>OX352314.1:16550285-17150285 GCA_947086415.1 Pammene aurita
GTCGCACGTCATTATTTGCCACAATTTTTATATGTGTAGTTTTTTCTATATTTAAAAGGTACTTCGCATATGACCGGTATTCTAACTTTAAAAACTGTTTTTTTACGTATTTGATATTGATGTTTTTGTATTTTGTCATCAAAATGACATCTAAACAAATTCCATTTCTGAAAATTAAAGTCTTTAAAACTATTGACGTGTATTTACAATTATTTTTAGAAATTTAGAAATGTATTTATTTACTCGAGTAACTTTAGACCTATTGTTTATAATATGGTTAGTATGTACTTATAGCTATGTTAATATTTACTTATCACTACCATAAATTACTTACAACTTTTCATTTTTATTTTTGCGGTTATTTTAGTAGTTAAACATAATAAGTACTTCTATAAACATACATATCATCACAATGCCTCAAATATGGGCAGTTAAGCCTCTCGGCTATCGAGCGCAGGATGGGGTTGGGGCTGGCCCGCACCCGGCGCACCAGGGATGAGCATCGCTTGCGCATAGTCGCATAAAAGCAGTCTATGCGCGCTTCAGCAAACATTTCTGATGCGCTACAGAAGCGAGGCAGCCCTACCAACACCCGGAACGCGTTGTTATATTGGACCCGGAGGGCCCCATAGGCCCCATAGGCTGCACGTATACAGGGAAGTGCAATATGCTTTGCAGGGCAAGAGATTATGAACGTGAATAGCCAATGATCAAATTTTACAAAAGACAAAACCAAATACCAGAAAGATAGAAAACGAAAAGCACAAAAAAACAACAACAAATACAAAATCATTCCATAGTCTAATTACCGTTTCCTTAGCAGTCTATCATTGTGTCTTTAGGAGTAACGAACTTTTAAGAGTAAGATTATGTAGATCACTCAAAACAGTGTGACACGGAATATTTTCAAAAACACAAAAAAGAACCGACTTCACTTAGACTCCACATTTCCAAACGCAAATGTCCGAGCCAGCTTAAAAAGGACTTAAATCGCTATAAAAAAAAATATTTATTTCAGATTTTAAAAATCCATAATGTGTTAAACTTATACCTACAAAACTTAACCTAAACAAGACGCTTAAACCTATGTTAGTAAAATACGGAAAATACAAATACAAAATACAAATACAGATCACATTATTTTACCTTCCCCGTCGCTATAGGTGTGATTGCTGTTGTTGTTTGCCTGGTGACAATGGAACCAACTGTGAAGTGTAACCTTTGAAACAAAAAAAATAATTTCCAAATCGGTCCAGCTGTCTTCGAATAATCGGTAAACAAACAAACAAAAAAAACAAAGATTCCGACGAATTGAGAACCTCCTCCTTCGAAATCTTGAAGTCGGTTGAAAATGCAGTTAACAACACAACAGTGTCGAAAATCAAAAGCATATTTTTAATGTTTTTACAAAAAAAATACACTTTTGTTTTGTCTTCGGCATCGGAAAACTGGATAGGTGATAAGTTTTATTTTATACCACGTTGGTGGAAAACAAGCAAACAGCGCGCCTGATGGTAGGCGGTCACAAAGGTCCTAAGGACGCCCGCAACTCCAGGGATACAACATGAGCGTTGCCAACCCTTAGGTACCTACTGTAGTTTGACGAGAAAACCTGAGCAGAGAGCTCATTATATTCATTATACAATCGAAACAATCGCAGGAAGAAATTACACTGGAATTACAGTGTATGTGTGTGTGTGTGTGTGTGTGCTTGTTTCTAGATCCGGACATCTGGCAGCTGTGAAGTGGTGGAGGTCAAATAATGCAAATAACGTGAAGAATATAAATCTTAGAGGTTTGCCAAATATTATGTAAAATTGTGTAGTTAATTTGATTATATCATAGCCAGAAGTTTCTGTTGGGGGAAAGTAGTGATGTGATGTATAATGTAATTTACAGTCACCTACTGTTTTTGTTTCCGCAATAATAGACAATTTTTAAGGTTGCCTGGTTACGACGCTTAAAAGCGATAAGAGCGCCTGTTGTTACCATTATTTACTTTGTTAAATCTGTTCCTAGTGTACTTTTTCTTTGTGTGGTACAATAAATAATATTGTATTGTATTGTAATGTTTTTTGCTCTAATGTTAAAATATAGGGCTATAAATGACACAACTTCGGCAGTTTTTACCTATTTTGGTATTTTCTTCAACTATAATTTTTTGTTGGTCTGTCACTCTGACCTCCACCCATTAAAAGCTGCCAGATTCCCGGATCTATCAATAAGGATGGCAAAGCAATCTAACGAAGTGGTTATTCAAGAAAAATAAAAATAATAGTCATTATTCAGGCAAAATAAATTTAAAAAATGTTTACAACTTGAATACGGTATATTTGTTTGAAAATTATACCGGTATAGGATCCTTGTTCCAAAGTGCGTGTATGCGTTATTACAGGCGTAACAACCATTAGAAAACTTATTCAATTCAAAGTTTCCAACGTTTGTCACATTTGCTATGTGCGGATTGTGCAGCGGGTGGATTTGTGGCGTGTCGCCACCAATTTACGTTTATTAAATAAAAAGTGTGGTTAATTTGTTTATTAGTTTAGTTGGTAGGTAAAAAATACACGTATATTTTTCTACTTTACATTGTTGAGTAACAGTAACACAACACAACCTATGTGGAATGAGTAGTCCCGTAGACTTCTTATTCCGCAAAAACTCTAAAAGAATTTTTTAACGTAGAGCTCAGTATATTAAAGCTGTAACAATTAACATAAATTAAATAAATTTTTTGCCCATATTTTTTCCAAACTGTAAAAGTGCGATAACTGCCAAAGATACTAGAACCTGCACCTCTTTACACTTCTTTGTTTATTGTAAACTAGCCTTTTCCCGCGGCTTCGCCCGCGTACTATAAGTACTCAAAAAGAATACGATACCCATGTTGATTTTCAGACTTTGTGACCATTTGCCCCTTTTGGGGGTTGAATTTTCAAAAAACCTGAAACACGTGTTTACTCATTTATCGCTAGCAATACTCCTGTGAAGTTTCGAATAAAATAGTCTAACAAATCCTGATTCGCCATACAAATTTTGGACCCCCATTTTACCCCCTTAGGGGGTGAATTTTGAAAAATCCTTTCTTAGTGCATCCCTAGACCTTATAAGGAACCTACGTGCTAAATTTAGAATATCTAGAACCAGCGGTTTGGGCTGTGCGTTGATATGTTAGATCTGTCAGTCAGTCAGTCACTCAGTTTCTTCTTTTATTTATTTAGAAGAAGATAAATTCTGGTACTAATTTAAAAAGTCTAAATACAGAAAACGTTATAACACCTAGTATTAATCAATTATATTTCATTAAGTAACAAAATGGTTAAAAAATACTACTTCACGAAGAAAAAATCACTTTCTATATACGTGCAATGGAAACGTGCTAATAACCTATATTTCCTTCCTTTCTCACTAGTTATATAGGAGTTATCAGAGTGTGAACCTTTTAATCAAACATCGCCGCCACGGCCGGAGGAGGTCAGAGTTAAATTATTAAAACTATTGATAAGGTTTGTGTTGTTTTGATAAGGGTTGAACGAACTTGTCAGTTTAGAGTGAGTTTCGGTGATCAGTGCACGATTGCTAGTGAGTCTTAGATTTATTTAGTTCTTTTTTATACACGCAAAAACACGTAGAAAGTTGATTTAATTGATTAATATTTGAGTTTAATAATAAATAATGTTTTGAAAGTGAAACTCGCGATATTGATAAACAAACAAATACAAAAACAATAAAAACATAACATAACTGGTTACTCAAAAACATTAGGAAGACAATAACATAATGTTTTATATTTTTCTACAATGCGTGTCTCACTTCTAAGAGAAAAAATGCACAATTTGTGTTTTTTTATCGTATCACTTTCAAGATATATTTATTATATGATGAACATTCATCATATAATAAATATATCTTGAAAGTGAAGTAAAAAAAATGCATATTAGTACAAAACGTTAGAAAAAAATAATGGTTAAGTCAAGTTCAACAAACCTTTTTAATTTTGGAAAACAGTAAATGTCTTATAACTAATTTACACGTGATTAAAATATGAATGTTTTTTTGTATTTTGGTTATTTTAATTATTGTATCCATTCCATTGTCAACTACGTAATTATAGCCCAATTATATTGTGTCGACACTAATCTAAATATCGTCAAATGCTGCACGTTTAATATGACAACAATGTAATACTTATTATCCTATATCTACACCCTAATAATTAAATATATGTATCGTTCTCGATTCCTCTATCACTAAGATAACCTCGAAACCTATGAACTGAATAATGTTTGTTTTGTTCCAGATTATTTATACAATGCTGCCAATATTACTGTTAATGCTTTCAACAGCACTCGCTGACAACTGCTCATATATTTACGATGGCATGAAACATACTAGAACATCCATACTAACCATCAAAGGCTTACCAACGAACCTGGTATTCAATCCGAATCATAAGGAACTTCACTTCACATTGATTGATCTAGAATCTCTACAAAATGACGACATTCAAACGAAAATGGATCAATATATTCTTAGAAATGGACAACCAATCAAAATTGACGGTGTTAATGGACAAACAGCGGCAGTCGACGTTAAAAATGATAGAGTATACATAGGCACCGATGAAGGATTAACTTTGTTAAACAAAACTGACAAAACAACATTTGTCAGTTTAAAGGACGAAGACATAGTCCAACTATACAAACCAAATCACGGAGATGACCTTTATGTTGTTATATTCCCTAACAACGAAGTGTTTAAAGTGAATTTGAAAAAGAATGAAAAGAGAAGAGTTCAATATGTGCCTTGTGCTTTTATCATTGCAGTTGACGCTGAAGATAACATTTTTTATGAATGTGACTCAAAATACGTAAAGGTTTTACTAAAAGAATTCCATGAGCCGATTGAATTTGTTGGTATAGCTAAAAATGCTGCAAGAGCCATCGCCATTGAAGAAGACCATAGAGTAGTCTTGGCAGCCAACGATGGTCTTTATCATCTAAGATCAGATAACCTGATACCGAGAAAGCTAATGGACCTAGATTTTGTACCTGCGGGTCTTGCATTCGATGGTAACGATATTTATTTATCTACTAACGGTATTGTGTACAAATACAGTAATGAAAATTGTGAGGAATAAATTTATTGAGAATTATTGAGTTTGTTTCCTTTTAGACATTATATGGATCATTATCCAAATGTCTATCTGCTAAGCTCCGTGAAACGATACTGTATGTATGAAAAGTTTGACGGAGCTTAATGTGACACCAGAAATAAAATTTTAGAACGCCCCTGATCAACTCCTAAACCTTTTTCTTTAAAACAGTCAGTTTATAGTTTATTTATAGACATCGAAGGCCTATAGATATAATATTTTAAGTGCAGTTAACGTCAAAGATCTCTTTTACGAGTACGTCCTCCTTTGCACCCTACGATTCTGTATAAGATGCAAGGCACCTGCAATGCAAAAGGACCTAATTCAAGTCGAATTTAAACTTACTTGCTTACTTCTCGCTTGTATTTGTCTAATAATTTTAAACAAAAAAGAACCGACTTCACTTAGACTCCACATTTCAAAAAGCAAATGGCCGAGCTAGCGTAAAAAATCCTTAAATCGCTATAGGTGTGCCTATAATATTTGAAGAGTTCCCTCGATTTCTCCAGGATCCCATCATGATATCCTCTGGTTACAATGGGACCAACTGTGAAGTTTACCCTTTCAAACAAAAAAAGAATTTTCCAAATCGGTACAGTCGTCTCCAAATAATCGGTGAACATAAATAAAAAAAACAAAGATCCCGACGAATTGAGAACCTCCTTCGTCCTTTGAAGTCGGTTGAAAAGGTAAATGAAATTGCTGTTTTACATTAGATAATTCAAAATACTAGTAAATACATTCACTGTAGTTTCTTTAAAAAAATATACTTAACACGGGACTAGTGAATAAGTGCGGTAATATTTTTGAAATTCCAAAAACATGTCGATATATGTGGCATTTTTAGGGTTCCGTAGCCGAAATGGCAAAAGCTCTTATAGTTTCGTCGTGCCTGTCTGTCCGTTCGTCCGTCCGTCCGTATGTCACAGCGGTTTTAATCGGAAAGTACCTATAAGACGTACCTTAATAAAATTTTAACGGAAGGTGTATTTTGTATGCCGTTAGTTAGTTTTGTAGTTAAATTGATGTAAAATATTGTTACGGGTGCCCCCGTAAACCATGTAAAAATCTGACAAAAAAAAATTTTTCACCAAATATCATACACATCAATCGATAGGTCTTGAAAAATAACATTGAGGTTTCTTTGAACTTTTTATTATGTAGTAAATATTTTCCAAATAGTCACCCGAAAAGTCTAAAAAATTGTGCCCCCCGGAAGCTCGGTGTGCTCAACAGAGCGAGGAGATACTTCACTCCGGGGCAGAGACTGCTTCTTTACAAGTCGCAAGTCAGACCCCACATGGAGTACTGCTGTCACCTTTGAGCGGGAGCACCTGGATACCAGCTCGGGCCCTTTGACTCGGTACAAAGGCGCGCTGTGCGGATCGTCGACGATCCCAAACTCGCGAGTGATATTGAACCTTTGAGTCTAAGGAGAGACTTTGCCTCCTTATGTGTGTTCTATCGCTTGTACAATGGGTTGTGCTCCGAAGAACTGTTTGATATGATGCCCACGGCAGCTTTTTATCACCGCACCGCTCGCCGCCGGCAGGGTGTTCATCCTCACACCCTGGAGCCCAAAGGGTCGCGCACAGTACGGTTCAAGAGGAATTTCCTCCCACGAACGCTGCGGCTGTGGAATGAACTCCCTGCCGAGGTTTTCCCAGGGGGCTACAGTATGAGGTTCTTCAAAAAAGGAGTGAATAGGTACCTAAAGGGTAGGCAACGCGCATGTGAATCCTCTGGGGTTGCAGGCGTCCATAGGCTACGGTAACTGCTTACCATCAGGTGGGCCGTATGCTTGTTTGCCACCGTCGTAGTATAAAAAAAAAAAAAAAAACCTTGAGACGATACATCTTTGTATATTCTTCCAACGGAAATTGTTTTGAATATTAACGGTGAAACCGTTTTCGAGTTACCCCCAAAAACCTATACCTGTGTGTTACGTCAATAAAATATGCTTCCTTTGTATCTCAGAGTAGGTATTAAATGTTCGACATTAAAGTGGGCACCAGTTGAAAACGAAAAAAATGTAAACAAACCTACAAACCTGCATTATTTCACAATCACGCACTTTCAGAACACAATCTTGGTCTTATCACCAACTTAAAACCTTAAACCTTGAGTTCACATACATTTTTAGTTAAAATATCTGATATTTATTAGTATTAAAGTAAAAAGAAATCTACGAACGTGTTTTACGATATGAGTCAAAGGCTAGGCGAGATTTTTTACTCATCGAAATCTATATTGTCTATGAAAAAACTTCAATTGGTAATGATGGGACATGAACAGTGTCATTTTGTTATCGATTCGATGTAGACACGGGATCTTTTTAATTTAATAATTTGAAATTATATGTACCTAGGAAAATACTGAAAATACAGACCAGACGGCAAATAAAAGATGGAAATGAGTTTTTTATGCAACTTTTTATATGGCAACATAAGCTGAATCGTCAAACGTCATGTGGCCGCTACATTTATCAACTTGTCGCACGATTAGAGTGAGATGGAGCGATAGTTAGAGTAGGACAAACAAGTCTTGCCCGCGTCCTGCCTCACTCTAACTATGGCTTCATCTCACTCTAATCGTGCGACCGATCGCCATGGGTGTAGAGACCTTTAAGTTTAGATAAGACTTCAGGGATACCACATTACAAAATTTGTTTTTGCCACGATTTCTCATTCTCATTTTTCATTTGCCAGACTCTATGACAAAAATATTAAAAATTAAATTTTTGAAATTATATGACTGTTCGAGTGTGTATGCGGCTTAACCATGACGGCCAGAATTGGTGGGTATTTGAGAAAAACTGAAAACGGTTACCTATTTAAGAAAAAAATGAAAATGCATCTTATTCGTGTTATTACAGGTATTGTGTATTGTTCTGTTTTTCAGATTTTTTACTTTATTGCGACTTGGCTTTTATATTTGGACTTCGATAATTGTGATTTGATACTGGATAAACTACGACTTGGCTATTTCATAATTGGACTTAGATAAGCATTGTGATTTTGTTGCTGTTTTAAATTTAATCGCCCTTTGACTTTTCTTCTCTTATTAAGAACGATATTATTTTTCCCATACAAATGCATAGAAATATGACTTTTAAAATTGGATAAAAATCAAATTTATGCTTGATCAATTTTTATTTTTAAAAATACTGATGTATCTGTGTTTAAACAAGCTTTAATATGGATAGTAAACAACTTCTGTTAAATATGAACTTTGAAAAATACAGACGGCCGCAGTAACACATTTTATAGATTTTATAGATATACTTAAATTAGGAACCTCAAATTACTTGAACAAAATGTTGTTTATGATTGGGTAAAAATTTATAGAAAAATTAATAATACCTACATATTTATTTTGTGTTCCTTCCAAGTTCGTAAGTATTTCGCGAAGGATATTTTTAGTCGATGAATGTTAATACTATTCCCATCACTATTTTCATAGACAACAAATACAATTGATGGTCAGCCATATTTGTTTACATTTTTTTCGTTTTCAACTGGTGCCCACTTTACATTGAGATGTCATAATTTTGCAATTGTTTTGGTTGAGTTAATCACAATACCTATTATGGCCTGTTTCACAATCTCCAGTTAAAGCATATCTGTCAGATAAATGTTTGCTGTCCTTTTCTTTTATATGACTGGAGAAAAGGATAGCAATAATTTTAACTGGCAGATAAGTTTATCTGGAGATTGTGAAACAGGTCCTTAGTGTATTAACCCTAGTTACATTAGTGACCGATATAATAATTGTTGTATGAAAAAACGACTTTTTAAAAACTAATTACGCCAATTCGTTTCCTTCATCATCATCATCATCATATCAGCCGAAAGACTTCCACTGCTGGACATAGGCCTCCCCCAAAGAGTGCCACAATGACCGGTCCTGCGCCACCCGCATCCCGTTTCCTTAATCGTACCTAACCATATGCTGAAATTAACGTAAATAAATAAAACTCGGTGTAGAATTCATTCTTAGGAAAGCTATAAAAAAGGGTATTTGTTTAAATGATAAGAATGCGCTTTACTCAATGAGATTTTAACATATGGAGTTTGCATCTGCTTTAGCTACTTGAAAACTGAAGATGTTTGGCCTGACCTTGTGTTCGCCCGAAAGAAGTTAATTTACATTGAGTTCTCTAACATCTATACGTTTAATTGGACAAAAATATGTGTACACGACCTTAAACAGATACCATTAAAAAAAAAAGCATTTATTGTCGCAGAAATAAATAAAAAATACAAAAAGAAATACAGACACGTAGACATACACCGAAGTAAACAAAAAATATAAAAAAATACACAAGAAGGGAAAGGAAAAAAATACAAGTAACACACAACTTAAAAACTAAACTAAATTTCGCGACAATAGGCTCGGAGCTCAGCATTTGCCGCGAGCTCGGTCGGCTGCACAGCGCTGTTTTTCAGCCCGCGCCTGTCTCTTGGCTTATACAGATTAAAAATTTAATCAAAAAAGAACCGATTCCACTTAGCTTCTACCTTTCCAAAAGCAAATACTCGAGCTGCTGTAGAAAATACTCAAATCTCTATAGGCGCCTATGATAGTTGAAGAGTTCCCTTGATTTCTCCAGGATCCCATCATCAGATCCTGACCTGGTTACAATAGGACCAACTGTGAAGTATTCTCTTTCAAACAAAAAAGAATTTTTCAAATCGGTCCAGCCGTCTTCGAATAATCGGTAAACAAAAAAGCAAAAACAAAGATCCCGACGAATTGATAACCTCCTCCTTTGAAGTCTTGAAGTCGGTTGATAACCAGTTCCGACCGCGTCCACGCCCGACTAGAGTAACTACTTACCATCGGGCGGGTTATGCTATTTTGCCACAAACGTGATACTTTAAAAAAACTTTTAAAATCATCAACAAATAGGTACAGTCAGCAGCAGAAGTAGCTAAGCGGGTGAGGTGTTCAAAATGACCTTCACACGCTCTTTTTTATCACTTTGTTGTCCGTCTGTCTGTCTGTCTGTCTGTCAAGACCATTTTTCTCAAGAACGCGTGGAGGTATCAAGCTGAAATTTATATCAAATACTCAGGTCTACTGTCCCTTAGAGCTGTGAAAAAATCAAACTTCTAAGCCAACGCAATCAAAAGATACAGCCGTTTATGCCGCGAATTTAAACAAATTTTCGAAACTCGCAAGGGAATCAAAACCTACAGGGTACTTCCCGTGAACTCAGAATCTTGAAATTTGGTACGAAGCAACGTCTTATAGTACAGATGAAGGAAAAATTGCGAAAACCGTAAATTTGCAGTTACATCATATAATAAAAATATTTTTAATCATTTTAAAGTTACTACCCCTATACCGGGTGTTGCCTGTAACATGAGCAATAAATTAAAATGTAGATTCTACTCCTCAAAGTAAACAACCTTTGTTCAGCGACTTTGAAAAATAACTTGTGGTCTAATTTTTAGTACACTTTAAAGTTTATTCGAACACGCAATGTATTGCGAAATTGATTATGTCTGTAAGGTGACAAGACTGACAAGCAATGTCAATGAGAAGGATTTTAACGTACATTGAAAATACTATTTAGTTTGTTTAAAAAAGAGACAATCTAAAGACTACATATTTTTTTAAAGTTGTTGAACAAAAGTTATATTGTTTCAGGAGTAGAATCTATGTTTTAATTTATTGCTCGTGTTACAGGCAACACCCGGTATACCTACAGGTTTGTACGGAAACCTCGATGCGCGAATCCGACTAGCACTTGGCCGGTTTTTTTGTATCACGACGGTGGCAAACAAGCATACGGCCCGCCTGATGGTAAGCAGCTACCGTAGGCTATGGACGCCTACAACTCCTGCTGTGTCACATGCGCGTTGCCGACCCTTTACAAAAAGGAGGATTCACTGTGTTGACAGCTAAAGGAACAAGGGGGTCCCTCATTATCAACACACTGGTCTTTCAGGTAACTTTGAGGTAACTGGTAACCTTACTCAGCAGCAGGAACACAACACTATGAGTAGGGTCTAGTGCTATTTGGCTGTGGTTATCTGTAAGGAGGTACTTCCCCAGTCGGGCTCTGCTCCAGAATTGAGCGAGATGACATTCGCTGTCCTGTGCCCTACCACAGATAGCGAGATGACATTCGCAGTACCCATACCTCTCTTTTGGACGTAGTGTACGGACATACCCGTGTCCGGATGTAGTTTAAGGATATACCCGGGTCCGGGTCTTATTCTCTTAACAATAAAGTCGTGTCCAGCTAATTTTGAACACCGCGCCCGCTTACCTACTTCTGCTGCTGACTGTACTTTGTTGAAGAGCTCAAGACAATAGGTATGGTGAATTTTTTTCATGTATGGTATCAATCGATTCGTTTTGTTGTGAGGATCAAAGTCTATATTATGCGGCCAATTGCGTTGAAGCAACACAAAAGTCAGAAATTAGCATTTGTTTCTCGAAACGCTCCTAACAAAATGACGTGCAAAAGTGACGTCACGATCATATAGTCAAAGTATGGAAAAATTATGAAATTGCTATTTTTACAGTGAAATTTTGCGTTTATGTTGGATGCCCTACAATTTATTTTACAGTAAAATGTTAAAAATCGAATGGTATCATAGTTTTATTAAATTTCGTACTTTAAAAAAATTCTAAAATTTTGAAATTTTGAACCCTGATCTTTGAATCATTTCAATAGATTTTTATTATTTTCACTTTATTTGTACATTTTGATCATTTTGCATCCTATCAACTAAATTGTATTGCATAGTTCAACATGTGTCATCATCCCTATTGTATACAGGCTGTTTTTTTCTTCATTATATTTTATTTAAAAAATATTTGCCTCCGACATACGCACATATATTTTATGGGTTTGCGGTCCTGGAAAGATTGGACCAGTGATATCCCTGGTCCAATCTTGCGGGGTCAACTGTTGCAGGGTCTAGTTTGATATTATTTTGATATCAAAGTAATATCAAACTAGACCCCGCAACAGTAAAGACCGAAGGGAAAACCCTGGAAGCGTTGGAAAGACTAGGTCGAGGAAGACCTGATAAAAAACCGGCCTTGCTAGTTTCGAAAATTTGCGGAAATTTGCGGCATAAACGGCTGTATCTTTTGATTGCGTTGGCTTAGAAGTTTGAATTTTTACAGCTCCAAGGGACAGTAGACCTGAGTATTTGATATAAATTTCAGCTTGATACCTCCACGCGTTCCTGAGAAAAATGGTCTTGACAGACAGACAGATACACAGACAGACAGACAGACAGACGGACAACAAAGTGATCCTATAAGGGATCCGTTTATTCCTTTCGGGGTACGGAACCCTAAAAATGGACAGGAATTACACACAGATCCACATTTGTCATTAAAAATGCCGAGCGTAATCGGACTGTAGATATCCCATTTATCTAGATCGCTCTAGATACTGACATCACTTGTATGTCACTCAATCGTTATTAGATCACTATTATAAAACAATAGGTACAGTCATTGAATGGCGTGTAAATGTTTTATAAACGAGACATAAACATGGATGCTCGACAGTCGTGATCTAGGAGTTGCGGAGGTGAGAGTTTTTCATTTTGTTTTACAAATAAGTGAATTAAACTTAAGGCTGTGTTTCCACCAAAGATGTGTTAGGTAGCTGAGCGATGCGAGGATGTGGAACGTTGTGAGTGTTTCCACCAGAGATGTGTGAGGCAGCTGAGCGGTGCGAAGATGCGTTGCGAGGATTGCTGAGCGGTGCGAGCAAGCGTAGCGAGGGCGTGTCGCCTCTGACAAACGCCGTCTAGTAACTGAGGGTTTAGTACCTCGCAACACATTCCTTGCAACAAATACCTTGCAACACATCCTTCCCTTGTTTTTTATGTACAAATACCTCGCTTTGCTCGCAACGCATCCTCCACAGCTCTAGTGGAAACGCACCCTAACCCTGTAATTTTACAAAAAATAAAAGAAACGGATAAAACAATTGATATCTTGTAGTGCGCTTCAAAAATCGTGCTAGACAGGAATTTGCCTTGAGTTGTAAAGTGCTCGAGGGCCTGAAAATTTAGGCAAGCCGGTAGGATTCGGATTCTATGGATGCTCTGCCACTAATAACCTGTGAGATACTTGTCAAGAACAGGGTTTAACTGCTAACCAATACGTGCCAAACAATGTGTATAAATTATTAGAGGGTAGGTATACGGTAGGTAGGTATGTCAAAGTTTACATAGAAATACCTATTGTTACATTTTATAAGATCTGCGGATTATATGTATTGCCTTATTTGATTTCACAAAAGCCCATAAGTTATCAGGTTTTTTTTAATTTTACATCTATCTCTATCACACTAATGAAATGTTTATAATATAACTGATGGCATCTCATTTGCACACTTTACCTATCTTTAAGCGTTAGCGCCTTGTTAGATCTGTGATATACCTACTATAGATTTACCTACATTTAGTAGAAGCTTGGTAAATGCCAATGGGGCGAAATTGTCTAAATCGCCTACAAGAAATATTAAACGAAAATCCGTTAAGTACTAAGACCATCAACATCGTAAGGAAACCGGACCTAATCCCGATAAGGCCTAGTTTCCCCTCTGGGTTGGAAGGTCAGATGGCAATCGTTTTCGTAAGAACTAGTGCCTACGCCAATTCATGGGATAAGGTTGTCAAGCGGACCCCAAGCCGGGACAAATGTGCCTTGAATATTGTGTAAGGTTGTCAAGTGGTTTTCGATTATTACTTTACCAACACAAGTAAAAATTATTAGAAGAACTATATAAATAATTGACAAGCATTTTATACTCGTACATAGCAAAGAAACTTTAAGTACAAGCTTAGCCACTTTTTTTACATTGTTGTTTATACATAAAATTTATTAAAAATATTACTAGTGTAGGTGCATAAAGTGCTTAGAACTTTATGTGTAGGTGTAATAAATTCAATCATGGTTAAACAATTTGCAAATATATTATATTGCCTTTTAAAATTTTACGGGCGTAGGATAGTTTGAGTTTACGGTTCAAGCTATTTTCTCTTATTAATACTTACTCTATGATATGTCCAGTGTAAAGTGGACCCTAAAGGCTCAACATTTCAAGTACATTCCAAGTTTAAAGATTTCTTCATTTTGAAATTTAGAGCCGTACTAATTTAGTAAACAAATACTAATTTATTTTGTATTAAGCAGAAAAAAATACAAAATAAATTTTTATTAAGCAGAAACGTGGAAGCACTGGTGGCCTGACGTTAAGACATCAGACTTTCAATCCGAAGGTCGCGGGTTCAAAACCCCGGCTTGTACAGTCACCGGCAATAGTATCTTCCTACACGAAGGCCGCAAAAATATGTGACACGCTCTTATGGCCCTACAAATAAGTGCGTGTCACATGTTTTTGCGGCCTTCGGGTAGGAAGATACTATTGCCGGTGGCTGTAACACTGAGTTTTTCGGAACTTATTTACGAAATGTCATTTGATATATACCAGTCGGTTTTCGGTAAAGGAAAACATCGTGAGGAAACCGGATCTGATTCTAACACGGCCTAGTTTCCTCTCTGGGTTGAAAGGTCAGGTGGCAGTCACTTTCAGAAAAACTAGTGCCTATGCCAATTCCTGGGATTAGGTTGCCGAGCGGACCCCAGGCTCAATAGAGCACAAAGCTGGGACAAACGCTAGGAAGAAGAAGAAGTATGAAGCAGAAATGTCTGTTTAACGTACCAAAATGATTGAAATGAAGAAAAAATGCCTCGGTTAAGTTGGCGTAAAGACAAAGTGTCGTAGAATGTATGAGCTCCCATATGTGTCATATAACCCACGACACACAGAGCCGGATTAGCCTGTAGGCAAAGTAGGCAACTGCCTAGGGGCCCCGTATCGGCCCGAGGGCCCCGCGTGTGCACAAAGGAAAATAAAGATGTTTCAAAGAGTGAAATATTAATTGGAAAATTAGTAATTATCGGCTAGGGGCCTCGCGTGGGAAAAGAAGATTTTGAAAATGTTTCATAGAATAAATAATAACCTTACTGACTGACTTAATCTATCGACACATTTTTTCGTCATACAACGTTAGCTAAAAAGGGGCCCCAACAATTGCATTGCCTAGGGGCCCCGAAGTGCTTAATCCGGCCCTGACGACACAACACCAATTTGCTGGTTACCGTTGGTCGTATACTGCGTGGTGATTCGGACTGCCCTGAACTTGCATCTCCAGTCTGCAGGCTGTAGTCCCGGACGATCCTAGAATCTGTTTGAAGCCTCGACCACACCCACTATTGGCAGTACCGATAGCGCGCTCAATGTCGCGAGAAAACTCACCGCTTCCCCGTGCGTTGACACTCCTCAATGCGCTTCTGACATGATTGCCTGAATGTGACTTGTATGCTTATAGATGGGTGGTTGTGTGCCGTGAATGCTTGAGGTTTTGCGAGTTAATGGTTGATAGGCTATCCAGCACTTGTTCATAATCAGTTTTTCCTTTGCCTATTATGTAACGTACCTATCATACTTTCGATTCATTTAGTTACTTGGCACATTGGTGTATACTGATGCCGAGTCAACATATTGCTAAAAAATAAATGAATACTTTTTTTTCATTTGCCTACTTTAGTGTCCCACTGCTGGGCAAAGGCCTTCTTAAGGATGATTCATTCTGCAACGTTCCGTGTCCTACGCGACACTTTCGATACTTAATTTTGTATAGAAAACATCACACGACATCCACGACGAGGACGCAAAAAGAAGTATCAGAAGTGTCGTGTAGGACGCGTCGTTATCCTCCAATCTAGTCCTGTTCATCAGTGCTTCCCCGCTATTTTGTAGAGAATGCATCCAGGTCGTCCCGCTATTTTCCGTTCGCCTTAACAGGCGTCCCGTGTATTTAATTTCCCAAAAGAATCAGAATCAGATTCAATAATTTCAAAGCAAATATACAGCATATTTTCTTAAGTGTTTCCTAATAAAGGTAAAATATTTAAACATTGTTTTTTTTTTTCAGAGTTCATCATGCGTTTACTAAAGGACAGTATTATAACTGTCCTGCCTATCTTCGCTATCTTCACAGTATCAGGAGCCCAAAAATGTGAGCGAATCAAACTTGGAAACGATTACTACAAAAGACAACTCATAGCTTCATTAGATGGCTACCCAACAGGAATCGTCATTGATCCCAGAACAGAAAACATTTTTTTTATACTCCATAAAAGGAATTATACCAGAGGAATACATATGCTAAAACATGGAGCGTTAGGCGTCAAAGAAATTCCAATTGGCGATGATATGATTGGCCAATGTGTGGCTATAGATATTCCAAGCAATGTCATTTATTTTGGCACTAATCAAGGTCTGGTGACCTTCGATCCTGTTAAAAACGAAGTTGTCGCGGAAAGACCTATAGGAGACGATGATATTCGAACTATATTCATCGATAAAACTGATAATCAAATGTACATATCAACTGGCCCGAATCATGACATTTTCAAGTTTGTCAACGGATCGTATGCCGTTAAACGATTTGAAAGAGTTACGAAAGCATACAGTTTTGTGCTAGACGCTCGGGGCAATGCGTTCTATGAATTTGTTGACGGAAGAATTTACTTTTTCGCAACAGATTTGTTTGAACCGATTCAGTATAAAGGTTTTTCTAGAGAGTTAAAATACATTTTGAGACTGAATATGCAGGACGAAGCTATTGTAGCTGTAAAAGGTTCGCTATATAAGTTGAGTACTAATAGCGTTTTACCAGTAAAAATTGGTCAGCTTGGATTAAAAATAACTGGAATGGCTTTTGATACAAATAATAATATGGTCGTTGGCACTAAAGGGAAGATATATAGGTATAAGCCAATCGCTAGTACTGATCCATGTCCTGCGGATGATTATTTTATGGCCACTATATAGATTTCATAACTGGACTAGCTCATTCTCAAATTATATGACTGCAATCGGAATCAACTCCGTCAAACGTTTAATGCTGTGTTTGTAAATAAAAGATTCTTCAGGCAAAATACACTTGTGTTTATTTATTTAACTTTCACTAACTATAATACTTGTTGTTGTTGTGTTATATCCACAAACATCTGATTACGAGTCTAAAAACCGGCCAAGTGCGTGTCGGACCACGCATAATGGAGGCTTCGGTACCTTCAATGCAATAAGAACCAAACGGATACCAAAAGGTCGTATCTGATGCCTATGGAAGAAGTTGTTTGGAGATAACTCAAAAATGGCCAAACTGATTATGTTCAAAATAATTTTCGTAGAAAGTAAGTATGTAATAAGGCGCATCTTTTCAAATTTTTTCTTATTTTTTGGACTTACGGTTCTAAAGATACAGGGGGGGACACACAATTTTTCTGACTTTCCAGGCGATTAGTTTAAAATGGCTGGGACATACCGACGGACGGACGGACGGACATGACGAAACTATAAGGGTTCCGTTTTTGCCATTTTGGCTACGGATAGGGATCCGTAGCCAAAATGTAGTAATAAATAATAATAGGTATTTTAGGGAAAATACCTATTATTATTTATTACTTTAACCATTCTACATGCGTCTGTACCTAGAGGATGCTTTCTGCTGTCACTATTATAAAAAAAACCTATAATTTCAAACAAATAATTTTAAACAAAAAAGAACCGACTTCACTTAGCATCCACCTTTCCAAAAGGAAATGCTCAAGCTGCTGTAAAAAATACTCAAATCACTATAGGTGTGCCTATAATAGTTGAAGAGTTCCCTCGATTTCTCCAGGATCCCATCATCAGATCCTAACCTGGTTACAATGGGACCAACTGTGAAGTATACTCTTTCAAACAAAAAAAGAATTTTCCAAATCGGTCCAGCCGTCTTCGAATAATCGGTGAACATACATAAAAAAAAAAAAAAAAAAACAAGCAAAAACAAAGATCCCGACGAATTGATAACCTCCTCCTTCGAAATCTTGAAGTCGGTTGAAAAGAAACGACTTCACTTATGTGCCTCCTCCTCATCTTTATGTATGTTCATCGATTATTCGAAGACGGCTGGACCGATTTGGAAAATAATTTTTTTGTTTGAAAGAGTATACTTCACAGTTGGTCCCATTGTACTCGTAACCAGGTCAGAATCTGACTATGGGATCCTGGAGAAATCGAGGGAACTCTTCATTTACTGATTTGAGTATTTTTTACAACAGCTCGAGCATTTGCTTTTTTTAATCTACTTTTTAATTCAACTATGCTGCACTTTTTATCTATGTTGTATATTTTTGGTATCATAAATATATTTGTTCTTTTGCCATAGTAGTTTTTTTACCAGAATTCTGTATATATTTCCTTAATCTTATATCTTTTGTTCTATATTTATTTTGTTTTATTACCTTATACTCATTATTAAAATAGTGTTCAACAGCTATCAGTTAGGTTAGGCCTTCAAAATAATTTATAAATTCGTTCTATTGTCTGATGACAATGAACTGATTCATCTGATGATGGGAGCCTGGAGAAATCGAGGGAACTCTTAAAATATTATAACCATCTCATTGATTGATAATCAATCATTTATGATATGATTTGAGTATTGTTTACAGTAGCTCGGGCATTTGCTCTTGGAAAGGTGGAGTAGCCTAAGTGTTAGGTTTTTTTTAGGGTTCCGTAGTTAACTAGGAACCCTTATAGTTATAGTTCCGTCTGTCCGTCCGCGGCGTAGCTCGGTGATCGTTAGTACTAGAAAACTAAAATTTGGTTGTCTTTTGATTACGCCGACAAAGGGGTAAAACATTTTTTTTTGCTACAACCCTATTGAGTGGGTTGTCATTGGATAGGTCTTTCAAAAATAGGGGTCTTTTAAAACAAGTTTTGAATAAAATCAATCATCATCATCTAAGGCTCTACAACCCGGGATGGACCTTGACCTGATCGAGCAACTTTTTCCATTCTGGTCGGTTCATGGCTTGTTTTCTCCAACACCTAACTCCTAACGTTTTGAGGTCTTTCTGAACGCCGTCCAAACCAAACACCGCCTGCCTTTACCACGGCCGGCGTCCGTCTGGTTTACCAAGCAGTAGTTTTAGTGGGGCTCTACGTTCATCCATCCGCGTTACGTATCCGGCCCAGCGTAAACTTTATGATCTTGATGATGTTCGGCTCCTCATAAAATCAATAGATTCGTAAATAATTGCTCCAAAGGTAGCTGTGGTTCCAAAAAAATACATGAAAATTCATGGGGCCATTAAGTACTTTCAATGAAAACTATATTCAATAAAATCGGTTCATTAGTTTTGGAATTATCGCAAAAAGTTGTCATTTCATAGGAAAAGGTTGTAAGTGCTGCAAAAATATCCTATAAAAACTATCTTTTGAGTG
Source organism: Pammene aurita (assembly GCA_947086415.1). Taxonomy (NCBI): domain Eukaryota; kingdom Metazoa; phylum Arthropoda; class Insecta; order Lepidoptera; family Tortricidae; genus Pammene; species Pammene aurita. The sequence continues at coordinate 16,569,773 of OX352314.1, forward strand.
GTTTTGGGTGGTGGTGGAGGGTGTAATGTGACGGGCTGGCAACTTTCCCATGTGCGGTTCTGTTTTGTTTACCTTAATTATTAATATCTGTTTACTTACAGTACTGTTTCATAACATGATAACAGCGTGCGCATTGGGTGTGTAACTAGGTAACAAAGATATATAGGTTATCTTTAAAAACCCTTGTATCGGAAGGTGACATTCGTTATTTAGGTATATACAAAACTTTCCACTATGGATTATTCCGCCACTTCCACCAGATATAATAAATTAACGTTAAAAAGTTTTAAGTTAAACGGTTTTATTTCAATCAAATGTTGTACCAAAAACTAGAAAATAAAAATTTATACGAATTTTAGTCCCACATACATTGCTTCCTGGAGAGTAATCATGTATGACGGATAACAGAATAGGCATCTCGAGTCGGATGCTAAAGGCCCTATTTGTCTCTATATCAGTGGATTAAGTCATAATCGGAAGCTTTTATCAGACTAAAATAAAAACGTGGGGCGTCTAATATAAGGTAGAGTGGGTTAAGTATGTAATGCAGACTATTTAATCTAAAATCAGTCACGTAGCTATGCTTTAATGTTGTTGGAGGTGGCGTTAGTGTGAGAGTACTACGAGTAGTATTAAAAATATGTATATATAAATTATAAAATGAGTCAAATACTTAGATATTTAGTTTGCGAAATGAAATGTGAAATTAAGTAAATATTTATGGTGAGTTAATAATTTGTATAAGGGCTAGCATTAGCAATTCTTATTTATTTTTTATTTACTAGTCGACTTGAGTGCCCTCCACTGCTGGGCAAAGGCCTCTCCACTTGATTTTCATGATTTTTAGGTCTTATAATTTTCTCTATTATTGTTTTACCATGTAATTACGATTTTGAATCACAGGATTTTCGTTCATTGGTAGCTTAACCTGCCTGCCTAATTTATTTGTCGTACCAACGCCCCACGTTTTTATTTTAGTCTGATAAAAGCTTCCGATTATGACTTAATCCACTGATATAGAGACAAATAGGGCCTTTAGCATCCGACTCGAGATGCCTATTCTGTTATCCGTCATACATGATTACTCTCCAGGAAGCAATGTATGTGGGACTAAAATTCGTATAAATTTTTATTTTCTAGTTTTTGGTACAACATTTGATTGAAATAAAACAGTTTAACTTAAAACTTTTTTACGTTAATTTATTTTTAAGTTTTTAGTAAAATTTTTGTACTTGTAACCAGCCCTATTGACCGTAGTAGGTATCTGGTGGGAAAACTATATGTGACGACATCTCAATTGGTATTATATTAATTGTATGTGACCTTTCGTGTGTTTAAAGTAGAGGGTACACTACATTAAGTTGGGTAGTTGGGTACCTACGTATATTATAGGGTACATATATGTATACAGTGTGGGACAAATCTATGGGAACTAAATCCTTGAAATAGCTTAATTTACGTAAAGGACATTCTTTTATTTTAAAACTTTATGCGAAGCTAAAAGGCTGAGTACGTCACAGTGAGAATTGCTTTAGGAGCAGCATGTCATGGACCTGATAAAACTCAATGGTCAAGTGTTTTAGCGAGCCCGAGGGCCGAAGGCCCGAGGGTGAGCCGCAATATACGCGAAGCTAAAAGGCCGAGTACCGCGTATTGCATACGATCGGAACATCACAACGAGAATTGCTTCAGCAGCAGTATGATATGGACTTTATAAAACTCAATGTCCAAGTGCCTTAGCGAGCCCGAGGGCCGAAGGCCCGAGGGTGAGCCCCAATCTTTGCGAAGCTAAAAGGCCGAGTACGTCACGGCGAGAATTGCTTCAACAGCAGCATGACATGGACTGGACAAATCTCAATGGTCAAGTGTCTTAGCGAGCCCGAGGGCCGAAGGCCCGAGGGTGAGCCGCAATCTATGCGAAACTAAAAGGCCGAGTACGTCACGGCGAGAATTGCTTCAACAGCAGCATGACATGGACTGGACAAATCTCAATGGTCAAGTGTCTTAGCGAGCCCGAGGGTGAGCCGCAATCTATGCGTAGCTAAAAGGCCGAGAACGTCACGGCGAGAATTGCTTCAATAGCAGCATGACATGGACTGGACAAATCTCAATGGGCGTCAAGTGTCTTAGCGTGCCCGAGGGTGAGCCGCAATCTATGCGTAGCTAAAAGGCCGAGAACGTCACGGCGAGAATTGCTTCAATAGCAGCGTGACATGGACTGGACAAAACTCAATGGTCAACTGTTTTAGCTAGCCCGAGGACCGAAGGCCCGTGGGTGAGCCGCAATATATGCGAAGCAAAAGGCCGAGTACCGCGTATTGCATACGATCGGAACATCACAACGAGAATTGCTTCAGCAGTAGTATGATATGGACTTTATAAAACTCAATGTCCAAGTGTCTTAGCGAGCCCGAGGGCCGAAGGCCCGAGCGTGAGCCGCTATCTATGCGAAACTAAAAGGCCGAGTACGTCACGGCGAGAATTGCTTCAACAGCAGCATGACATGGACTGGACAAATCTCAATGGTCAAGTGTCTTAGCGAGCCCGAGGGTGAGCCGCAATCTATGCGTAGCTAAAAGGCCGAGAACGTCACGGCGAGAATTGCTTCAATAGCAGCATGACATGGACTGGACAAAACTCAATGGTCAACTGTTTTAGCTAGCCCGAGGACCGAAGGCCCGTGGGTGAGCCGCAATATATGCGAAGCAAAAGGCCGAGTACCGCGTATTGCATACGATCGGAACATCACAACGAGAATTGCTTCAGCAGTAGTATGATATGGACTTTATAAAACTCAATGTCCAAGTGTCTTAGCGAGCCCGAGGGCCGAAGGCCCGAGCGTGAGCCGCTATCTATGCGAAGCTAAAAGGCCGAGTACGTCACGGCGAGAATTGCTTCAGCCGCAGCATGACATGGACTGGACAGATCTCAATGGTCAAGTATCTTAGCGAGCCCGAGGGCCAAAGGCCCGAGGGTGAGCCGCAATCTATGCGAAGCTAAAAGGCCGAGTACCGCGTATTGCATACGATCGGAACATCACAACGAGAATTGCTTCAGCAGTAGTATGATATGGACTTTATAAAACTCAATGTCCAAGTGTCTTAGCGAGCCCGAGGGCCGAAGGCCCGAGCGTGAGCCGCTATCTATGCGAAGCTAAAAGGCCGAGTACTGCGTATTGCATACGATCGGAACATCACAACGAGAATTGCTTAAGCAGCAGCATGACATGGACTTGATAAAACTCAATGGTCAAGTGTCTTAGCGAGCCCGAGGGTGAGCCGCAATCTATGCAAAGCTAAAAGGCCAAGTACTGCGTATTGCATACGATCGGAACATCACAACGAGAATTTCTTCAGTAGCAGCATGACATGGACCGGACAAAACCCAATAATTAAGTCCTAGCGGTCACGACTCAGGAGTTGGAGATAAATAAAACACGTAAACGTCTATACCTCAAACTAGAACACTATTTTTAAATGCATACATTCTCCAACTGGTCCTTTATGGCAGCCAGTAGCCTAGCAGCATTACGATTGAGGAGTTAGAGATCAAACGTAACGTAAAAGTCTCTAGCTAAAACTAATGCACTATTTTTAAATTGACACATTCTGGAACCGGTCAGTTATGGCAGGCTGTAACTTTGCATCATCACGACTGAGGAGTTGGAGATCAATATGTAACGTAAATGCGTCAACCTAAAACTAGAACACTATTATTAAATTGACACATTCTCCACCCTGTCAGTTATGGCAGGCTGTAACCTTTCATCATCACGACTTAGGAATTGGAGATCAATATGTAACGTAAATGCGTCTACCTAAAACTAGAACACTATTATTAAATTGACACATTCTCCACCCTGGCAGTTATGGCAGGCTGTAACCTTGCATCATCACGACTGAGGAGTTGGAGATCAATATGTAACGTAAATGCGTCTACCTAAAACTCGAACACTATTATTAAATTGACACATTCTCCACCCTGTCAGTTATGGCAGGCTGTACCCTTGCATCATCACGACGGAGGAGTTGGAGGTCAATTTGAAACGTAAATGCGTCTACGTAAATCTAGAGCACTATTATTAAATTGACACATTCTCCACCCTGTCAGTTATGGCAGGCTGTAACCTTGCATCATCACGACTGAGGAGTTGGAGATCAATATGTAACGTAAATACGTCTACCTAAAACTAGAACACCATTATTAAATTGACACATTCTCCACCCTGTCAGTTATGGCAGGCTGTACCCTTGCATCATCACGACGGAGGAGTTGGAGGTCAATTTGAAACGTAAATCGCCGGATGAGAATACGTTTGTGCCATAGAACACTTACCCAGGTTTACAGGAGAGCGAAATTAAACAATATAAATTATTTCTCGGAAAATATTATATTTATGAAAAATTTTACATAACTGTCTATTAGGTACACAAGTTGGCTAACTTTTGTAATATACACTATTAATCAACATAATGGTAATCATGACATAAATGCATTTTTATGTTTGTCATATCCATTCCTGATGACTAAATGTTAAATGTACCATGTATGATGTGGCACAAAAAATTGGATATGACACAAATTGAGTCAAATTTTCAATATTGCTAACAAGTTATAAACCTTATTGCAGAGATATAAGGTCCACCCGTAGCATCTATGATACACATTAAAATCAAATTATTAACTAACAATATTTAGCTATTCAGGAATGGTTTTTCATAGGTGGTATTTACCCTATGCTAACAAGAGTGTTGAGCAAATTATTAATTACCAATTAAACGCTAATGTGTAGGTACTTTAAAATTGTTCATAAAACTCTAAATATAAGTTATGATAATTATTTGAACAAAACCCCGTAAAAAGTTTTGTCATCACTGGGCATGAATTTTATTATGCTTAAAATGTCTGATCGTTTTTTTGTTGGAATATTACTTACATTAGTTTCATTTGGAATAGACGGTAAAACCAAAACACTTTCGGACAAAATTGTCACTTTAGATTTCTTATTTCTTTTCGGCCTTGGCGTTTGAAGGCGGTTTGGTATGTAACCATAATTTCGTCAAACCCATATCTGCATTTTAAACGAAGGGGGTTTTCAGAACTGTAAATTATAATAATAAATAATAAATACTCTTTATTGCACACCTCATACAGTTACAAGCACAAATTTTACAATTAGATAAATTTAGGTAGAGGTAACAACAGGCGGTCTTATCGCTAATGAGCGATTTCTTCCAGACAACCTTTGGGTAGTGGAGACTAGAGAAAAACAATAAGCAGTAGGTGGTGCATAGAAACAAAAGAGACGAAATAGATAACACAGCACATTCATATGAATATACATACTTAAATAAATACAAAATAAACATACATATACGTACATATATACATATATAATACACACAATAAGAAACAACAGTGTCAACTTAAAAACCTAAGGAAGAGATAAATAGTATTCCTTAAGTTGCGATTTAAAGCTACCAATAGATTGCGTGCGTTTAATGTTGAGAGGGAGAGAATTCCACAAACGAACGGCCTGGAACGTAAATGAGCAATTATAAAATTTGGAAGATGAAGATGGCACTTTTAGGAGCAATTTTTGAGAGGATCTAATAGAATTCAGATAAGAGAAACGCTCTTTGAGGTAGCGGGGAGTTGCAGGGTTAAAAAGTATAGAAAAGAGTAAAGAAAGTATGTGAGAGTTACGGCGGTGACGGATAGGGAGCCATTTGAGTTGAGAACGAAAACTAGAAACATGGTCGAATTTGCGTAATCCGAAAATGAACCGAATGCAGGCATTTTGAATACGCTCAAGCTTATTAAGTTGCTCCTCGGTTAGGTCTAAATAGGAGATATCTGCATAATCAAGAATGGGGAGAAGTAACGACTGAGCAAGCGCAATTTTAGTAGCATTTGGCAGGAAATTCCGGAGCCGTCTGAGAGACCCTATGGCAGCAAACATCTTCCTGCTCACTTCACTCACCTGAGGCACCCATGATAGACAACGATCCATGATTACGCCAAGATTTTTCACTTGGTTGGAAAAAGGAATTTGGATACCATCGAAGACTATCGGAGGGAGCCTGAGAAAGTCAATTTTGGAGATTTGTTTAGCGCTACCCATCACAATTACCTGTGACTTTAGGGGGTTTACTTTTAAACCGTAATTTTGACTCCAATTTGATATGCGGAGCAGATCAAGATTCGTGGCTTCTATAACTGAATTGAAATCGCTATGCATACCCTGCGAATATATTATGTGTTTGATTTTTGTGTAGTGTACATTAGTAAAACTGAATGAGTTTGCGATAACTATGTAATCAAAAAGGTCTTCTTTATTGAGTTGCATTAGTTGAAAATCATACTGGTCCGATTTCAATTTTAAAAAGTGACGTTAAGAATGATATTGGTGATAAAATTTCAATATTTCAAAAGTGGCGTTCGATCATATTATGAACTGTGTCAACTTCTTGAATTGAACTATGGCCCGGTTCAGAAAATTTTTGTTCAATCAAATGAACCTTATTGTTGCATTTCATAAAGTCATACATAGCCTCGATACGAAATCGTTAGTCGTACAATACGAAATATTTACTTGGACGAAAAAGAAATGAGTCTAATAAAGAGGGTAGGAAAATAAAAGTGTCAATACAAATAAATCGGTTATGGATATAGCACAAAAACGTTGATCGCTTAGTCGCTTGGCACACTGATAACCGGGATCTAATCATGGTTTTGTGTCATATCCGGACATGGCACAATATTACACTCACTATATGTTTCGTGACGTGGACATGGAACAAAAATATTGAAATAAATTTACAAAAAAATAAGAATTAAAAAAAGCCGATTCGTGCTACTTGTTCCAAAAAAAAATATATTGCGAAAAACACTAAAAACTCATTTTCCCTAAAAATGGATATGACACAATCGTATTCTCACCCGGCGAAATGCGTCTACCTAAATCTAGAGCACTATTATTAAATTGACACAGTCTCCACCCGGTCAGTTATGGCAGGCATTACCTATGCAGCATCAGAACTGAAGAGTTGATGGTCAATATAAAGTCACTAAGGATTTATTTACTAGCAACAATAATATAAGTAGTTAAATTAGCAGATGTGTACGACTCTCGGTTAAGGTAAGCAGTGTCTCTGCAGCATCAGGATTTGAAGATCAAAGGTTGAAAATATTATTAAAAGTTATTGTCACGGAGACCTGATACGCATACCAAATTTCATCGAAATCTGTTAAGTAGAAATGGTCCAAAAATCGATTGCAAGATTTGATGCGTATAAATATACAAATAAATAAACAAATAAATATACGAGGTCAAGCTCAATAACACCGTTTAAAAACACATTTATTTCGAAAATATGGGATAATTTCGGTAACATCTGAATTGAATTACAAGGCCCAGATCGATATATGTAGTTTCAAGACAATTTGAAGATTTTTTTTTAATTTCAAAATATATGACAGCTAATAGATTATGAGCTCTCCCCCAAAAATATGACAATAACGAGAACAAAGAAACTACTCTAGTTATTTTGATATAATATCCTTATAGTTATAACTAGATCCGAGCATCTGGCAGCGATTCATCGGGACGACTTTAGTGTTGAAAGTTGTATAGTAGACCGAGGCGGAGCGCATCGTAGGGAAAACGGATCAATTTAACCATTGTTCGGTGGCCGTCATCCGTTTCGCCCTGGGCCGCGATTCGAAAAATAAACACACACTGGAGAGACACAGCTCCAACCCAACTCAACTCAACGCTATAACGACATTGACATTTGCTATTCGAACAGATTTTCATTCAACATTGGTCTCACATTGGTCACACATTGGTTTTCACGTATTGAACTAGATACCGGTGTAGAAATTTGCCTGCAGCTTCGGCGAAACATTGTAAGTCAAAATTTCAAAAATCAAGGTTTCGTACTCAACTATTTCCTTGTCCAAAAATTAACCACTGAATAATGACCTTTTGAAAAATAAATGATGAGATCTGTTGATGATCAGAATTGATTACTCTGTCATGATTTGTTTGCTGCCTAGGTTAATTACTATAGGCATTAAATTATATTACAATAGACAATTATCCAGGAACCTTGTCGCCTAAAAGTACGGGGTACTGTGCGTCAAATCCGGTAGATCTGATTTTTTGCAGACTTGTTTATGATGTTGGCCCAATGTTTAATACAATTTTTTGACCTCGAGCGCCGTCGTTTTTCCCAGAACAGTTTACACTTTACCCTTCCCCTTCTCTTCTGGGAAAAACGGTTCTATTTTGAAAAGCTTTATCTTGGAAAGTATTGAGTCTACAGAGACAATTCTAGTCTTATATTATAGCAAATTTTGTCTACTTTAAAAATCTCTTGAAAAAGTACTGTCAAAGACAAGTCTTTAAGGGTTATAATCGCCAAAATCTGATAAGTAGTTTTTTGACAAAGTTGCGTTCGGCTCTCGAGGTCACAAACTTGGATTATTTATGGGGCCAACATCACAAACAAGTCTGCAAAAAATCTGATCTACCGGATTTGAAGCACACGATGATTGTATAAAGTTACTGGATCACAACGTAAAAGAGCAAAAACTCTTAAAAAAGGCAAAACAGTCCAACTCAGACATTAATGTTATAATTCTATGTGAAAAAAACATTGCTACAAAAACCATGGAAAAAACAGTTGAGAACGTTTGTACGGAAAAAACACCACTAATGTCCCTCCTAAGAAATATCATGGATATTAGATAACCTAAGTGTCTCAACAGAAATCTGTCAAACGCATGACCATCGGAAGCAAGACAATACAAAATGCGGTTAAAAACTAAACCGAGACGTCCGAGACGGTTATTACGTAACCGTGAAAGTAGTGGAATTTACATCACTAATAGCATTTGACCGGAACGATGATGCGGTTATTCATATGACGATTTCCGTTTTTAATGCTACGACGACGGTGGCAAACTAGTGTTCTGACTAATATGAGTAGAGTTTTTGTCGTAATCAATCATAAGTTAAATATCAATCATACTTATATATATTTGCATAAATGTATTGATAAATACAGTATAAATGTTAAGGTTGAGTGCGTACATTTTACTTAAAAACTATGCAAATTTTACTTTCTAACTACTTAACAAATTTATCTTCCAACAATACAATACAATAATAGAATACAAAAAAAAAGTCAACTTAAAACTACCTAACACAAACATACCTACACTGACCCAAAACTTACAAACTACCGCATAACAAGTTACTACTTAACTAAGTAAGTAAGTAAGTAAATATAAATAAATAAATTATTATTATTATGGGACAATCTTACACAAATCAACCTTAACCCACAGTAAGCTTAATAAGGCTTGTATTGGGGGTACTACCCGACGATATATAGAGGTACAGTCTGTCCCAGGGAGAAGTGACCGGCTAAAGTGGGTTGATTATGTCCGTGAAGTTGACCGCCCCAAACTCAGTATCCTGAATTTACGTATCTATATCGTTAGTTCATCGTTAGTTCACGTTAGTTCAGTATATTAAATCGTAAGGACCCGACTCCAACATCGATTTTTTTTAAAAACAAAATGGGGCGGCTAACTTCACGCTACCGCCCCAAAATTGATTTATCGGTTTTTGTCGATTGTAATCGGTAGATATTCGTTAGTTCACGCGAATTCATAACGAAATTTCGTAAGGACCCGATCCGGTATATTTTTTTTTAATTTTTAAAGTAGGGCGGCTAACTTCACGCTACCGCCCCAAAACGGATTTTTCGGTTTCTATCGATGGCAATCGGTAGATATTCGTTAGTTCACGCGAATTCGCAAAGAAATTTCGTAAGGACCCGATTCGGTATATATTTTTTTTATTTTTAAAGTGGGGCAGCAAACTTCACGCTACCGACCCAAAACGGATTTTAAGGTGTCTATCCATGACAATCGGTAGATATTCGTTAGTTCACGCGAATGCGTAACGAAATTTCGTAAGGACCCGACTGGAAAAGTTTTCCTATTATTATTAAAGTACTGGGGCTTCTGTCTTCACGCATATGATACTGGCCAAACTATACGGATATCAGCATAACTGGCCACATGAACCGATAAAACGAGGTGTTTTATTGTTTGTTCGGGCATTTTGGACGTAAGGACCCATATACTTTGGAAAGAAAAAAATAATTTCGAAAATATATAACGACCATTTTAGGTATTCAGTTAAAGTGTCACATATGGTGTTCCCTTGAGATCCTAACGAATTAAATGCATGGAATATCCTCTACAAAGCACGGCAAATCGATTAGGATATGTTTATTGCGGGCGAACTTAGCTACATGCCCACAATTGATCATACAACATTTCTATAGAAAAGTACTGGGGCGGCTATCTTCACGCACATCGTACTGGCCAAACTATACAGAAATCATAATAAGTAGCTACATGTACCGATGAAACAAGGTGTTTTATTGTTTGTTCAGGCATTTTGGACGTAAGGACCCATATATTTTGGCCAGAAAAATAATAATTTCGAAAATACATAACGACCATTTCAGGTATTCAGATAAAGTGTCACATATGGTGTTCCCTTGAGATCCCAACGAATTAAATGCATGAACTTTTCTCATCGGAGCACGGCTAATCGATTAGGAATTGTATATTGCTGGCAAACTAAGCTATATGTCTACAATAGATCATACAACATTTCTATAGAAAAGTATTGGGGCGGCTGTCTTCACGCATATGATACTGGCCAAACTATACGGATATCAGCATAACTAACTACAAGAACCGATAAGAAAAGGTGTTTTATTGTTTGTTCAGGCATTTTGGACGTAAGGACCCATATACTTTGGCTAGAAAATAATAATTTCGAAAATACATATAGACCATTTGAGGTATACAGATGAAGTGTCACATATGGTGTTCCCTTGAGATCCTAACGAATTAAATGCATGAACTTTTCTCTTCGGAGCACGGCTAATCGATTAGGAATTGTATATTGCTGGCAAACTAAGCTATATGTCTACAATAGATCATACAACTTTTCTATAGAAAAGTATTGGGGCGGCTGTCTTCACGCATATGATACTGGCCAAACAATACGGATATCAGCATAACTAGCTACAAGAACCGATAAGAAGAGGTGTTTTATAGTTTGTTCAGGCATTTTGGACGTAAGGACCCATATACTTTGGCTAGAAAAAAATAATTTCGAAAATATATAACGACCATTTTAGGTATTCAGATAAAGTGTCACATATGGTGTTTCCTTGAGATCCGAACGAATTAAACGCATGGACTATCCTCTACAAAGCACGGCAAATCGATAAGGATATGTTTATTGCGGGCGAACTTAGCTACATGCCCACAATTGATCATACAACATTTCTATACAAAAGTACTGGGGCGGCTATCTTCACGCACATCGTACTGGCCAAACTATACAGAAATCATAATAACTGGCTACATGTACCGATGAAACAAGGTGTTTTATTGTTTCTTCAGGCATTTTGGACGTAAGAACCCATATACTTTGGCCAGAAAAAAAATAATTTCGAAAATACATAACGACCATTTCAGGTATTCAGATAAAGTGTCACATATGGTGTTCCCTTGAGATCCCAACGAATTAAATGCATGGACTTTTCTCTTCGGAGCACGGCTAATTGATTAGGAATTGTATATTGCTGGCAAACTAAGCTATATGTCTACAATAGATCATACAACATTTCTATAGAAAAGTATTGGGGCGGCTGTCTTCACGCATATGATACTGGCCAAACTATACGGATATCAGCATAACTAACTACAAGAACCGATAAAAAGAGGTGTTTTATTGTTTGTTCAGGCATTTTGGACGTAAGGACCCATATACTTTGGCTAGAAAATAATAATTTCGAAAATACATATAGACCATTTGAGGTATACAGATGAAGTGTCACATATGGTGTTCCCTTGAGATCCTAAAGAATTAAATGCATGAACTTTTCTCTTCGGAGCACGGCTAATCGATTAGGAATTGTATATTGCTGGCAAACTAAGCTATATGTCTACAATAGATCATACAACATTTCTATAGAAAAGTATTGGGGCGGCTGTCTTCACGCATATGATACTGGCCAAACTATACGGATATCAGCAAAACTAGCTACAAGAACCGATAAGAAGAGGTGTTTTATAGTTTGTTCAGGCATTTTGGACGTAAGGACCCATATACTTTGGCTAGAAAAAAATAATTTCGAAAATATATAACGACCATTTTAGGTATTCAGATAAAGTGTCACATACGGTGTTCCCTTGAGATCCGAACAAATTAAATGCATGGACTATGCTCTACAAAGTAAGGCAAATCGATTAGGATATGTTTTTTGCGGGCAAACTTGGCTACATGCCCACAATCGATCAATACAACATTTCTATAGAAAAGTACTGGGGCGGCTGTTTTCACGCATATGATACTGGCCAAACTATACGGATATCATAATAATTGGCTACATATACCGATGAAACAAGGTGTTTTATTGTTTGTTCAGGCATTTTGGACGTAAGGACCCATATACTTTGGCTAGAAAAAAAATAATTTCGAAAATACATAACGACCATTTGAGGTATTCAGATAAAGTGTCACATATGGTGTTCCCTTGAGATCCTAACGAATTAAATACATAGACTATCCTCTGCAAAGCACGGCAAATCGAATAGGATATTTTTATTGTGGGCAAACTTACCTACATGCCCACAATCGATCATAAAACATTTCTATAGAAAAGTACTGGGGCGGCTGTCTTCACGCATATGATACTGGCCAAACTATACGGATATCATAATAACTAGCTACATGTACCGATGAAACGAGGTGTTTTATTGTTTGATCAGGAATTTTGGACGTAAGGACCCATATACTTTGGCTAGAAAAAAATAATTTCGGAAATATATAACGACCATTTTAGGTATTCAGATAAAGTGTCACATATGGTGTTCCCTTGAGATTCTAACAAATTAAATGCATGGACTATCCTTTACAAAGCACGGCAAATCGATAAGGATATGTTTATTGCGGGCAAACTTAGCTACATGCCCAAAATCGATCATACAACATTTCTATAGAAAAGTACTGGGGCGGCTGTCTTCACGCATATGATACTGGCCAAACTATACGGATATCATAATAACTGGCTACGTGTACCGATGAAACGAGGTATTTAATTGTTTCTTCAGGCATTTTGGACGTAAGGACCCATATACTTTGGCTAAAAAATAATAATGTAGAAAATACATAACGACCATTTGAGGTATTCAGATAAAGTGTCACTTATGGTGTTCCCTTGAGATCCTAACAAATTCAATGCATGGACTTTCTTCTACGGAGCACGGTTAATTGATTAGGATATGACTATTGCTGGCAAACCAAGCAATATGCCTACAATCGATCAAACAACATTTCTATAGAAAAGTACTGGGGCGGCTGTCTTCACGCATATGATACTGGCCAAACTATACGGATATCATAATAACTGGCTACATGTACCGATGAAACGAGGTGTTTTATTGTTTGTTCAGGCATTTTGGACGTAAGGACCCATATACTTTGGCTAGACAAAAATAATTTCGAAAATATATTACGACCATTTTAGGTATTCAGATAAAGTGTAACATATGGTGTTCCCTTGAGATCCTAACAAATTTAATACATGGACTATCCTTGAAAAAGCACGGCTAATCGATAAAGGTATGGCTATTGCGGGAAAACTTAGCTACATGCCCACAATCGATCATACAACATTTCTATAGAAAAGTACTGGGGCGGCTGTTTTCACGCATATGATACTGGCCAAAATATACGGATATCAGCATAACTGGCCACATGTACCGACGAAACAAGGTGTTTTATTGTTTGTTCAGGTATGTTGGACGTAAGGACCCATATACTTTGGCTAAAAAATAATAATTTTGAAAATACATAACGACCATTTCAGGTATTCAGATGAAGTGTCACATATGGTGTTCCCTTGAGATTCTAACAAATTAAATGCATGGACTATCCTCTACAAAGCACGAAAAATCGATAAGGATATGTTTATTGCGGGCAAACTTAGCTACATGCCCCAAAATCGATCATACAACATTTCTATAGAAAAGTACTGGGGCGGCTGTCTTCACGCATATGATACTGGCCAAACTATACGGATATAAGCATAGCTGGCCAAATGAACCGATAAGACGAGGTGTTTTATTGTTTGTTCAGGCATTTTGGACGTAAGAACCCATATACTTTGGCTAAAAAATAATACTTTCGAAAATATATAACGACCATTTTATGTATTCAGATAAAGTGTCACATATGGTGTTCCCTTGAGATCCTAACAAATGAAATGCTTGGACTATCTTCTACAAAGAACCGCAAATCGACTAGGATATGTTTGTTGCGGGCAAACTTAGCTACATGCCCACAATTGATCATACAACATTTCTATAGAAAAGTACTGGGGCGGCTATATTCACGCACATCGTACTGGCCAAACTATACAGAAATCATAATAACTGGCTACATGTACCGATGAAACGAGGTGTTTTATTGTTTGTTCAGGCATTTTGGACGTAAGGACCCATATACTTTGGCTAGAAAAAAAATAATTTCGAAAATACATAACGACCATTTGAGGTATTCAGATAAAGTGTCACATATGGTGTTCCCTTGAGATCCTAAAGAATTAAATGCATGGACTATCCTCTACAAAGCACGGCAAATTGATAAGGATGTGTTTATTGCGGGCAAACTTAGGTAACTGCCCACAATCAATCATACAACATTTCTATAGAAAAGTACTGGGGTGGCTATCTTCACGCACATCGTACTGGCCAAACTATACAGAAATCATAATAACTGGCTACATATACCGATGAAACGAGGATTTTTATTGTTTGTTCAGGCATATTGGACGTAAGAACCCATATACCTTGGCTAGAAAAAAATTTTTTTCGAAAATACATAACGACCATTTGAGGTATTCAGATGAAGTGTCACATATGGTGTTCCCTTGAGATTCTAACAAATTAAATGCATGGACTATCCTCTACAAAGCACGAAAAATCGATAAGGATATGTTTATTGCGGGCAAACTTAGCTACATGCCCCAAAATCGATCATACAACATTTCTATAGAAAAGTACTGGGGCGGCTGTCTTCACGCATATGATACTGGCCAAACTATACGGATATCATAATAACTGGCTTTGTGTACCGATGAAACGAGGTATTTTATTGTTTGTACAGGCATTTTGGACGTAAGGACCCATATACTTTGGCTAAAAATAATAATTTCGAAAATACATAACGACCATTTGAGGTATTCAGATAAAGTGCCACTTATGGTGTTCCCTTGAGATACTAACGAAGTAAATGCATGGATTATCCTTTGCAAAGCACGGCAAATCGATAAGGACATGTTTATTGCGGGCAAACTTAGCTACATGCCCACAATCGATCATACAACATTTCTATAGAAAAGTACTGGGGCGGTTGTCTGCACGCATATGATACTGGCCAAACTATACTGTTATTAGCATAACTGGCCACATGAACCGATAAGACGAGGTGTTTTATTGTTTGTTCAGGCATTTTGGACGTAAGGACCCATATACTTTGGCTAAAAAATAATAATTTCGAAAATACATAACGACTATTTGAGGTATTCAGATAAAGTGTCACATATGGTGTTCCCTTGAGATTCTAACAAATTAAATGCATGGACTATCCTTTACAAAGCAAGGCAAATCGATAAGGATATGTTTATTGCGGGCAAACTTAGCTACATGCCCAAAATCGATCATACAACATTTCTATAGAAAAGTACTGGGGCGGCTGTCTTCACGCATATGATACTGGCCAAACTATACGGATATCATAATAACTGGCTACGTGTACCGATGGAACGAGGTATTTTATTGTTTGTTCAGGCATTTTGGACGTAAGTACCCATATACTTTGGCTAAAAAATAATAATTTCGAAAATACATAACGACCATTTGAGGTATTCAGATAAAGTGTCACATATGGTGTTCCCTTGAGATCCTAAAGAATTAAATGCATGGACTATCCTCTACAAAGCACGGCAAATTGATAAGGATATGTTTATTGCGGGCAAACTTAGCTACATGCCCAAAATCGATCATACAACATTTCTATAGGAAAGTACTGGGGCGGCTGTCTTCACGCATATGATACTAGCCAAACTATACGGATATCATAATAACTGGCTTTGTGTACCGATGAAACGAGGTATTTTATTGTTTGTTCAGGCATTTTGGACGTAAGGACCCATATACTTTGGCTAAAAATAATAATTTCGAAAATACATAACGACCATTTGAGGTATTCAGATAAAGTGCCACTTATGGTGTTCCCTTGAGATACTAACGAATTAAATGCATGGATTATCCTTTGCAAAGCATGGCAAATCGATAAAGACATGTTTATTGCGGGCAAACTTAGCTACATGCCCACAATCGATCATATAACATTTCTATAGAAAAGTACTGGGGCGGCTGTCTGCACGCATATGATACTGGCCAAACTATACGGTTATTAGCATAACTGGCCACATGAACCGATAAGACGAGGTGTTTTATTGTTTGTTCAGGCATTTTGGACGTAAGGACCCATATACTTTGGCTAAAAAATAATAATTTCGAAAATACATAACGACCATTTGAGGTATTCAGATAAAGTGTCACATATGGTGTTCCCTTGAGATTCTAACAAATTAAATGCATGGACTATCCTTTACAAAGCACGGCAAATCGATAAGGATATGTTTATTGCGGGCAAACTTAGCTACATGCCCAAAATCGATCATACAACATTTCTATAGGAAAGTACTGGGGCGGCTGTCTTCACGCATATGATACTGGCCAAACTATACGGATATCATAATAACTGGCTACGTGTACCGATGGAACGAGGTATTTTATTGTTTGTTCAGGCATTTTGGACGTAAGGACCCATATACTTTGGCTAAAAAATAATAATTTCGAAAATACATAACGACCATTTGAGGTATTCAGATAAAGTGTCACATATGGTGTTCCCTTGAGATCCTAAAGAACTAAATGCATGGACTATCCTCTACAAAGCACGGCAAATTGATAAGGATATGTTTATTGCGGGCAAACTTAGGTAACTGCCCACAATCAATCATACAACATTTCTATAGAAAAGTACTGGGGTGGCTATCTTCACGCACATCGTACTGGCCAAACTATACAGAAATCATAATAACTGGCTACATATACCGATGAAACGAGGTTTTTTATTGTTTGTTCAGGCATATTGGACGTAAGAACCCATATACCTTGGCTAGAAAAAAAATTTTTTCGAAAATACATAACGACCATTTGAGGTATTCAGATGAAGTGTCACATATGGTGTTCCCTTGAGATTCTAACAAATTAAATGCATGGACTATCCTCTACAAAAAACGAAAAATCGATAAGGATATGTTTATTACGGGCAAACTTAGCTACATGCCCCAAAATCGATCATACAACATTTCTATAGAAAAGTACTGGGGCGGCTGTCTTCACGCATATGATACTGGCCAAACTATACGGATATCATAATAACTGGATTTGTGTACCGATGAAACGAGGTATTTTATTGTTTGTTCAGGCATTTTGGACGTAAGGACCCATATACTTTGGCTAAAAATAATAATTTCGAAAATATATAACGACCATTTGAGGTATTCAGATAAAGTGCCACTTATGGTGTTCCCTTGAGATACTAACGAATTAAATGCATGGATTATCCTTTGCAAAGCACGGCAAATCGATAAGGACATGTTTATTGCGGGCAAACTTAGCTACATGCCCACAATCGATCATACAACATTTCTATAGAAAAGTACTGGGGCGGCTGTCTGCACGCATATGATACTGGCCAAACTATACGGTTATTAGCATAACTGGCCACATGAACCGATAAGACGAGGTGTTTTATTGTTTGTTCAGGCATTTTGGACGTAAGGACCCATATACTTTGGCTAAAAAATAATAATTTCGAAAATACATAACGACCATTTCAGGTATTCAGATAAAGTGTCACATATGGTGTTCCCTTGAGATTCTAACAAATTAAATGCATGGACTATCCTTTACAAAGCACGGCAAATCGATAAGGATATGTTTATTGCGGGCAAACTTAGCTACATGCCCAAAATCGATCATACAACATTTCTATAGAAAAGTACTGGGGCGGCTGTCTTCACGCATATGATACTGGCCAAACTATACGGATATCATAATAACTGGCTACGTGTACCGATGGAACGAGGTGTGTTATTGTTTGTTCAGGCATTTTGGACGTAAAGACCCATATATTTTGGCCAGAAAAAAAATAATTTCGAAAATACATAACGACCATTTCAGGTATTCAGATAAAGTGTCACATATGGTGTTCCCTTGAGATCCCAACAAATTAAATGCATGGACTTTTCTCGTCGGAGCACGGCTAATCGATTAGGAATTGTATATTGCTGGCTAACTAAGCTATATGTCTACAATAGATCATACAACTTTTCTATAGAAAAGTATTGGGGCGGCTGTCTTCACGCATATGATACTGGCCAAACTATACGGATATCAGCATAACTAACTACAAGAACCGGTGAGAAGAGGTGTTTTATTGTTTGTTCAGGCATTTTGGACGTAAGGACCCATATACTTTGGCTAGAAAATAATAATTTCGAAAATACATATAGACCATTTGAGGTATACAGATGAAGTGTCACATATGGTGTTCCCTTGAGATCCTAACGAATTAAATGCATGAAATTTTCTCTTCGGAGCACGGCTAATCGATTAGGAATTGTATATTGCTGGCAAACTAAGCTATATGTCTACAATAGATCATACAACATTTCTATAGAAAAGTATTGGGGCGGCTGTCTTCACGCATATTATACTGGCCAAACTATACAGATATCAGCATAACTAGCTACAAGAACCGATAAGAAGAGGTGTTTTATAGTTTGTTCAGGCATTTTGGACGTAAGGACCCATATACTTTGGCTAGAAAAAAATAATTTCGAAAATATATAACGACCATTTTAGGTATTCAGATAAAGTGTCACATATGGTGTTCCCTTGAGATCCGAACGAATATAATGCATGGACTATCCTCTACAAAGCACGGCAAATCGATAAGGATATGTTTATTGCGGGCGAACTTAGCTACATGCCCACAATTGATCATACAACATTTCTATACAAAAGTACTGGGGCGGCTATCTTCACGCACATCGTACTGGCCAAACTATACAGAAATCATAATAACTGGCTACATGTACCGATGAAACAAGGTGTTTTATTGTTTCTTCAGGCATTTTGGACGTAAGAACCCATATACTTTGGCCAGAAAAAAAATAATTTCGAAAATACATAACGACCATTTCAGGTATTCAGATAAAGTGTCACATAAGGTGTTCCCTTGAGATCCCAACGAATTAAATGCATGGACTTTTCTCTTCGGAGCACGGCTAATTGATTAGGAATTGTATATTGCTGGCAAACTAAGCTATATGTCTACAATAGATCATACAACATTTCTATAGAAAAGTATTGGGGCGGCTGTCTTCACGCATATGATACTGGCCAAACTATACGGATATCGCATAACTAACTACAAGAACCGATAAGAAGAGGTGTTTTATTGTTTGTTCAGGCATTTTGGACGTAAGGACCCATATACTTTGGCTAGAAAATAATAATTTCGAAAATACATATAGACCATTTGAGGTATACAGATGAAGTGTCACATATGGTGTTCCCTTGAGATCCTAACGAATTAAATGCATGAACTTTTCTCTTCGGAGCACGGCTAATCGATTTGGAATTGTATATTGCTGGCAAACTAAGCTATATGTCTACAATAGATCATACAACATTTCTATAGAAAAGTATTGGGGCGGCTGTCTTCACGCATATGATACTGGCCAAACTATACGGATATCAGCATAACTAGCTACAAGAACCGATAAGAAGAGGTGTTTTATAGTTTGTTCAGGCATTTTGGACGTAAGGACCCATATACTTTGGCTAGAAAAAAATAATTTCGAAAATATATAACGACCATTTTAGGTATTCAGATAAAGTGTCACATATGGTGTTCCCTTGAGATCCGAACAAATTAAATGCATGGACTGTTCTCTACAAAGTAAGGCAAATCGATTAGGATATGTTTTTTGCGGGCAAACTTGGCTACATGCCCACAATCGATCATACAACATTTCTATAGAAAAGTACTGGGGCGGCTGTTTTCACGCATATGATACTGGCCAAACTATACGGATATCATAATAATTGGCTACATATACCGATGAAACAAGGTGTTTTATTGTTTGTTCAGGCATTTTGGACGTAAGGATCCATATACTTTGGCTAGAAAAAAAATAATTTCGGAAATATATTGAAATTGAAATTGAAATTGAAATTGAAACTTTTTATTGCAGACCGTGGTCCATATTTTGTTAGTACTACATGATTTATTTACATTCTATGATATATACTTATTCTATAGTTAGTAAGCGATGACAATACAATACAAACAAAAATAAAAACTAAGAACTTAAGAACTACTTACATGCTAGATTGGGCGGCTGCTCTTACATGGAGCTGCATCCAGTGCTTCTGGAATGGGCAGTCCAGCCTGTTGGTCACCAAGGATAGGATGCCATTGGTGCCGCCGCGAGCACGCTGTGCCAGAGATGCGGTGCGTTTGCGTATAATCGCATGGAACCCGTCAGTGCGTGCTTCCGCAATCATACCAGACGCACTGCAATGTCGCGGCAGCCCCATTAGCATCCTAAACCCATTATTATACTGAACCCTCATCGTGTTCAGCGTTCTCTGCGTATACTTCACCCACAGGCTGCACGTGTAGAAGTTTTGACAGAATGCCTTAAAAAGCGAGATTTTTACTTGTTTTGTACATCGTGCAAACCTGCGGGCGAGCATATTACACCTTACCGCTAGAGCTCTTCTCTCCCTCTCAATGTCTACTCCGTCCGATAAGTCATCGGTTAACCAGTGGCCAAGGTACTTAAATTGTGACACAAGCTTAATCACACTCGCGTACAGGAACGCTGGTGGCACATTACCAATGTGACCACCTTGCGGCCTAAACACAAGGAGCTCTGTTTTTTTGGTGTTATACCTAAGCCCATGGATCCCCGCATATGTTTCGCAAATTGCAAGGAGCTTATTTAGAGCACTGATTGCGGGAGTCAGCAACACCATGTCATCTGCATAACTTAAATTGTTGACGAAGGTGCCGTCAACAGAGCAGCCGACTTTAGTGTTGCTGAGTTCCACAATCAGGCTATTTATGTACAAGTTGAAGAGTTTAGGTGATGTTAACCCACCTTGTCTAACCCCGCACTTCAACCTGTACTCATCCGAATAAGCTCCCGCCCATCTGACAGTATTAGTCTGGTTTTGATACCAGAAGCGAAACAGCTCCGTGACTTTATCCGGGAGATCTGTCTCACAGCGCAACTTTCTCCACAGTACATCATAAGCCACGAGATCGAACGCTTTTGAGAGGTCCAGGAAGCACGCATACACCGGTGTCTTCCTGGTTGTATAATATTGGACAGTGTGCTTGAGGCATAGCACCGCTGCCTCAGTGGATAGCCCGGGTCTAAAGCCAAACTGGGCGTCATGAAAAGAAAGGTGCTTTGTTAGGATGCGATCAAGCAAACTGTCCAATATTTTAGCTGTTATCGTGGCCAATGAGATCGGCCTGTAGTTGCACTTGTCAGACACATCCCCGGTTTTATTTTTCACGAGCGGAATGACTACCGTTCGCATCAGATTATCGGGTAAGTACGAATGTCGGAAACACAAGTTAAATAAAAGAGCAAGTACCCTCGGTAAGTGTACCCCCGCGTGTTGCAGGTGTTCAATGCTCAGACCGTCATGCCCTGGGGACTTTCCCCTTGACATATTTTTAATTACAGAAGCCACGTCTGCTGCAGTAATATTAATAAGCGACGTCGACGCACGACGGTTCTGAGCACCAAACTCCCCCATCACGGGCGGTCGCTCCGGCGGCTCGACCTTGAAGTGCTCCATAAACAGGTTCGCTATATTTGTGGGTTCCACTTCACCATCTACATTCATAGGTTTATATAACGACCATTTTAGGTATTCAGATAAAGTGTCACATATGGTGTTCCCTTGAGATTCTAACAAATTAAATGCATGGACTATCCTTTACAAAGCACGGCAAATCGATAAGGATATGTTTATTGCGGGCAAACTTAGCTACATGCCCAAAATCGATCATACAACATTTCTATAGAAAAGTACTGGGGCGGCTGACTTCACGCATATGATACTGGCCAAACTATACGGATATCATAATAACTGGCTATGTGTACCGATGAAACGAGGTATTTTATTGTTTGTTCAGGCATTTTGGACGTAATGACCCATATACTTTGGCTAAAAAATAATAATGTAGAAAATACATAAGGACCATTTGAGGTATTCAGATAAAGTGTCACTTATGGTGTTCCCTTGAGATCCTAACAAATTCAATGCATGGACTTTCTTCTACGGAGCACGGTTAATTGATTAGGATATGACTATTGCTGGCAAACCAAGCAATATGCCTACAATCGATCAAACAACATTTCTATAGAAAAGTACTGGGGCGGCTGTCTTCACGCATATGATACTGGCCAAACTATACGGATATCATAATAACTGGCTACATGTACCGATGAAACGAGGTGTTTTATTGTTTGTTCAGGCATTTTGGACGTAAGGACCCATATACTTTGGCTAGACAAAAATAATTTCGAAAATATATTACGACCATTTTAGGTATTCAGATAAAGTGTCACATATGGTGTTCCCTTGTGATCCTAACAAATTTAATACATGGACTATCCTTGAAAAAGCACGGCTAATCGATAAAGGTATGGCTATTGCGGGAAAACTTAGCTACATGCCCACAATCGATCATACAACATTTCTATAGAAAAGTACTGGGGCGGCTGTTTTCACGCATATGATACTGGCCAAAATATACGGATATCAGCATAACTGGCCACATGCACCGACGAAACAAGGTGTTTTATTGTTTGTTCAGGTATGTTGGACGTAAGGACCCATATACTTTGGCTAAAAAATTATAATTTTGAAAATACATAACGACCATTTCAGGTATTCAGATAAAGTGTCACATATGGTGTTCCCTTGAGATCCTAACGAATTCAATGTATGAACTTTCCTCTACGGAGCGCAGCTATATGATAAGAATATGATTATTGCTGGCAAACTAAGCAATATGCCTACAATCGATCATAAAACATTTCTATAGAAAAGTACTGGGGCGGCTGTTTTCACGCATATGATACTGGCCAAACTATACGGATATAAGCATAGCTGGCCAAATGAACCGATAAGACGAGGTGTTTTATTGTTTGTTCAGGCATTTTGGACGTAAGGACCCATACACTTTGGCTAAAAAATAATACTTTCGAAAATATATAACGACCATTTTATGTATTCAGATAAAGTGTCACATATGGTGTTCCCTTGAGATCCTAACAAATTAAATGCTTGGACTATCTTCTACAAAGAACCGCAAATCGACTAGGATATGTTTGTTGCGGGCAAACTTAGCTACATGCCCACAATTGATCATACAACATTTCTATAGAAAAGTACTGGGGCGGCTATATTCACGCACATCGTACTGGCCAAACTATACAGAAATCATAATAACTGGCTACATGTACCGATGAAACGAGGTGTTTTATTGTTTGTTCAGGCATTTTGGACGTAAGGACCCATATACTTTGGCTAGAAAAAAAATAATTTCGAAAATACATAACGACCATTTGAGGTATTCAGATAAAGTGTCACATATGGTGTTCCCTTGAGATCCTAAAGAATTAAATGCATGGACTATCCTCTACAAAGCACGGCAAATTGATAAGGATATGTTTATTGCGGGCAAACTTAGGTAACTGCCCACAATCAATCATACAACATTTCTATAGAAAAGTACTGGGGTGGCTATCTTCACGCACATCGTACTGGCCAAACTATACAGAAATCATAATAACTGGCTACAAATACCGATGAAACGAGGTATTTTATTGTTAGTTCAGGCATTTTGGACGTAAGAACCCATATACTTTGGCTAAAAAATAATAATTTCGAAAATACATAACGACCATTTGAGGTATTCAGATAAAGTGTCACATATGGTGTTCCCTTGAGATCCTAAAGAATTAAATGCATGGACTATCCTCTACAAAGCACTGCAAATTGATAAGGATATGTTTATTGCGGGCAAACTTAGGTAACTGCCCACAATCAATCATACAACATTTCTATAGAAAAGTACTGGGGTGGCTATCTTCACGCACATCGTACTGGCCAAACTATACAGAAATCATAATAACTGGCTACATATACCGATAAAACGAGGTTTTTTATTGTTTGTTCAGGCATATTGGACGTAAGAACCCATATACCTTGGCTAGAAAAAAAATTTTTTCGAAAATACATAACGACCATTTGAGGTATTCAGATGAAGTGTCACATATGGTGTTCCCTTGAGATTCTAACAAATTAAATGCATGGACTATCCTCTACAAAGCACGAAAAATCGATAAGGATATGTTTATTGCGGGCAAACTTAGCTACATGCCCCAAAATCGATCATACAACATTTCTATAGAAAAGTACTGGGGCGGCTGTCTTCACGCATATGATACTGGCCAAACTATACGGATATCATAATAACTGGCTTTGTGTACCGATGAAACGAGGTATTTTATTGTTTGTTCAGGCATTTTGGACGTAAGGACCCATATACTTTGGCTAAAAATAATAATTTCGAAAATACATAACGACCATTTGAGGTATTCAGATAAAGTGCCACTTATGGTGTTCCCTTGAGACACTAACGAATTAAATGCATGGATTATCCTTTGCAAAGCACGGCAAATCGATAAGGACATGTTTATTGCGGGCAAACTTAGCTACATGCCCACAATCGATCATACAACATTTCTATAGAAAAGTACTGGGGCGGCTGTCTGCACGCATATGATACTGGCCAAACTATACGGTTATTAGCATAACTGGCCACATGAACCGATGAGACGAGGTGTTTTATTGTTTGTTCAGGCATTTTGGACGTAAGGACCCATATACTTTGGCTAAAAAAATAATAATTTCGAAAATACATAACGACCATTTGAGGTATTCAGATAAAGTGTCACATATGGTGTTCCCTTGAGATTCTAACAAATTAAATGCATGGACTATCCTTTACAAAGCACGGCAAATCGATAAGGATATGTTTATTGCGGGCAAACTTAGCTACATGCCCAAAATCGATCATACAACATTTCTATAGAAAAGTACTGGGGCGGCTGTCTTCACGCATATGATACTGGGCAAACTATACGGATATCATAATAACTGGCTACGTGTACCGATGGAACGAGGTAT
Source organism: Pammene aurita (assembly GCA_947086415.1). Lineage (NCBI taxonomy): Eukaryota > Metazoa > Arthropoda > Insecta > Lepidoptera > Tortricidae > Pammene > Pammene aurita. The sequence goes on from OX352314.1 coordinate 16,595,309, forward strand.
TTTATTGTTTGTTCAGGCATTTTGGACGTAAGGACCCATATACTTTGGCTAAAAAATAATAATGTATAAAATACATAACGACCATTTGAGGTATTCAGATAAAGTGTCACTTATGGTGTTCCCTTGAGATCCTAACAAATTCAATGCATGGACTTTCTTCTACGGAGCACGGCTAATTGATTAGGATATGACTATTGCTGGCAAACCAAGCAATATGCCTACAATCGATCAAACAACATTTCTATAGAAAAGTACTGGGGCGGCTGTCTTCACGCATATGATACTGGCCAAGCTATACGGATATCATAATAACTGGCTACATGTACCGATGAAACGAGGTGTTTTATTGTTTGTTCAGGCATTTTGGACGTAAGGACCTATATACTTTGGCTAGAAAAAAATAATTTCGAAAATATATTACGACCATTTTAGGTATTCAAATAAAGTGTCACATATGGTGTTCCCTTGAGATCCTAACAAATTTAATACATGGACTATCTTTTAAAAAGCACGGCTAATCGATAAACGTATGGTTATTGCGGGAAAACAGCTACATGCCCACAATCGATCATACAACATTTCTATAGAAAAGTACTGGGGCGGCTGTCTTCACGCATATGATACTGGCCAAAATATACGGATATCAGCATAACTGGCCATATGTACCGACGAAACAAGGTGTTTTATTGTTTCTTCAGGTATGTTGGACGTAAGGACCCATATACTTTGGCTAAAAAATAATAATTTCGAAAATACATAACGACCATTTCAGGTATTCAGATAAAGTGTCACATATGGTGTTCCCTTGAGATCCTAACGAATTCAATGCATGAACTTTCCTTTACAGCGCACAGCTATATGAAAATAATATGATTATTGCTGGCAAACTAAGCAATATGCCTACAATCGATCATAAAACATTTCTATAGAAAAGTACTGGGGCGGCTGTCTTCACGCATATGATACTGGCCATACTATACGGATATAAGCATAGCTGGCCAAATGAACCGATAAGACGAGGTGTTTTATTGTTTGTTAAGGCATTTTGGACGTAAGGACCCATATACTTTGGCTAAAAAATAATACTTTCGAAAATATATAACGACCATTTTATGTATTCAGATAAAGTGTCACATATGGTGTTCCCTTGAGATCCTAACAAATTAAATGCTTGGTCTATCCTCTACAAAGTACCGCAAATCGACTAAGATATGTTTGTTGCGGGCAAACTTAGCTACATGCCCACAATTGATCATACAACATTTCTATAGAAAAGTACTGGGGCGGCTATATTCACGCACATCGTACTGGCCAAACTATTCAGAAATCATAATAATTGGCTACATGTACCGATGAAACGAGGTGTTTTATTGTTTGTTCAGGCATTTTGGACGTAAGGACCCATATACTTTGGCTAGAAAAAAAATAATTTCGAAAATACATAACGACCATTTGAGGTATTCAGATAAAGTGTCACATATGGTGTTCCCTTGAGATCCTAAAGAATTAAATGCATGGACTATCCTCTACAAAGCACGGCAAATTGATAAGGACCCATATACCTTGGCTAGAAAAAATTTTTTCTCGAAAATACATAACGACCATTTGAGGTATTCAGATGAAGTGTCACATATGGTGTTCCCTTGAGATTCTAACAAATTAAATGCATGGACTATCCTCTACAAAGCACGAAAAATCGATAAGGATATGTTTATTGCGGGCAAACTTAGCTACATGCCCAAAATCGATCATACAACATTTCTATAGAAAAGTACTGGGGCGGCTGTCTTCACGCATATCATACTGGCCAAACTATACGGATATCATAATAACTGGCTTTGTGTACCGATGAAACGAGGTATTTTATTGTTTGTTCAGGCATTTTGGACGTAGGGACCCATATACTTTGGTTAAAAATAATAATTTCGAAAATACATAACGACCATTTGAGGTATTCAGGTAAAGTGCCACTTATGGTGTTCCGTTGAGATACTAACGAATTAAATGCATGGATTATCCTTTGCAAAGCACGGCAAATCGATAAGGACATGTTTATTGCGGGCAAACTTAGCTAGCCCACAATCGATCATACAACATTTCTATAGAAAAGTACTGGGGCGGCTGTCTTCACGCATATGATACTGGCCAAACTATACGGTTATTAGCATAACTGGCCACATGAACCGATAAGACGAGGTGTTTTATTGTTTGTTCAGGCATTTTGGACGTAAGGACCCATATACTTTGGCTAAAAAATATTAATTTCGAAAATACATAACGACCATTTCAGGTATTCAGATAAAGTGTCACATATGGTGTTCCCTTGAGATCCTAACGAATTCAATGCATGGACTTTCCTCTACGGAGCACAGCTAATTGATAATAATATGATTATTGCTGGCAAACTAAGCATAATGCCTACAATCGATCATACAACATTTCTATAGAAAAGTACTGGGGCGGCTGTCTTCACGCATATGATACTGGCCAAACTATACGGATATCATAATAACTGGCTACGTGTACAGATGAAACGAATTATTTTATTGTTCGTTCAGGCATTTTGGACGTAAGGACCCATATACTTTGGCTAAAAATAATAATATCGAAAATACATAACGACCATTTGAGGTATTCAGATAAAGTGTCACTTATGGTGTTCCCTTGAGATCCTAACGAATTAAATGCATGGACTATTCTTTACAAAGGACGGCAAATCGACTAGGATATGTTTGTTGCGGGCAAACTTAGCTACATGCCCACAATTGATCATACAACATTTCTATAGAAAAGTACTGGGGCGGCTGTCTTCCCGCATATGATACTGGCCAAACTATACGGATATGAGCATAACTGGCTAAATGAACCGATAAGACGAGGTGTTTTATTGTTTGTTTAGGCATTTTGGACGTAAGGACCCATAAACTTTGGCTAGAAAAATAATAATTTCGAAAATACATAACGACTATTTGATGTATTCAGATAAAGTGTCACATATGGTGTTCCCTTGAGATCCTAACAAATTAAATACATGGACTATTATCTGCAAAGCACAGCAAATCGAATTGAATATTTTTATTGTGGGCAAACTTAGCTACATGCCCACAATCGATCATACAACATTTCTATAGAAAAGTACTGGGGCGGCTGTCTTCACGCATGTGATACTGGCCAAACTATACGGATATCATAATAACTGGCTACATTTACCGATGAAACTAGGTGTTTTATTGTTTGTTCAGGCATTTTGGAAGTAAGGACCCATATACTTTGGCTAGAAAATAATAATTTCGAAAATACATATAGACCATTTGAGGTATACAGATGAAGTGTCACATATGGTGTTCCCTTGAGATCCTAACGAATTCAATGCATGGACTATCCTCTACAGAGCACGTCAAATCGATGAAGATATGTTTGTTGCGGGCAAACTTAGCTACATACCCACAATCAATCATACAACATTTCTATAGAAAAGTACTGGGGTGGCTGTTTTCACGCATATGATATTGGCCAAACTATACGGATATTATAATAACTGGCTACGTGTAGCGATGAAACGAGGTATTTTATTGTTTGTTCAGGCATTTTGGACGTATGTACCCATATACTTTGGCTAAAAAATAATAATTTAGAAAATACATAACGACCATTTGAGGTATTCAGATAAAGTGTCACTTATGGTGTTCCCTTGAGATGCTAACGAATTCAATGCATGGACTTTCTTCTACGGAGCACGGCTAATTGATTAGGATATGATTATTGCTGGCAAACTAAGCAATATGCCTACAATCGATCATACAACATTTACCATAACTTAACAATATTTGAGCATGTAAAGTTAAAATTACATTACTGCCACAGATAAGAAACTTCGTTCGTTGTAATGCTGGTCATTGCCTACGGTTTTTGAACCCATTTTAGAGGACTTACAATATGAGTGTAGATAAAATAACTTTATTATCTTAACCACAGACTACACAGACACCTCATCATTAAGCTTTTACAAGAAGCACGCGGTCACCACACATAAGCTCAATTTTATTCTTTAATTTCTATGAAACAGCACATCTCAATATAGTATAGTATAGTATAAGTTATTAAATTTAAACTTTTGTGAGACATACTATCACTATAAAATATAACGGTTACACTCACGTCACTTTAGTCACTTCGCGCGACATGTTTCGGAGAGCTTAGGTCTCCATCTTCAAGCACTCGCTATTTAAGTATAAATTGATATATGTGGATATTTTGGAGTCATGATCAAAAACTCGACTGAAATAAGCGGTCGCCCTCTCATATTCCATTAGTATGGGAGCGCCTATGTATGTACCTCGAGTTGTACATATGATCTATCTAGTGGTTGAGGTTACCTGTGATTGTAACTGATTAAAACATTACATGAATTAGCTGTATAATAATTCAAGTCATCATTCATCATTCCTTCAACACCAAAAAATAAACCGTTTATTATTCTAAATTTAGTTAATAACAATTTCCACTTAACTTAGTATTAATCTTTTACATTTAAAAAATGCTGCTTTCGACAAAGCCTCAGTAAGTTGTCAAATCATCACTACAAACCCGTATACAAAAACTTCAAATGTGGTCTCAACGTAAAAAGTAAGGTAAATGTACGTTTCCACGAACGCTTAAGACCTGGATGTACGTTTCATTTTTTAATAAGGTCTGGCATGTTCATACGGTTATTGTCAATACTATACTGTTAACTTAAATACATTTGTAATCATTTTATTGCACTTAGAAATTATTTGTAAGGTTAGACATGTTTAAAAAATATTTTTAAAGTTTTTTAGACCGCCTTACTTGATTTGTACCATTAAGCGAAATAAGAAACACGATTTGCATATATTACCGAATCCGGTGACCACTTTACCGAACTAGAAGAGAAATGTATGGAAATATGGTGTTGAGCGACTCTCAAACTTAAACTATCTCACTGTTTAGATAATGTCATAACTGCGCTAAATTTACGTCTCCATACATTACTGAATTACTTCATACAAAACAAAAGTAACCTTTTTTTATATTTATTCAAAATACCTAACCATTATTTTTATATATTACATAAACATCATTATCGTTTTTGGGGTGTTTACGTAATAGAAGTTTTTACAATATTCATTTAAAAGTTAAATTATATCTAAATGAGTGGAATGCCCTACTTTAAAAACCATGTAAAATAATTATATATCTAAAAATATAAAAAACACAATTTAATATTTTATTTTATTATTATAAAATTTTTCTTTTACCGATCAACAGCAGGCCCCTGAACATGTTTAAATGTTTAGAAGCGCTGGCCTTTATAAAAAGGCAGACAAAATAATACATTTTAATGTCGACCTAGCTGTGAGAGAAATAAAGATGATATTTTAATGTCTATCGAATACAAACGAGGCCGAGGCAGATACGCATTCGGTAGCAGAGACTATGGGCACGATTTACCGAACGCGCGTTCGGTAAATAAGCCATGCAAAATATGTGGAACCTAATACGCGAACAAATTTTGAAAATAGTACCTAAATTGCAACAATTGTGACATAACCACAAATTTAACATTGAAACTAATAATTAGAAGGATTACAAATCCTTTCATGTATTTAGCCTTTACTAATATTGCCGTAAAATTACTATAAAAAAATATTAAAGATAGCTTTGTCGAAAGGCTTATTTTTAACTCAAAAAGTCATAAAACTAAAAGATTTCAAACGCGGATTTACTATAGTCTTTACTGTCTACAGATGTTCGGTAAATTCTCATAAAATTACAAATACTTTTCATTATTTGTAAAGTTAACAAGTTTATATTAATAGTTTAAAATAAATCAGTAAAAAAATAATTTCAAAGACATACGCTTTCCCTGATTCCGCACGCTGTTCGGTAAAACCATCCAGTCAAAAAGTTGGGTCACACATCACCGGATTTACATTTATCTCAAATTCTGAGAATATAACTGCACTAAAGTCACTTAAAATACCAAAATACATAAACTTATTAAATAACAACACTCTAAATCCACAATTTGGAACCCACATATACTTTTAAACGATTCTATGATCTTAAGAAGTGCACGCGATTTCTTAACGATTTTGTTAAGGGCGCCCATACAAAGTGGCACTCGACCGACTAGATCAGTTGTCATGTCGCAACTGAGCCCCAACATGGCCGTCTCTGACGCGTATTCGTAGGGGTAGGTATGTAGCTCACAGAAAAAAATATTACAACGTAGGATCTGCTGTAAGTAATCGACTTATAGCTTAAAATGGAATATATTCGGCGATACGGCACGTTCGCTGAAGCGTACATTTACCTTATACACATTAAATCATCTAAATAGATATGAATGTCAAAAAAACTACCATCAGATTTAATCTTGTACCAGTCTAAAAATATTGAGTGCCGGTAAAAATAAAATCTTAGCAGGACTACTTTTTCCCATACAACCATACTCATATTTTTCCATACTCACTTTTGTACAATAAATTATTTGTATTTTTTTGTATTCTGTAAACAGTAAGTATACCTACTTAACATTTTAAAAACACTTATTAATTTTAATTTTGGTAGAAAGTTTATATATATATATATATATATATATAAAAGTCTGTCATATTTCATGTCAGTGATTTTTTTTTGTCTTTTTATGAGAATAAATGTCTTTAAACATACATATTACTATTTTGGAACTTTTCAATGTCATTTAAGTAATTACATATTATTATCATTGTAGAAGTCTCTTCTCTTTATCGCTGTTCTTTTTCTTCATCTTGTTCAACCCTGACATCAGCAAACTCTGCCTGCCTTGACAGCTCCAGTGACCAGGGTGGCTTCAGTGGTGTTAGCGGCACCATCAACATCTGTAACTTTGTAACAGCGACGTCCTCGGCGGTTGTAGTGACAAAATTCGTGTCTAACTTTTTGATGACTGTGACTCCGAAAGCTTTTCGTGAGCGTGTAGGCATATTGTCCAAGGCTGAATGTCTATTTTCATTCTCATTTTTTACATCACTTATCTCACTTCTAACAAAAGCACTAGACACTGAAACACTGTAGATATTATGTTTAGAATTGTTTATTAAGATACACACATAAACAAATACCTAATGAGGAGCCACACTAAAAGGTCGGGGCAGATGTCGCTACTGTGCACTGTACCTTGTTTACGTTTTGTGTGAAGTGTCATTATGAGGAAATTTTATTTAATTCTTGCGGTATAAGGATAAAATCTTCGGCTTCATGACCGTACGTGAACCGCAAGCTGAGCTGCAAAGGAGGAACGCATCGGTGGCAGGAAAAAGGCTGATCTAATACAAAGGTATAGTAACAATATTTGAGGCTATGTTCTGTATTTTTAGCATTATTTTCAATTATCAAAGCTCACGTGCTGTTTTTATTTTAGATGAGAGGCGTATGATCGACACTAAAACTTTGGTGCACAGCTGGATATCCAGGGGGACCGTTCATATGCGTGCTCATCTTCTGATACAGGGATTTAAACGCGGATTCGCCGATTCTCAACATAGCATGCATGAAATATAAGAATATTTTCAAAGATTTTGCACTTAACCAAAGTGATAACTCCTATATGAGTCTCGTCATCTTATCGTTATCCAACGGTACATTTACGTGTTTACGTGGACACTGTGGACAGTGTAAAGCCAATGTGAAGAGTGTAACATATTTTGTGGCGCTCAGTAGTCACTAGAGCTGTGTCTCACGGCAAAATACAGGAGCCAATTGCCTTACAAATGTATGAAGCTACTTATGGATTGGACGCGCAGAAATGCATAATATTAATTTCTAAAGAATATCCATTTCTTGTCGCCTCACCAGATGGGTTGCTAAGTGAGGATACTGTTATTGAGGTAAAGGGTCCTGCATATGCTGTAAGGTACTGCTTAAGAAGCGAGTAAAACGAGGTAACAGTATCATACCTAGAAAATAAAAATGGATATTTAAAACTAAAAAAAGCATCCCTATTATGCTCTAATACAAGGAGAGCTTTATTGTAGCAAGAGAAAATATTGCAATTTCACTGTCCACACTGTGCCCATATGCTGCAAGGTGTTGTTTAAAAAACAAAATAACAGTAACATACCTAGAAAATATAAATAGGAATTTAAAGCTAGAAAAAGCCGATTATGCACAAATACTACGGATAGCTTTATTGATGCAAGAGAAAATATTGGTATTTCATTGTCTACGCTTTAAAAAATACATTAAGCAAGAAGCCAGAAATGCTCGTTGAAAGTTGTTGCTTCTGATTCATATTTGTTCTGTGTCATAAACATATATTATGATATCTAACTCATATATATATTATATATAAAAAGATTACTTGTCTTGAATAAAAAGGCATTAGAATGTTTTAGTTTTGTTTTATTTATTTTCTCGTTCATAATGCATCAGCATCGTCATCAAGAATAAATGGTTTTCAGTAAACATTGCTGCCAAATTATCAGATCTAATCCTAAGTGTCATTGAACTTGAAGATTGTTGTCAGACCCAAACACGCCGATGATTTATGAAAATTATACTTCACAAAAGTTGGTAAAAACCATTGTTGTAATGGTCAACTTGAGTGCTCTTTAAATGCTGTGGGTCCATGTGTGCACTTTGATCTAGAATTCTAGAACATCCATTTCCACAGTAGTACATATGTCTTCTTCTCGCCTTACTTCAGTGCTATGGCTTACGGTTGGTTCTGTCGCTGTAATGTGTTATATTGCTGATTCGTGTTCTGTCACTTCAAAATCGTTAATAAGGAGCTTTCTTTGAGTGGGTGATGCATATCACTTCTCATGTTCAAGAGCTGCTGGTTTTCTTGTTTTGTTTTGGTGACCCAGAATATGGATGGTACAGCCTATTCCTCAAAAAAATTGCAACTAGTTCAGCAACTGAAAGTTAAATAAGCATTTAAATAAAATCAAATGAGATCTGTTATTACTAACAAGGTAATGTTAGATATATTGAGTACCTATACTTTTAAGTACTTACAGATAGTTCTGAAGAAAGTTTTAAAGGCTTGGCGTACAGGCACACAGTGACCATTTTTAATTGATAACTTTCCTTACTCCTTTACTTAATCTTTCCGAAATGATCGTCTTCTTTAAATGTAGCCTACATAAGCGGCTCGTATCACTTGCCCTAAAGTATTTTATTCTTAACGCATTTTACCAACGTTTCCTGTATATAGGGTCTTTAGGAAATAAATGGGTGCCTCTATTTTTACATTTCACCGCAAAACATTGAGGCATTCTTGATAAAACTGGGAAAATATGGGAATGTTTTGAATTACGAGACAAATATGTATGTGATTTGACAGTTCTTATGTCAACGCTGGGTACAGTTCACAATGCGCCACCTGGCGTGAGAAAATGGCAGTTTTTCTCCTAATTGAAAACTCGTTACAAAAACAGGCGATGATGACATCTGTCAAATATTTAAAGTCAGCTAAGTAAACGTTTGTAAAAGCCCTGTTACACTTTACTTTTTTTAGTGTCAACTAGCATCCTAATTACGATCCTAACTTTTTTCAGTAGTAAATTTACTTGCTAATTCGGTTTATCCTAGCCAAATCCTAATAATTGTCCTGTTTTTTTTTAAATTTGTATGAAGAAATTTTTACTTTTACTCTGAATTCGGTTCAAGCGTTTTTTTCGTAAAAAATAGTTTACTTAAAGTATTCCTTGGCACTTTGATATAAGTCAATAAGAATGTCTAGATTAGACCCCATAAAGGGTGAAATCGCCATCAAAAAAGCGTAAGTCACAATAAAAAATGTTTTTTTATTTAATTAGTAACACAGTGAATCCTCCTTTTTGTAAAGGGTCGGCAACGCGCATGTGACTCCTGTGGAGTTACAGGCGTCCATAGGTTACGGTAGCTGCTTATCATCAGGCAGGCCGTATGCTTGTTTGCCACCGTCGTAGTATAAAAAAAAACCTCTGAAACTAGGCCAATTCCAGAAAAGTTTATACGACATTTTATCTCAGAAATTACTTCATTGTTTTAGAACATCATTTCCAAACTTTTTATTTTTATTTCTTATGTACAAAAACATGTTATCGTTTTGAAGCGGCACATATTAGAGCGAAATTCCGTTATTCATATACAAAAAAGCGGATACATTTAACTTCCGGCTGAAAGTCTATGGTAGCTGAATTTTTGTATGGAGGCCAGAACAAAAATCCAACTACCATAGACAATTTTCCGCTTTTGTCTATGAATAACTGAATGGGGAAAACCGGTAATAGACATACATATAGTCTGGCAAACCATTTCTGTCAGTAGAAAAGCGCGGCAAATTTGAAAAATTTCTAGTTGGCAACACCTGTCTTTGAATAATTGTGCATAAATTGCATTTTATCTGTGGCATGTAACATTTTTATTTTGAAAAGTTTATCTTTATTTACTTACGTTTTTAAGTTTCAGGTTGCGTAATTTATTATTTATTAATGTGATATCACTGATATCTGCCATCTCCGTTCAATAAATGTGCTAATAAAGCTTAGCTAAGATATAAATGTAGGTATAATCAAACTTGCGTGATAAATATGGCTTTGAGGTTATGCAGTTTTCTATATAATTATCATTTGAAGTTCTTTCTTTCAGTGTATATAAATCGAACAAATCAAATCGAAAACTAGTGCTAAATGAAGTCCAGGAACGCTTGTTGCATAGGATGGTGCTCAATATTGTCACAAAGCGATAAAGCGGTAAACATCAGATTTAACAAGCAACAAGCAGCCGGCTACCTTTAGATTTTTATCAAATTATTTTAATGTTTCCCTTCATATACCTATGTATAAAATAAGTAAACAACAAAATCTCACGTGCGTTTATTAACTACAATACACTTCACACAATAAATATACCTAAAATAGTCTTATAAACGAATGACGAAAGGAAATCATAATTTATAGGAGTATTACTGAGTAATATGCATTACACCTTTATTCGTACAGATTATGCCGCTAATTCGATTCCATTCTAAACTGAAAAGTAGTATTTTCTGGTAGATATACTCGATCTCCTCGCCGGCCTTATGATTTTAGCATTCAATGTTTGTTTCCTTGCTGGATTTCAACTATTGTATTTTGACCGCATGATCTCCACCTCTAATGTTCTGTCCTTTAAATATTTTGGTTATATTAATTTCTTCGCACCTTATTTATTAAAAAGTCATAACTATAGGTACATATGATATATCAGAGTTTTCAATGATTTTATCTAATAATTACTAATAATGCAGTTACAATTTAGAAAATTACGACTACACTGACGTACGAAAGCGACCGTGCCAATGCAGCCAACTTGGAAAAAAAAATGTTGGTTCGATATACATTGCTGTTTTTCTATGGAGCAATGCTGCTGTTCGATTCGCCCTAGAGTGTTGCTATATTTTTGTTTGATGTACATTGCTACTGCGTTCGTTGACTGGCCAGACTATAGTAATTTGGAGGGCCCAATCTGTTGTGTCCAATTCCTGTCGGCCCTAACGCCGCTTATTACACTTTCCCTACAAATCGCCCCTACCGACCCTACCTCACCAACAAATCGTCCCTACCGGTCCTAGCTCAGCGTTTTATAGAGATGCCTTCGAAACATCAAAAAACCGGTCGAGCTGCCTGAATCTAACTTCATCTGCCCATCCCTTCTATTATTTAAATACAAAACTATATAAATATATTCATTACCAGCGAATGTACACAATTTAACTTTTATTTTAAATTAAATAAACCAGACAGAATGTGTAGAAAATGGCTAACATTATAATAAAAAAGGGAAAATAACTCTAACGACCTCCCTAACGACCCTAACCGCCCTAACTGCTATATCACTGCGCAATCGGCAGAGCGCGTAGGGTGGTTGACTGACGCGGCACTGCCGATGCCGATCGCCCTAGATCAAACTCGTACTCGTGTCATTACACCTACCAATCTGTCAGGTTGGACCCTACAAATTGCAATGTCGAATACCCGTTGAAAGTACTCCCTAGGTGTCATTACACCTACCAATCTGACAGGCTAGACCCTACAAATTGCAATGTCTAATATCCGTTGAAGGCAATGGTCAAATCTCATACAAAAAGAGGACCATCGTACGCAGCGCCACCTGGAAATCTTATAACCAGTAGTCAAATTCTATAATGATTATATTCTATTCTATTCTATAATACTATTTTCACTGGCCTTCCGAACGTGTGGTAGCCCCCTAAAGCCCTGTTACACTTTACTTTTGTTAGTGTCCTAACTAGCATCCTAATTAGGATCATAACTTAATTTCATAGTAAATTTACTTCCTAAATGCGGTTACACTTGACTAAATTTAGTGACTAAATCATTCAGTAAGCTAACTAGGACAAATGTAACAGGGCTTTTACCCTAAAACGTTGTGAATCGAATCATCCAAATCGAGCTGGCCACGAGCAACTTGACCTCGACATGTCGAAACCAAATCGCTACGTCTGTAGAGCACTGCGACCAAATTGCGAGTTGCTACGTCTGTTTAGCGATAAAAATAAGTCCCATTATCTAGGTAATTTCGGTAACATCACTAAGGATTGTTTTTTTAGAAGCTAGCAACATTTGCATTTAAAATTGTTGATGTAAACGGAACGAAAATCATTGTTGCGCTCTAGAAAATAAAATTCTTTACTCGAAGTAAGTTTTTACAGTGGAAACTTGATCTTCTTGTGTTGGAAAACCGGTAAGTTTTGGCGTTTGTATTTATTTAATATTTTAAGTGGTTATTAAGACGTGGGACTTCTAACTTTGAATTTGAGTACCTACTGGTACTAACATAGTACTATCCTTATCGATTTGCCGTACATTGTAGAGGATAGTCCATGCATTTGATTTGTTAGGATCTCAAGGGAACACCATATGTGACACTTTATCTGAATACCTAAAATGGTCGTTATGTATTTTCGAAATTATTATTTTTTAGCCAAATTATATGGGTCCTTACATCCAAATTGCCTGAACAAACAAAAAACACCTCGTCTTATCGGTTCATTTGTTCAGTTATGCTCATATCCGTATAGTTTGGCCAGTATCATATGCGTGAAGACAGCCGCCCCAGTACTTTTCTATAAAAATGTTGTATGATCGATTGTGGGCATGTAGCTAAGTTTTCCCGCAATAAACATGTCGTTATCGATTTTCCGTCCTTTGTAGAGGATAGTCCATGCATTTAATTCGTTAGGATCTCAAGGGAACACCATATGTGACACTTTATCTGAATACCAAAAATGGTCGTTATATATTTTCGCAATTATTATTTTTTTGCAAAAGTATATGGGTCCTTACGTCCAAAATGCCTGAACAAACAATAAAACACCTTGTTTCATCGGTAGATGTGGCCAGTTATTATGATATCCGTATAGATTGGCCAGTATCATATGCGTGAAGACAGCCGCCCCAGTACTTTTCTATAGAAATGTTGTATGATCGATTGTAGGCATATTGCTTAGTTTGCCAGCAATAACCATATTCTTATCAATTAGCTGTGCTCCGTAGAGGAAAGTCTATGCATTGAATTCGTTAGGATCTCAAGGGAACACCATAAGTGACACTATCTGAATACCTCAAATGGTCGTTATGTATTTTCTAAATTATTATTTTTTAGCCAAAGTATATGGGTCCTTACGTCCAAAATGCCTGAACAAACAATAAAACACCTCTTCTTATCGGTTCTTGTAGCTAGTTATGCTGATATCCGTATAGATTGGCCAGTATCATATGCGTGAAGACAGCCGCCCCAGTACTTTTCTATAGAAATGTATGATCGATTTTGGGCATGTAGCTAAGTTTGCCCGCAATAAACATATCCTTATCGATTTGCCGTGCTTTGTAGCGGATAGGCCATGCACTTAAATTGTTAGAATCTCAAGGGAACACCATATGTGACACTTTATCTGAATACCTCATATGGTCGTTATGTATTTTCGAAAAAATTTTTTTTCTAGCCAAGGTATATGGGTCCTTACGTCCTATATGCCTGAACAAACAATAAAACACCTCGCTTCATCGGCACATGTAGCCAGTTATTATTATTTCTGTATAGTTTGGCCAGTACGATGTGCGTGAAGATAGCCACCTCAGTACTTTTCTATAGAAATGTTGTATGATTGATTGTGGGCAGTTACCTAAGTTTGCCCGCAATAAACATATCCTTATCGGTTTGCCGTGCTTTGTAGAGGATAGTCCATGCATTTAATTCGTTAGGATCTCAAGGGAACACCATATGTGACACTTTATCTGAATACCTAAAATGGTCGTTATATATTTCCGAAATTATTTTTTTCGAGCCAAAGTATATGGGTCCTTACGTCCAAAATGCCTGAACAAACAATAAAACACCTCGTTTCATCGGTATATGTAGCCAGTTATTATGATATCCGTAAAGTTTGGCCAGTATCATATGCGTGAAGACAGCCGCCCCAGTACTTTTCTATAGAAATTTTGTATGATCGATTGTGGGCATGTAGCTAAGTTTGCCCACAATAAAAATATCCTATTCGATTTGCCTTGCTTTGCAGAGGATATTTCATGTATTTATGGTCTATATGTATTTTCGAAATTATTATTTTCTAGCCAAAGTATATGGGTCCTTACGTCCAAAATGCCTGAACAAACAATAAAACACCTCTTCTTATCGGTTCTTGTAGCTAGTTATGCTGATATCCGTATAGTTTGGCCAGTATCATATGCGTGAAGACAGCCGCCCCAATACTTTTCTATAGAAATGTTGTATGATCTATTGTAGACATATAGCTTAGTTTGCCAGCAATATACAATTCCTAATCGATTAGCCGTGCTCCGAAGAGAAAAGTCCATGCATTTAATTCGTTGGGATCTCAAGGGAACACCATATGTGACACTTTATCTGAATACCTGAAATGGTCGTTATGTATTTTCGAAATTATTTTTTTTCTGGCCAAAGTATATGGGTCCTTACGTCCAAAATGCCTGAACAAACAATAAAACACCTTGTTTCATCGATACATGTA
Source organism: Pammene aurita (assembly GCA_947086415.1). Taxonomy (NCBI): domain Eukaryota; kingdom Metazoa; phylum Arthropoda; class Insecta; order Lepidoptera; family Tortricidae; genus Pammene; species Pammene aurita. Next base: position 16,610,352 of record OX352314.1, read on the forward strand.
GCCAGTTATTATGATTTCTGTATAGTTTGGCCAGTACGATGTGCGTGAAGATAGCCGCCCCAGTACTTTTCTATAGAAATGTTGTATGATCAATTGTGGGCATGTAGCTAAGTTTGCCCGCAATAAACATATCCTAATCGATTTGCTGTGCTTTGTAGAGGATAGTCCATGCATTTAATTCGTTAGGATTTCAAGGGAACACCATATGTGACACTTTAACTGAATACCTAAAATGGTCGTTATATATTTTCGAAATTATTTTTTTCTTTCCAAAATATATGGGTCCTTACGTCCAAAATGCCTGAACAAACAATAAAACACCTCGTTTTATCGGTTCATGTGGCCAGTTATGCTGATATCCGTATAGTTTGGCCAGTATCATATGCGTGAAGACAGATGCCCCAGTACTTTAATAATAATAGGAAAACTTTTCCAGTCGGGTCCTTACGAAATTTCGTTACGCATTCGCGTGAACTAACGAATATCTACCGATTGTCATGGATAGAAACCTTAAAATCCGTTTTGGGGCGGTAGCGTGAAGTTTGCTGCCCCACTTTAAAAATTAAAAAAAAATATACACAATGGGGTCCTTACGAAATTTCTTTGTGAATACGCGTGAACTAACGAATATCTACCGACTGCCATCGATAGAAACCGTAAAATCCGTTATGGGGCGGTAGCGTGAAGTTAGCCGCCCCACTTTAAAAATTAAAAAAAAATATACCGGATCGGGTCCTTACGAAATTTCTTTATGAATTCGCGTGAACTAACGAATATCTACCGATTACAATCGACAAAAACCGATAAATCAATTTTGGGGCGGTAGCGTGAAGTTAGCCGCCCCATTTTGTTTTTAAAAAAAATCGATGTTGGAGTCGGGTCCTTACGATTTAATATACTGAACTAACGTGAACTAACGATGAACTAACGATATAGATACGTAAATTCAGGATACTGAGTTTGGGGCGGTCAACTTCACGGACATGGGTTGATTGGTTACGTAAAATGATCGATAAGAAACATTAGTTGACAGGTATATTGACAAGAATTATTTTTTACAGTCATTACTTTTTTTGTAGAAACAGCAGACTTGTTGCACTATTTTTGAAATAATTTGGTTGTTTTGAGTTTATTTGCCATTCTGAACTTAATGGAAAAACAATTGAGTTTTTACCTGCGTTATCTTTTTTTTGAACCACGTGAAGGTCAAGATTCAAATAGTCGTATTTCGAAAAGGATTAGTAATAACTTAAAGCATTGTTCAATTATGTTTTAGAAAATACCTTGCACTTTAATAATAACACATAAAATAATAATGTTTATCGGACATTTTTCGGAGTTATGAGCTAAACAAATAAAAAATTGACCATTTCTTTGTTAAAATTTCAAGTTTATCCTTAGTTGGAGCGGATAACAGTAATAATATAAAAATTATATAAAAATAAAAAAATGGCAAATAAACTCAAAACAACCAAAATATTTCAAAAATAGTTCAACAAGTCGGCCGTTTCTGCCAAAAAAAATGACAGTAAAAAAAAATCTCTTGTCGATATACCTGTCAACTAATGTTTTTTATCGATAATTTTACGTAACTAATCAACCCACTTCGACCGGTCAGTTCTCCCTGGGACAGGCTGTATAATAGATAGAAATAAATAAATACATAAAAACATCCATAACTCAGGAACAAATATTTATGATAAGCACACAAATAAATGCCCTTACCAGGATTCGAACCCGGGACCTCCTAATTGGTAGACTGGGTCACTACCGACTAGGATAGGAAGCAGTTAAGTATGGAACTTAAGGTTAAGCTTCTAAGTTATTCATTTTAACACGATAGTCCAGGCTTATAATAAAGTCCTTGAATGGAATCCAATTTTGCAAAGCTATAGTGACACAACTTTAAAATCTTTTACAAATTCAAGCAATAGTCAACCTTAAAACAATAACAATAAGGCCTGCACATACGAAATATTTTCTAGATTGATTTGGCAACTTTCAGGGTACACGTGTAGTTTTGTAATGTATGTAATAATTTGTTTAAAAATAATATACAAGATAAAGTTAGGCTATCAAGTTAGGTCATACAGTAGAAGGTGATGTTAATAGTATTGCAGAAACTTGAAATTAGTGTGTTTCGGTGTCTCAACGGAACTGGTAAGTTAAAAAAATACTTATATATATTAAATAATTATATTTCGTGGGCCAATTTATAGATGAACTATAATTTTATTTAGGGCTTGATTTTTGAGGTGGGCCTTTTGTTTACCCTGTGTTTTAATAGTTAACAGTAAAGAGCGTATTATAAACTGAATATAGTGTGTACTAAAGGTGTCATATACCTACTTACTTTAGAAATAGTGACCAAGTCCTTTGGTGTCCTCCGGATTTGAACCGGCATCTAATATTAATTTGATTTGCTTCAACTTCACTATATAATCCCGAACAACTTTTTACGGATTATTAAAAACCTATTGTTAAAATTACCGATCGTTTTTCGTATTTAAGAATACGGTTTTTTTTCCAAAATTGACAATCGGAATTTTCCGTTATAGTATTCCGAGAATATGTTTAAAAATATTTAGGTTACATTCGGCAATTTCCTTTAAAAAATCTGGAATATATTTGTCCTCTTACCTCGCTACGTAAAACCCAAATATTAATTTACTAAAAATAAAAATACATAGTCCAAATTTGTTTTTGCTGTTGTAGTTAACTAACTACTACTTATTTAACTTACCTAGTGTTCCTTTTACGTACTTATTACAAAAATTTCATAATAGTTAATTTTGTATTTTGCGTCAATTTTCATAATCGACCCGGGTCCTTGCACCTAGCAACGTCCTTTTTTATATAAAATGTGTTTTTCCCTTTGTACACAGCAATGATAATTTTACTAATGATGACGTTTTACAATTTTTATTAAATAAAATGAAATATCGGCAACGTTGTTCGGTAGAGGCCCTGCTGATTGTGTAGTGATAGCCTCCCTACAAACAAACACGTAGTGGCCGAGCCCGGACAAACGTTTGTTCAACTAAAGGGTGGTTACGCGCGTTTTGAGACTAATTTTTCATTAGCTGCACACTTGTTAGTTAGATCACCGCACAATACGCTATTAATATTACACACTGAACTACGTAAATGAACAAAATACTAAAAACTGTTTTGGAGACGTCGTCGCCATCCTGAGCTCATACGATTATTTTCTAGAACCGATCATTCATTTTCTAGGAACGTCCTTAAACTGATATCCAATCACGTGGTAATCAACATTTCATATTTTTTTATTTCTCAAATAACGTTAGGCAAATTAACGAATTACTAATGAGACGTTGCATCAAATAATGTTTTACAAATAGTATAGTTTACGAGACAAAAATATTTACTTGAAAAAGCATTTTTACAAAACTATATTTGGTAAATTATTAAGGGCGATTTACGAAGTAACGCATGGTAAAAAACATGAGTAAATTATCAAACAATAATATATAAGGTTATATTTTTAATCCCAAATTTTAAAACTTGAGTTTTATATTAAAATAATTCTACTTGTATGCGATTTAGTGGAAACTGTAAGTTAATTTGTAAATTAAAAAAAAAAAAAAATGTTGTGTATCTAAACCGTTCATACGTGTAATTATCTACTATTTCTAGATTGTTAAAATAATAGATATTTTCTAATTTAAAAAATACGAATATAATTTTGAAGACATTATCACAAAAGACTGTCATTTAACAGAGCCCACGACGAACGAAGAGAAAAGAAGCGTGTTAGATGAAAAAGGACCTAACAGAACCAGAACCGATTTGATTTATAGTACTTATTGTATTGAGTATAAATTGCCCTGGACTAAGTTATGTTACGCAAAAAGTTATTAAGTATTCTATTTATTTATAACAACTTTGCGAAACTACGCAACGCAGCGCAAAGCAACTTCAGAAAACAAAGTTGCGTAGATATTAAATTACTCAACTTTGTTTTCCTTTGTTTAGTCACAAATGCTCTGAACTAAAAAAATCAAAGGCCGACTTACCAATGACATATTTTTTATATTTTAGACTCCAAAATGAAGTTTGCGATCATCCTCGCCCTCGCGTCCCTGGCTGTTGCCGCGCCCCCCAGCGCCGACGACCAACTCGTCGTCACCAAGGAGTTCTTCCCTGAGACCTTCGTCATCTACACCGCCGAGCACGACATCGTCGACATCGTCGTGCCCCTCAACCAGATCAACCTCTCCGATGACAGCAACGAGGACACCGATGAAACTAAAATAACTGTCTTCTTCGCTGAAGCTGACATTAAAGACAACGGAGAAAAGGAATACAAAGGAATGTACGTCTACAAGAACGGTGTCACCAAAAAGGTGCTTGACAAAGGTCAATGCTCAACTTATGCCAAGGATAAGATCGTTTATTTCGGCGCTAGCGATGGTATCTACAAATACAATGAGAAAGACCAGACTGCCACCAAATATGGCACGGTTACCGACAGCATTATCAGAATGGCTGTAGACACTGAACATGCTAACGTGTATTACCTAACTTCTGATTACGTCCTTTACAAATATGATGAAGACGAGAAAGTTGCCACTAAAGTTAAAGCTGTTAAAGACGCTAGAGACATGGTTTTCGATTTCGATGGCATCATGTTCTACTATGACGGTAACCATCAATTCCACACTTACAATGGCGAACGAGTCGTCAAATTTGAGGGTCTACCCGCGCATCCTTCTAAAGTAGAACTCATCAGGCCCCCAATTTTTCTGAACCAAGTCTTCGCTGTCATCGATGGTCGCCTTTATGAGCTGAATGCTGACGGTACAAGCGAAAAGGACGATGTTAAATTCCAGTCTCAACCTACTGCTTTTGCTCCAGATACCATTCTGTACCAATATTACGCCTACAAGCAGAAACTGTATCTGTACAACCTAGTTTCTCTGTTTAATGACAAGAACATTGAAGAATTGAACGATTTCTTAGAAGGTAAGGAAGATCAGATTAACACTTTCAAGACTCAGAAGGTTTCCAACAAATTGTAAATTGATTTACGTGAATAAAGTTTTCTTTTAATTTATTGTCTTTCTTTGCCATTATCTGTTATCAAATTACTAATTAGAGCTCAGTAGCGCGTTTATATCATGGGTGAATGCAAAAGTAACTCTGTTTATGTGTCTGTTAATCTGTTATTTTCAACAATAAACCGCTGAACTGGTTTAGATGAAATTAGGTGTAGAGTAAGTCTCGGACAAGGATAGTTTTATTACATAATCAGACGATCAGACGACGCAACGGAGCCACGCAGTTACGTCGCCTATGTTGAACTAAAGTAGTATTTTTTAATTCAAGACAGTATGACAGATCTTGCCATACAAAGCGTTTACAACGTATGGAAAAAGCTGTCTTGAATTAAAAATACTACTTTTGTAATGCTGTGTAACTTTTTTCAATAATAAAATGAATAATCCATTCCTTAAGAGGCTGAAAAATGGGGGAGGAGGATAAACTAGTATTAAAGTGCAATAATTAATGCGTCACTTGTGGGTTTGAGTTCATGTAACTGATACATAATGAACGACATTAAAACACGAGTATGGTTTTCATTATAATATGACACGAGTGTTTTAATGCCTAATTATGTACAGGTATATACACTGCTTTATCTACATACATATTATAAATCCTCAATGACGTCTTCGGGAACCATTAGAATGACCGTTATAGCACCGCCATGGACAACTAGATTATTCCGGCGCTCGGGGAGAGTAGTTTTTCATAACGTTACCGATATTAATGTAGTTATGAATTTTCATACATTATTACAACACTAGCACAGATACGAGTAATACACTGATGTTAAATTACTGGTTGCAATAATGGTGGTCAAAACATAACATAAGGTTTGCAAACCTTACAGGATAGTGCATTTCTAAGGACTATTGCTGAAAGGATGTTTGTTTATAATCTTTAGTGTTTCGTACCAAAACTTGGTTTACGAAACACTTATGGAATCACTTCGGTCGCCGAAATTTATAAAACGCGTCTTTCTCCGTCATATATTGACGTAGAAAGCTGAAATTTGGAATATGTATAGAAAATGTCGGCTGTAACAAGGCATTCAAGCCTTAACAGCTTATATTTAATTTTAAGAGCGAGTTCTCTTGATTCGCGCCTCTTGTGCCTACGTCTAAACTCCGTCGCACCATACCTGTCTAAGTGTATGAAAAGACGCTATTTGGTTGTAATGACCATTTTTTTCGGCGATTTGGGATTGTCAATACGATACGTATTTGATATGTTTTAAATACGGTAGTTGTGTTGGTTTGATATGTTTTCTAATAGAACAACGCATTGCAAACAAAGAAATGCACCTGTTAACTTAATTTTTTAACGTGCCTGTTTAACAAAGTAAAGTACGAAACTGTAGTACGAAGCGAAAGCGTTGGAAAATAGACCTTAATTAATTGCAATTAGGTTGGAGAATACTGTGTGCCAAATTCTATGATAAATGAAAATAATGAATGATGGGTAACACGTTACTGATAAGGAAAAGTATGTGAATATTAAGAGACAAATCTGTGAACATTATTCAATAATAATGCACAATATTTGTATCGACCAAATATGTATAGGTATAAATATGTCTATCTATTTATATTTAATCAATTAGGTTTTACAAATCACACTTTACAAGACAGTCAAAATATAGTAAACTTAAACCTAAAATTAACATTAACTAGTACGTCATAGAATGTATAAATGTATAAGTAAATAATCTAAATTTACAAGGCAGACAAGCATCACTAAAAAGCAAACTAAAAACCTAAATTAACCCCCAACCCAACCCCAGACCCCAGATGTCCCCCAAATCACTCCCCTGGGGAAGGATGCCCATAATACTGGCTACATTTCGCCTCTGGATGGCGATGCCCAATCTTTGACCGAGAAATGAGCCAGCCCTATGGTCACCTGTTACCTCCACCAATCTCTTCTTAAGCTCCTTAAAAAGCTTAAGGGCACCTGGGCCCCACGGACCAAGGGTTTTTACTGCAAAAGCAGAAAAATCCATGTTGTTAGGAAGCCCAGCATATTTGCGCCGCTTTATATTTTATTTAATTACTATATTAAAATTTGCGTGATAATCAATTTACAAAATAACAATAACTAATGATAATTATCGCTATTTTAAAGTCACCAAATCAACAGTTGGAATTTATTTTGTTAGCAGGTTATCAAAGAAACGGCACGCGGTACATGATATTGTTTTTCCTCTATTCCAATCACTAAGTTACCAAAACTTACCTTCGTAACTTTTATCCCTATAAATGTATCATAGAGTAAATCAACTGCAACACAGTAGACGTTTTTGTTCGAATGACAAGCTTAAATTGAGAAATAACTGCCTTAAGGTGACGGGTATCGCGGTTGACGACTGCATTTTGCGTTTTTATAATCGCAGCTTCCGCTTCTGCCATCTAGTATACTTGAGATGAACTATGACAATTCAATGTTGACATGTTTAAATAGTCAAGCAATCGCGGTATTTTACAGTAAGATGGCGCTTTGATAATGATTTCATTTTATGTGTACTTACTTAATTAAAGTTACTATTGTATGTAGGTTATCAATGACGAAATAATTAAAGTTACCTATAATATAAAACTACTTGACCAACGCACGCCATTACCTACAGTATCATAATCGCACAATTATAATGTTTTATTCTAAATATCCAAAATAAGCATTCATCATGGCGGTTATATTTCTATGTGTCAAGTACGTGTCAAGTCTTTCAAAATAAAAGTTCAAATAAAATGTACTTAACTGAAGATAATATTATTTGTAACTAATTTGTTTTATGTCCTCTTCTGCTCTGAAAAATCCAGGGTTTTAGTATCTATAACGAAATTAGAGATGGTCAAAATCGCTTTCAATGAGGACGGTAAAGTGCGTTGGGATAAGACCGCATCGGGAGAACATCGGATAATTCAATTACCTATCTGGAAAATTATCCTTTAGTTGCAAATACAAACCACACATCCTCCAACACTATTGTGTACCTGTAGTACCTGTACCTAGTTGCATTTTGATATAATGGCGATGCCGCTTTTTTCAGGTACATTCACATTTTACTTAAATGTTTCTTCCGGTAGGTATGCTTAATAAAAACGACTGTTGGTTAAGTGAAAAGTTTAAAAAACCGGCCAAGTGCGTGTCGGACCACGCTTAGGAGGGTTCCGTACCTTCAATGTAATAAGAACCAAACTAATAGCAAAAGGTCGTATCTGATGCCTATGGAGGAAGTTTTTTGGAAATAACTCAAAAATGGCTAAACCGATAATGTTCAAAACAATTTTCGTAGCAAGTATATAATAAGGCGCATCTCCTCATATTTTTTGGACTTACGGTTCAAAAGTTACGGGGGGGGGCTACAAATTTTTTCTGACTTTCGAAGCGATTATATCAAAAAATATTTACTTAATCACAAAATGATCAAAAAAACTTCAATATTATTTTTAAAGACCTATCGATTGATGTATCACATGTTGATTTTTGGTAAAAACAATTTTTTTGAAATTTAGATACATGTATGGAGCGCCCCCCCTTAAAATATTTTTTTTTTCAAATTTAAATACATAACTAAGTAGCGGCATACAGAATACACCTTATGTGTAAATTTTATTCAGATACGTCGTATAGTTTCCGAGTAAAATGGCTGTGACATACGGACGGGCAGACATACAGACAGACGTGACGAATCCATAAGGGTTCCGTTTTTTGCCATTTGGCTACGGAACCCTAAAAATCACTTATTCTTTATTTGACGATCTTCTAGCCCTGTCGGTAGTGACCCTGCCTACGAAGCAGGAGGTCCCGGGTTCGAATCCTGGTCAGGGCATTTATTTGTGTGTTTATCGCAGATATTTGTTCCTGAGCTATGGATGTTTTCTTTGTATTTAAGTATTTATCCATATTTATCTATTATATATATCGTCGTCTAGTACCCATAACACAAGCCTTATTGAGCTTACTGTGGGCCTAGGTCGATTTGTGTAAGATTGTCGTATAATATTTATTTATTATTTATAGTAAATGTATGGAAAATATTTAATTTGTGGCTTTTTAGTACATTACCTAATAATAGGAAACTATTAGAAACGATAGGAATGGAATCGATTGGCATAAAAAACCAGCATGTGAAAAATAAAAAAAACAATTTTCATAAAGTATGGGAAAAGTTTTTCTCAATTTGTGGCTTTTCTAGCCGCAAATTATTTTTGATCCCATACAAGAATGGGATCGATTGGCATCAAAAAGAAGTTTACCAAATGTGACCTCATCTCGCATCCTGTATGTTTTTTTCCAAAATCCGTAGAAGACCTTCCCTCAATTTCAAATTAATGAAGATTGATTAATTTGAAATTGAGGGAAGGTCTTCTAAGACCATTTTCGCGTTGCAGCGTGGGATCTGGTAGCTGCCCCCACTGACCCAAAAAGAAATTTAACTTGTATATTATTTCAAATTATCGAAGTTACAAGTAAAAGTAGGTAAGATAAAAGTAATTGCAATTACAAATTATATGTAATCGGGAATACTACTGACATGTAATCTCAATTACAAGCAATTTCAATTACTTAATATAATTGATTTTCATGTAATTTAATTAGCAATTTAATTCATTACAAAAGTAGGTACCATCTAATAAATTACGCCCAACACTGAATAAACATCAGGTTCAAGAGGGTAGTATGGAGGATGTATGCTATCTGCTGCCGAAGTCGCGCATACATGTGATCTTTATAGACAAAAAAGTTTCGTTCTATAAATTCAATTGTTTGTCACAAAAAATGGTTTGATTTGTTTTTGCGTGGCATTTAAGACTGGATCCAATTAATTGTTGCTGTGAACATTTTTTAAATTGGTACCTAGTTGGTTACTAGGAACAGGTTTAGACACGGGTATGTTATGTCCAAAAGGGAGGTATGGGCACTCCGAATGTTATCTCGCTAACTGTGGTAAGGCACAGTTCAGCGAATGTTATCACGCTCAAATCTGGACCTGGCTCAGAGCTCGACTGGGGAAGTACCTTACAGAAAACCATAGCTAAAAAGCAAGTAACTTAATTCAACCTAAAGTTTAAGATTAATTTTTTAACATGTTTTAACCATTTTCATTTATATACCATAAGTGTTTTTTACTAAAAAAATTGACAAATATAAAAGCGTTTGACGTCTCACATAAGAATTATAAATTGAAATTACACAAAAGAATTAAAAACACGAAAAGTCAGCACGAGTAAGTTAATAACATATAATAGCTTTTGCCCGCGGCTTCGCTCGCGTTAAATTCGGGGTAACAAACCATACAAACTTTCACCCCCCATTTTAGGGAAGTGGGGGGTTAGAAAGAGACAAAAAGTAGCCTATGTCACTCTCCATCCCTTCAACTATCTCCATTTAAAAAATCACTTCAATTCGTCGCCCCGTTTTGCCGTGAAAGACGGACAAACAAAGAAACAAACACACACATACACTTTCCCATTTATAATATTAGTATGGATTAGTTGTATCGTGTCGTGTATAGGGTCGTCACGGTTTTTTGGGTAAATTTTTGGGTTAGTTTTGGTTAATTGCCATCTATTTCAAAAGTTTTATCATATCAAAATCCATTACAATATTAAAATACTAGCTTTTACCCGCGACTTCGTCTGCGCGAAATTAACATGAGCCATATGGAATTACATAATAAAACGCAAAATAAAAGTTACTAGTTAGTAAAATCTAAGAGCAAATATAAAACTAGCACGTATGCTATTTCAAGTCAACAGGGAGCAACAATTCCGTATAAACTTCCATTCCGTTTTCATCCCCTTATACATACCAAATTTCATCTAAATCAGTTGAGCGGTTTAAGCGTGAAGAGTTAACAGACAGACACACTATAATATTAGTATGGATACGTATTATATCTCTTCAAGTAGGCTGAGGAAAAAAAAAGAATTATAGCCAAAAGCGTTTTTTAAATTTTGAAACATCTTGCTTCAAAGGTTTGAAACATCTTGTCTTTCCACTCTCAATATTTTTAACTCACTCGTTTTTGAAAAGTTTGAGAAAATGCTGAAAGGTTGACATTAACATAATAAAGGCGGTTTATAATTATATCTATTATTTGAAACCGTGCATAGGGTGGTTATGCTAGTTTCCCGTCCGGGTTGCCGTCCACCTGATTAAACTGCTACAAATTTATTGGACTAAGAGCTGGCCACGTCAGATATGACACAATAATGAGAGCAATGAAACCTGACTATTGTGTCATATCTGACGTGGCCAGCTCTCCGTCTACATGGAAAAAACGTTTTGAGGTCAAATTTGCCATTGATAATAATTATTTATTCTTTAATTGATATTTTAATTATAAGCTTTTATTTCAAAAACTTGAATATCAATATATCAATAAGTATGGACGGAAAACTGACACATACTCCACTTTTACAAAAAATGTTTTATTATAAAAAAACCTTTCGAGTATGATTTATTCTCGTATAATATTAATCTAAACAAGACCATATAAGCTCTAGAACGATAAGTAAGGGCACTTCAAAATTTATTATTGCATTACAAATCTGGCAAAATCGATAAGTGGAAGAAAACTAGCACCTAAAAACTTACTAAGAGTACATTTTATTCAATAGTCCAATCTTAAGTAGAAGGAGTAGATTTTGAAAATTTATACAGGAAAAACAGCTTAGGTACATACATACTGATTTGAAACAAGGATTAATATTTCGAGAAATTTTTACAAAGGTAAAGCATAAAAGTCAGCCCTGAAAGCTGACCAACTAGTTCAAAAATGGTCCGGTCTTACCCCATCGTACCTTACTTATTGTTTTTTTCATTTTAGGGATTGTGAGAAATTATATTGTTATATATACTTATACGATTAAATTAATTCCATATCTACTTACCTACCTAATAATAATATTAATAATTCACCATATCTTTTAAATCGTACGAAAACGAACATGCAATAAACCATATAAACCTAATGGCGCGACCAGACATCGTAGAGTGCCGGGACAGCCGAGCCGATTGTTTCTTTCTCATTCCATAGTAAAGAGAGAGATATACAACCTAACACGATGATGTGGACAAATCACTGACAAATGCACGAATGTGTTTCAACTTCAAGCGCATTTGATTGTATTCAATGTATCCGTCATTCATATCATAATATAGATCTAGCTTGCAACAGCGCAAAGCAAGAAGCGAAATGAGCAAATGAGAGTAAGCTGGCAACGTCGCCTCGGATGGAAACTGCTCGAACAAACGCACTCTTGTAATATAAATTATGGTAAAAACATGGACGAAGCCGTCTATGGTAAAAAGTACCCATACCCACTGTAAAAATTGAATAATGAATTAGTCTCTTTAATAAGTTGGTAGTTTAAATATAATGGGTAAAAAAGTCAAAATAAAAAGATTAAACTAACTACTAACTTGACTATAGTATGATTTGACTTTTTTTTGTCCAAAAATACCTATAAATCGCTTAGGATCAGGATTGAAAATATAAATGAGAAATGAGATAAAAAAATAAACAAAAAGTTAACATCAGCCTAGATTTGAACTCGGACATATCTACTTAGTAAGCAAGCGTACTATAACCTAAGCTATGTGGAACGAATTTCCGCACTCAAAATTACTAATCATATTACTCAAATTTGACACATGAAACATGTCTCTGGCTGCAATAGAATAAACGCCTATAAGTTTTATTGCAGCAATTGCATAGTTCTGATTATTACAGGCTCTACAAGGTTTTGCGTCTAAAACCTTTATTAAGCGCTTAATACGACTATAGTTATCGGTAGAACATTAGTAATGTGCTAAGAAGTAATTATGTTTAATTTCGCAATATAGAATTATTTCTGACCGAAATAAAACTTGCGACAAGTTTTCTCCAAAACAGTTTCATAACGATGATATATATCCTAATTATGTTATACAAGACCAAGCACGTATCGGTAGACCGAACCCAACTATATGCCCCTACAGAAAATGTAACATACATGCTCCAACGTGGTTTGTTTTCTTCAAAAACCTTGCACGAAAACACCTCGATTTGACGTGTTTGCATATATCGCCTTAAGAGGTAATCATACTTGTGACTATTATGTATACTCGTAATTGTTTCAATGTAGGGTTCCTGGCTATGAAACAAACACATATGTATAACTATCTTGTAAACAAACTTGAAGCAATAATCTTACTTGCTGATTTACTTACATACTTAGCTAATTTATCAATTATATTATTAATAGTTGCGAACTGTGTACAAGTAGACAGTTCAATTTTTTTAACTGATGCTGAATCCCCTAAGACTGAGTACAAATGAGTCTGTTATAACCCTATCAAGATTATTCGATATTTTCTTTTAAACTGTATTCCTTGTATACAATACTTATCATATTATCGAGATGAAGTCACCTCTTCACCTCAATTCTTTATTTAAGTCATACAAAAAATAATTTATAAGGTACAATTACAAACTTATAACGCCTCGGGGATCAAGGTGGTCGACAAAAGCTCTCTTTACCTCCTAGGATCCCCAATTTTTTTAAGAGTCCATTCAGAGGGATTTATTTTGGATTCGACTCTTAAATTTCAGAGGTTCGCGAGTCTACTTGATATTAGCCCTCATGGTGACAGCCGGGAAAGTTTGTATTAGGTTGTATATGTATAATATATGTTTGTTATGAAAATATTGGTGTCCGTGGTACATCTCTAGCCATGTTTCAAGACTAACTCTCAAATCGCTCGCAATTCTTGAAACTTAAGCATCACGTAAGCAAAGAAGAAACCATAGGCTACGGTGTCCCACAGGGCAGCATTTTAGGTCCCACGCTATTCCAGATTTACGTAAATGAACTGTGCCAACTGCTACTTGAAAATTGTAAAATAGTAGCTTACGCTGATGATACGGCCTTACTGTTTCATGGGTCCGACTGGGCTGACACTAAAATACACGCAGAAAGTGGCTTAAAACTTGTAACGCAATGGCTAAAATCAAATATATTAACTCTAAATTTAGACAAAACAAAATTCATCCCATTTTCTATTTCTAAAAAAACACAACCCCATGTATCTTTTTCTATTAAAAGCCACATATGTCAGATACCTACGCCTAGTTAGAGATGGGTAGGGGTGAGTAAATACTGAGTATTTACTCAGTAATTATCCAAAGCACCCCGTAAATACTCGTATTTACTCATTTCGGTGGATAAAAACTATTACTAATAAAATATATAAAAAAGTGAGATTAAAGCACTAAATTGTTTTGTATTGAATATTTCTAGCGTGTATAAATAATATTTTTGTTATAAAAAGCATATTGGATGAAAAAAAGGTAATTAGCAGTGAAGAAATTTGGAATTTAGGGAATGTAGGAATGTAGACGTGATAAAAACATAGTCAACTATTTTGTTTCAAATACGAAGGTATTTACTTTGAAAGCATGGGACTTAAGTCGTTTCTGTATTCTACATAAGTGCATTTCGCAAGCTGATTCGAATATTATACAGATGTTAACAAAATGTTTACAAAAAAAAACTGCCACGAAAATACTTCACAATATTATAGGCATTATAGCTCTTATCAGATAGCGCGGCGATTGTTAGCTAGTGCTAATGAACAAAGAATATAGAAATAATGACCATAAATGGTCAAACTGCGAACAAAAAACCACCTAGTTTGCGACGTGGACTTAAACTGCATTCTCTATTATATTTGTCTACTTCTTATCTCAAAAGTAACAACAGTTTTAACATTAATAAACATCGTTTTCATAAGGGATATATAGTGTCGCAGAGTGAACAAAAGGTGGCTCGGCTCGCTGAATGTGCTTTAAATCCTTATCTTGCAAAATGCGCGTTTCGCTTCCCTTATTTTGATTGGGTGATTAGCGGACACTAACAAGTGTAGTACGACTAGTATCCAATCAAAATACAGTTAGGCACGCTGGCGCGCCTGGCGCGTTTGGCACGCTCAGTTGCTGTTTGTCAGTCAACCTGTTCGGATGACTACCTACTTGCTCATTTTACGTAAAGTACCTCGTGTGATTTTCCTTGGACCCTTGCTTTGTATATGGACTTTGATGGTGTTTTCTTTGTGATTAAAGTTAACGTTTCTGGACTTTTGATTTTTGTTAGTTCCAGTGTTCCAGCGTTCCAGTCTCACGCTAAAATGTGTGGCTCTGAGGACCGCGACAGAAATCACATGCTCGCTATTGGATTACAGCACGGTTAGCACAAGAGTGAAGCGAAAGTATCTCGCGTATAGTATTATTACCCGTCTTCGCGTCTTCGCGTATATATTACCCGTCTCTTTTTAAATGATACAGTCAGAAAAAGATGGATAGACTATATCGCGTGCGAGATACTGTCGCGTCACACTTGTGCTAACCGTGCTGGGATATCCAAGTTGTCGGTACATCGATCTTAGGGAGCTAGGTATCGCCATTAGCAAACCTGACCCCGTTCAAAGCAAAGGTGAGTGTTTACGTGGCACTTACGTCATTTTATTAAGAGTTTATTTTTTTAACTCAAAAACTGCTCAACCGATCATGCTGAAAGTAATTTTATTTCAAAGTATTTTCTAGTCCCTATTCATACGATAATATTAATATTTTTGTAAATTGGTTTAAATGTTATAGAGCGGTAAACATAATTTTAGTCTTCAGAAATGTTTTTTTTTTCTTCAAAAATATATTCAATTTATAAAAAAATATATTTAGAATCATCCAAGTTATTTTAATGCCTTATTTAATCATGTAGACACGTTGATGGTTTCTGATTTTTGGTGTGACAATTAGTTACATGTATGGAGTGCCCCTCTTAAAAAAATGTATTTTGCGTTTGACTAGTTAATTTAGTAGCGGGTTACAAAATACATCTAAATTTCAAAATGTTATATCCCTTGCAGCACTCTAAATAGTTTATACCCACCAATTTGGGTATAAACGAGTAAATACGGTTATTTTGAGTAAATACTAAGTATTTACTCGGTATTTACCCTTGAGTATTTACTCACTACCCATCTCTACGCCTAGTTGTCTTTGCTTACCCCTCGCAAGAGTCTCTAACATAAAATACCTTGGTATTACTCTTGACCAAAGATTAGATTGGCATACTCATATAGATACGCTAGCATCTCGAGTCAGGAAACTAATTTATGTTATTTAACAACTTCGCAACTCTGCTGATCGCAAAACATTGATGATGATTTATTCGTCCCTATGCCAATCACTAGTCACCTATTGTATCCCGGTGTGGGGCGCTGCTGGTAAAGTGGCCATGCTAAAGCTTGAGCGAGCACAGAAAGCAGTACTAAAGGTTGCAATATTTAAACCTTATAGATATCCAACAGCCCAACTATACGCCGAATGTAACGTCCTAACCGACATGCTGGGACCACACTTCGCCTATGCGGACAAATATTCGTGTTGCGTCTCTTTCTTATTGTATAGAATAGGAACAACACGAATATTTGTCCGCATAGGCGAAGTGTGGTGCCACCATTAGACAGCTATACGTCCTCCGAGAAGAATACTGCGCAGACATCGTCACTTACCCTTATGTGCGAAAGTAAACAGTAAGCGCAATAAACAGACTGTCTGTCCAGTAGGAGATCGGCGGACGGGATTTGCCAGCCGACAGTGTGCGGCAATGAGTGCTCGTATCTATAATAAGACGAATAAACAACTAAATATATACCCATTAAACCGTTTTGACTGTAAAATAAAATTAATTTCCTGGCTTCAATCACAAACTTATCCGGCGACTGAAGACCTCCTAATTTGCCTGAAATAAATGCGTCTCATGGCTTACCGCTACCAATTCTCAATCCACTCAATTAACAATCATCCTACCTATCCTATTACTCCTATTACGTTATATCACGTCCCAATTAATAACTTGTCATGTTCACTAACTAGCACGCTTTCACGCACGTTCACTCTCTCTCTCTTATATATACACACACACACATTCACACACACGCACACATACTCGTAAATACATACACACAAGTACACAACCACGTCAGGTAAAAAGTGTTATTGTTGTATAATAATAATTTCTTAAATCATTGTATTTTCTGCTTTGTTATAGTTAAGTTTCATTTTAATTTATTTTGTATATAAGGCACAATGCATACAACTCGGCTCAACCCATGTTCTCGGTGGAATCACTGACTTCCGAGTCACAGGCATCCGCCTAGTTCGGAAGACAGAGGCTCAGTTCCGGTGAAACTGTTTCAAACCTAATAAGCTAAGTCTCTCTTAAGCTATTAGCGTACTGTGCAAATATTAGTTATACTTGTATTAGGTTTAAGTCAATAAAGATTATTATTATTATTATTATTATTAAAAAAATGTTTGTACTTTTATTTATGTATATCTGATTAGTATTTCAATGTTCGTGTTTTCAAAATAAGTTTTTTGCACCTCCTATTGACTTTTTCTGCATTATCTTCTCCGCTACCCAATGGTTGTCTGGTAGAGATCGCTCATTAGCGATGAGATGGCCTGTTGTTTGCTTCTTTTTTCCTTGTACTTTTTTCTACTGTGCTGTTTTTTTTTGAGGTGTGCAATAAAGCATTAATTAATTCATTCTTGCCACTCATAAAATTCATCTAACGTATTTTTCTGATATTTAAATTTTTCACTTCTACATCAAAACATGCGATCGGTGATTGGCCATCGGCAAGACTGATATTATATTCACTGATGGCAATAAAGTCAGACATTAATTAATTCGTAGTTGCAATAGAAATTATTATAATTTGGAAAATTAAGTGGAAGACACAGTTCAGGAAAGAAAGTATATCAAACTTGTGTGTAATTAATTCATTTTAAAATAATCAGATTTGGATTCATCTTCTTTTTTCTTTTGTATTTTTCTTAAACTATAACATATTGTTGGTTAATCTAATCTTGTTTTGATATGTTTTCTTATAGAACAACGCATATATATGTATTTTAAGTTTTGATGTACTGTTGTTTTGAAAAAATAAGTCCCGCCGAGTTTCTTGCCGGTCATAATTCTTCTCAGGTTTTTTTTATTCTATTTTACTTTAATAAACTATCTGACGTGTAAAAGTGCCCTTGTGGCCTACTTACTGAATAAATGTTTGAGTTTGAGTTTAAAATGTCCCAGTTTTCTGAGTATTGATTTTGTTAGATTTTATTAACATTTTCGAATTTGGAGTTGATCGCTGAGCATAATCTTTAATAATATTTTTATTATTATTATATGCATTATAATAATAATAAAAATATATAATAGTCATCATTTGAATTATCACTGCTAGGCAAAAAATCTGGGTCTATATTTTTAATGTCACGCCTTATTTTCTTCGAGTCCTTGAATTTTTCTCTTAGAGACTTGTTTTTTTGTGCTAAAGCCATCATCATTTTGGAGCTTCTATGTGACATGATCTATCTGCAACAAATCACCATACGTTTCCTTATTTACCTTATATATCTATCTAATGAAAATCAATTTTAATCAGGTGCTCCTAGTTTATGGGAATCTAATAAAGTGACTTTCTAGTTTTAGAAATCTATTTATAAAACGGGTTGTACAAAATATGCCCGTGTGCCTACTAATAATAACATACCAATAACACAGCGATTTGTGATATCTAAAGTTCCCGTGATGGTCCAGAGTTCTTCACAGTTGATATTTTCATTGAAATGGACATGTGTTTCCTATTTGTGAAATCTAAAGTTTTATAAAATAATTTGTCAAAACACATACGTAAGCGGTTCGTCAAAAAAAGAGAATGTAAATATATGCAGCTACGAGTAGGTAAAAATTATTAGCATTTCATCCGATCTGAAATGAACTTGCAGTCTTATATCATTTTCATTTCAAGTCTATAAATGTGCGAGTGATTAAAATATTATTTCACGATAATTTCGGCCGGTAGTTAATGTTAAGAATGTAAATATTGTAAATGTACCATGAAAATATTATTTTGTCTATAAGGTAATTGACTCGCAGTTTAACGTATGTTAAACGACTGAGATGAACACTGTAATTATGATTTATTTCTCATAGTTTTATTTTTTTAATACTTTAACCTCAATACAAGTGATAGAAGATAAAAGTGTCATTATATTTAATAAAAACTTACCTTAACATCGACACACAAGGATTTACATACATTTAAAAACAGTTGGCACACTTTTTCTTCACTTTTACGACACAAAACGGATTTGCTTCCTTCCGTAATCAAAATTAATTAAGAAATGATCTTTATGAATATGTCAAACCTTTAGCGAGCTAATAAGAAATATGTATAATTACTAAGCGTAAAAGCACTAACTCCAACTTAGCGCTTACTGCCTAAGAAATTGGACAAAAAATGGTAACGACTGTGTCTAAGCGTTTCTAGCCTATGTCAATAACAGGCTTTACGGCTTAAAAAAACGATATGCCGCTAATTCTCTTAGTAATTATAGAAAAAAAATTGATATAAAAAACTTCTTAATGTTTTTTTTTTATATGTTGTAAGTCAGATATCGCTATTTGGCTTATACCATTAGATGCGAAATTGTTATAGCTTTCTAATGGTATAAAAAAGGGCGTATTTCAGTGATAGCGCCTTAGCAGGGCAGTATTGGAATTCGCAGTAGGTATTCAATGTCTACGAAAAAAAATTTCGTCCAAAAGTATTTCTTGACTTGTTTTTGGCTGTGCTTCTGTGCTTGCCGCTGTGATAATATCCATCTTGTCCATCGTTTTCTTACTGCTCTGCCAATATAAATAAATAAATAATAATGGGGATGATGACACATGTTGAATTTTGTAATAAAATTAAGTTGAATAGATGCAAAATGATAAATATCTATACATATAATAAAGCTGAAGAGGGTCGAAAGTCTGTACATGGAATATATTCGAAAAAAAGTTGGCTGGGGATACTTAGGATCGATAACGGAACACGTTCCAACAATTTTTAGAATTTTTGTCTGTTTGTCTGTTTATCTGTTTGTCTGTTTATTTGACCGCGCATCACGTGAAAACGGCTGGACGGATTTTGATGAAATTTTGTATAGAGATAGTCTGAGTCCCGGGAAAGGATAATAAATAGTTTTCATCCCGAAAATCAACCCTGGAGGGGTGAAAAAGGGGTTGAAAGTTTGTGTGGAGAATGTTTAATAGAAATTAGTATATGGAGATAATTTGAGTCCTAAGAAACGACAGAATAGTTTTATCTTCTATCTATACATATAATAAAGCTGAAGAGGGTCGAAAGTCTGTACATGGAATATATTCGAAAAAAAGTTTATTTGACCGCGCATCACGTGAAAACGGCTGAACGGATTTTGATGAAATTTTGTATAGAGATAGTTTGAGTCCCGGGAAAGGATAATAAATAGTTTTCATCCCGAAAATCAACCCTGGAGGGGGTGAAAAAGGGGTTGAAAGTTTGTGTGGAGAATTTTTAATAGAAATTAGTATATGGAGATAATTTGAGTCCTAAGAAACGACAGAATAGTTTTAATCCCGAAAATAAACCCTTGTGGGGGTGAAAAGGGGGTTGAAAGTTGGTATGAGGATTTTTTTAACCGCTGAACTGATAAAGATGAAATTTGGTATAGAGATAAGGAGTGGTCCGGAAAAAAAGTAGCCGTGCCTTTTTTGATTTATCTTTTTATTTTGTGCCGATTTAGAAGCAGTGTTTATATTTAAATAATCTCTAGATACAATCATACAAAACATAAATACAATCATACTTAAATAAAACAGCGTTTGGAAGTTTTCGCCTTTTGTATTCCATCATACACATAGTTTTTTGAACAGCGTCTTCTGACAGAATTTTTGAGGGTTTCTCAAAAACATGTGTTTTCTTATAGTTTGATTTGATGTAAGTAACCAAAGTAAGCTCAATAAGGCTTGTATTGTGGGTACTAGCCGACGATATATACGATGTATAATAGATAGATATAAATAAATACATAGAAAACATCCATAACTCAGGAAAATATTTATTTTTATGATAAGCACACAAATAAATGCCCTTACCAGGATTCGAACCCGGGATCTCCTACTTGGTAGACAGGGTCACTACCGACTAAGATAGAAAGCCGTTAAGTATGGAACTTAAGCTTAAGCTTCTAAGTTATTCATTTAAACACGATAGTCCAGGCTTATAATAAAGTCCTTGAATTAAACACAATTTGAACATGAAAAGCTATAGTGACACAACTTTAACATCTTTTACAAATCCAAGCAAAAGTCAACCTTAAAACAATAACAATAAGGCCTTCACGTCAACTTTCAAGGTACTCGAGCAGTTTTGTAATGTACGTAATAATTTGTTTAAAAATAATATACAAGATAAAGTTAGGCTATCAAGTTAGGTCATACAGTAGAAGGTGATGTTAATAGTATTGCAGAAACTTGAAATTAGTGTGTTTCGGTATCCCAACGGAACTGGTAAGTTAAAAAAGTACTTAAATATATTAAATAATTATATTTCGTTGGCTAATTTATGGATGAACTATAATTTTATTTAGGGTTAACTTTTTGAGGTGGCCTTTTTTACCCTGTGTTTAAATAGTTAACAGTAAAGAGCGTATTATAAACTGAAGTAGTTGTCATATAATATTATATATAAAATATATAAAAAAGTGACCAAGTCCTCCGGTGTCCGAGGCCGGATTTGAACTGGCGTCTAATAATAATTTGATTTGCTTCAAGATTTATTATAGTGAGTCCACTACATAATCCCGAAAAATATTATCCCGATTTTGTAAATTCCGGTGGTTAAAATTACGAATAATTAAACCACGAATATTTAAATTTCTGAATAGCAAAAAACCCCGTTTTTACATTCAGAACCAGCAATGTGCAAATTGCAGAAATTGCAGAAATGTTCTCGGAAATTTCCGAGAAATTACATGAAAGAAACTTAGAAAGTTCTCTGTGAGAATGTTCCCATGAGAACTTTAACATTTTGTGTAATATATAATATTACACGCCACATATTAGTAAACCAGGCAGGCATAATATTTAAAATGGCGTGTGTCTACCTCGGTTCTGACACGATAAGATTGTTTATTAAATTTAAGTTCCAGAGAATATTCTCCATAGAAGTTTCGCAACTTATGAAACTTCTCCTCGGTGCATTGCTATTCAGAACCTATATGGTTATATATATTATATACCAAATCAAAAAAATCCGATCCAATAAAACACCAAGAGCAATATTTCCGAATTTCGAATTGTCATTAACCCGAAGTTATTAATTCCGATTCACCATGATTCCGATATTTTTTTAATGCCGTTTTTATTTAATTTTGTATAACGTTGTCCGTCCGAATGTTAAGGAGCGTAGGATTAATTAGGCGTAAAAATGACTTTTTTCTACTTACTAATGGTTCTAAAAGACAATATGTACCCAGAAATTTCTGGAATATATTTATTGCACTTACTATAATACGATTTTTTTAAGATGTCGGTATTGTCGGTAGAATTCCTTAGTAAGATTCCACCATCTTAAAAAAAATACCACTATACATTAATATGCACTTGCTACATAAGATCCAAATATTAATTTATTAAAAATAAAAATATGTACTTAGTCCAAAGTTGTTTTTGTTGTTGTAGGTACTTACTGCTTATTTAACTTATCTAGTGTTCCTTTTACGTATTACAAAAGTTTAATAAACGCGTCAATTTATTTTGTAATTTGTGTCAATGTTCATAATCGACCTCCTCGACCTTGGACGCAGGGACGTCGTTTTTTTTATATAAAATATATTTTTCCCTTTGTCATTTTGCCAATGACGACGTTTTACACTTGTTATTACATACAATAAAATATAGACAACGTTCTTCTGTAGAGCCCTTGCTAATTGTAGTGATAGCCTCCCTACAAACAAAAACGTGGTGGCCGAGACCGGATAACCGTTTATTCAACTAAAGGGTGGTTAGGCGCGTTTTGAGTTATTTTTCATTACCTGCACACTTGTTCATTAGATCACCGCATAATAAGCTATCAATATTATACACTGAACTATTCCATAAACGGTCAATAAACAAAAAGCTATTCTGAAGATTTTGTCGCCATCTTGAGCTCAAACGATTATTTTCTAGGAACGTCCTTAAACTGGTATCACTTTGTAAACAACATTTCATAAATATATATTTCATAAACAACTTTAGACAAATGAACGCTTTCCTAATGAGACGTTGCATAAAATATTGTTTTACAAATAGTATAGTTTACGAGACAAGATATTTACATGAAAAAGCATTTTTACAAAACTATATTTGGCAAACTATTAAGGGCGATTTACAAAGTAACGCATGGTAAAAAACATGAGTAAATTATCAAACGATAATATATATGGTTATATTTTTTATCTACACTCACATTGTAAGTCCTCTAAAACGTGTTCAAAAACGGTAGGCAATGGCTAGCATTACCACAACCGATTTTACTATGATAAGCTTTTTATGTGTGGCAGTAACGTAATTTTAACTTTACATGCTCAACTATTGACGTGTTATGAGTTTTGATAACATAATGTACACCTGCACGCTCCCGCGCGGCCGCCGACACAATCGAGTTGGCCATGGCGGTGCAATGGCGGCCATTCTATGGTTTCGGAATACGGCATTTAGGATAAATAATATGAATGTAGATAAAGCAGTGTATGCAACTGTACGTAATTAGGCCTTATTACGTAACAGTTACATAAACTACTATAATGCCAAAATAATAAAACTTAAGTTTTATATTAAAACTAGCTTTTTCCCGCGGCTTCGCCCGCGTACTAAAAGTACTAAAAAAGGAGGTTCTCAGTTAGACTCGTATGTTTGTATGTAGGAATGTATGTTTGTCCGCGATCATCTTGCGTTTCGCTGAACTGATTTAGAAGCGGTTTTCGGAAAAGTATTCGTTACATTCTGGAGGTTTCGGTATACCACGTTTTGAAGACTGCGGTTCCCTCATTTTTTATTTTAAAGAAATTATTGCAATAATTGTTTAATTGTTACGCCATCAACGACTTACTACTGAGAGATTATGATTAATGCAGATTTCTACTCTTGAATAGAAGCTTTTCCCCGCGACGTCATTTGCGTGGAATTAGTAATCCACCCTCCTTTTTACCCGCTTAAGGAATGACTTCTGGGATAACAACTATTATATATCCTTCCCCAGAACGCAAAATATCTCCATACCAAATCATCTAAATAGGTTCAACGGCTATTAATTTCCCATACAAACTTTCAACCCCCGTTTCACCCCCTAGAGGGTTGATTTTCGAGATAAAAACTATCCTATATTGTTTACCGCAACTCAATCTATATAATAAGTACCAAGTTTCATTTCAATCGTCTGTTCAGCGATTAATAATAATAATAATAAATACTCTTTATTGCACACCTCATACAGTTACAAGCACAAATTTTACAATTAGATAAATTTAGGTAGAGGTAACAACAGGCGGTCTTATCGCTAATGAGCGATTTCTTCCAGACAACCTTCGGGTAGTGGAGACTAGAGAAAAACAATAAGCAGTAGGTGGTGCATAGAAACAGAAGAGACGAAATAGATAACACAGCACATTCATATGAATATACATACTTAAATAAATACAAAATAAACATACATATACGTACATATATACATATATAATACACACAGTAAGAAACAACAGTGTCAACTTAAAAACCTAAGGAAGAGATAAATAGTATTCCTTAAGTTGCGATTTAAAGCTACCAATAGATTGCGCGCGTTTTATGTTGAGAGGGAGAGAATTCCACAAACGAACGGCCTGGAACGTAAATGAGCAATTATAAAATTTGGAAGATGAAGATGGCACTTTTAGGAGCAATTTTTGAGAGGATCTAATAGAATTAAGATACGAGAAACGCTCTTTGAGGTAGCGGGGAGTTGCAGGGTTAAAAAGTATAGAAAAGAGTAAAGAAAGTATGTGAGAGTTACGGCGGTGACGGATAGGGAGCCATTTGAGTTGAGAACGAAAACTAGAAACATGGTCGAATTTGCGTAATCCGAAAATGAACCGAATGCAGGCATTTTGAATACGCTCAAGCTTATTAAGTTGCTCCTCGGTTAGGTCTAAATAGGAGATATCTGCATAATCAAGAATGGGGAGAAGTAACGACTGAGCAAGCGCAATTTTAGTAGCAATTGGCAGGAAATTCCGGAGCCGTCTGAGAGACCCTATGGCAGCAAACATCTTCCTGCTCACTTCACTCACCTGAGGCACCCATGATAGACAACGATCCATGATTACGCCAAGATTTGGATACCATCGAAGACTATCGGAGGGAGCCTGAGAAAGTCAATTTTGGAGATTTGTTTAGCGCTACCCATCACAATTACCTATGACTTTAGGGGGTTTACTTTTAAACCGTAATTTTGACTCCAATTTGATATGCGGAGCAGATCAAGATTCGTGGCTTCTATAACTGAATTGAGATCGCTATGCATACCCTGCGAATATATTTGAAGGTCGTCGGCATAGAGGTGATACGAAGAGGAGATATCAAGAGTTATGGAATTAATGAAGATAGAAAATAAAAGAGGAGACAGCACACCACCCTGTGGAACACCAGCTGATGTGCTGCACCAGGAAGAACACGAAGAATCTAGTTTAATTCTTTGCCGACGACCAACCAAATAACTGCAGAACCAGTCAATCGCTGCAGCCGATATGTTAAGAGACTGTAAGAACGCGAGCAAAATGTCAAAATCGACCGTGTTAAAGGCATTACTGAAATCTAGAAGTGCAAGAACTGTAAGCTTCTGGTCATTCATACCCAAACGGATGTCATCGGTAACCTTGACAAGAGCCGAGGTAGCACTATGGCCCGGACGAAAACCAGATTAAAATGGGTTTAGGAGGTCATTTCTAATCAGGAAGGATAGTTGCTGATGCACTAGCCGTTCGAGGACTTTGGATAGGAAAGGAAGAATGGAGATGGGGCGATAGTCAGAGAAGGAACTGGGGTTGGATTTTTTGGGTAAAGGAATAATATTGGCATCCTTCCACAGACTGGGAAAAGTACTTGATGAAATGGAAAAATTCAGAATACCGGTGATAATAGGAACAAACAAATCAAGGAGAGGGAGTATCATATTTCGGCTAACACAGTCAACACCAACGGCGTTAGAAGTGATATTCAATATACCCTTCCTAACATCACTCTCACAGAAATGGCTGAAATAGAAAGAAGAGAAATCTAAAGCAGGAAGTGATGAAAGATGATGAAGTGAGTTAGATTTCTTAGGACCACTGAAACAGGTGGACGATGAAAAATGCTGGTTAAGCTGGTCAACGCTAATATTGTTTAAATTGGTTGCCTGTTGAGATTTGCCAACTCCGAGACCTTTCAAAAATTTCCACACTTTGGCTGGATTTCCATCTTCAACAGAACTGTGAATATGACGCCTCTGAGCATCTCGACATATAGTGCTACAGCGATTGCGCAGGGTATGATATTTAAGTTTATTTTTCTCAGAGTTGTTAGCCTTATTGTTAGATTTAGATTGATTCTTCCTCTCTATAAGGGCTTTAATATCCTCAGTGAGCCAAGGAGCAGGGAGATGCTTGACTTTTATTGCACGAACAGGAGCATGAGCGTCATAAAGTTGTATGAGGAGCGAATTAAAGAGAGAAACTTGATCGTCTACCGAACCCGCTCGAGCGATACTGCTCCAATCAATTGTTAAAACGTCATCTCGAAGCTTTTCCACATTTAATCCACTAAAATTGCGCTGCAAAAGAATTTTTGATTTAGATTTGGGAGGACGAATTTTGTAAGAGAGATAGAGCAGATCATGATATGAGAAGGCATCCGCGGAGTATTGTCCAAATTTAGACACATGAGAAGTCGAAGAAACTAAAGTTAAATCAAGAAGAGAAGGCGAGCAATTTGGAAAATAGTGTGTGGCGTCTGAAGGGAGAATAGTTAGATTGCATGCATCTACCAGGGATTTAAGGCGCCTGGATCGACTGTCATCCTTCAGAAGACACGTATTTAGATCTCCCATAAGAATGTGATGATTATAAGAAGGCATAAGGTCTTCGAGAAGTTTCTCAAGAGAATCAAAGTAATTAACGTGAAGGGAGGGGGAATAAAAAACGCCAAGTAAAAGTTTGGAATGAGAGAGGGAAACGTCGAGAAACATATACTCTGCGGCATCAGAAGTAGAAGAACTGGCAGATACATTAACAATTGAATAGGGGATGTAAGAACGAAGGTAAATCGCAACTCCACCGCCACCTCTTCCAAGGCGGTCGTGCCGAATTAAATTGAAACCAGGTAAAGAGTAAGACGTTGAAGGAAAGCTGGTCTGAGCCACGATTCGGAAATTAAAATAGCATGAATGTTCTTAATGTCAAAAGAGAGTAACATATCGCTGTAATGTGCAGGAATACTTTGCGCATTGAAATGCACAACGTTAAAATTTTTAGGTACATCATTAAACTGAGATTCCAGAAAGTCGTGAAGCGAAGGAGGCAAACTATGGAAACTGTCTTCACTTACACTATCTAAGGAGGAAAAAGATAAATACTGATCACTGTTATCACTGAAAGGCATCTGAAAAATATATATAAAGTTAAAAATATAATAAGTATATAATACGTTTATACTAATATTCAATAAATATAAAAATATATACAGTAAAAACTAAACAAAAACTCCACAATCTACCTGCCAGCAGCAAATAAAGAAAGAAATACACTTATAAAGAAACGGAAGTTCAATTTAAAAATACATGTTGGCTTCAGATTCGACAGGCATTAAGTTAAATCACAAAACTAAGGAAATAATTAACTAAGAAAAACGGAACGTAATTTAATAAGGAAATATTTAACTTGGTAAAGCGGACCGCAATTTAACAGTTGGCAACACTATACCTGCCATCCGTCAGCACACATGTCAAACTGTCAATGTCAGTTGGAACTTGGCAAAGTGACATTTAAAGTTAGCAATGAAGTTATTGGAATTAATTTATAATATTTACGGGAGACTATTAAAGAGGGTATACAACAAATAAGTGATTACACGTCAAAAAAGAAAAGCGTCAAGCAGTATAACCCGAACAAATAATTCGCCATACAAACTACCAACATGTTTTCTACCCCTCTAAGATTGATTTTCGGCTTAAAAAATATGGTATATTGTTTCCTGGGACTCAAACTATATCCACAACAAAATTATCTAAATCGGTTCGAGGTAAAAAAATCTCCATACAAACCTCCAACCCCCATTTCACCCCCTTAAAGATCGATTTTTGAGATAAAAACTGTCCCATGTCGTTTCCCGGTACACAAACTATCTCTATACCAAGTTTCATCTAAATTGGTTCAACGTTTAAAAAATCCCCATACAAACTATCAACCCCCATTTCACCCCCTTAAGTGTTGATTTCGTAATCAGCGACCCGATAAACCACAGAAACAATACCCATGTTGATATTTAAATTTTGTCACCACATTTCCCCCTTATGGGTTGAATTCTCAAAAAAGCTGAAACACTTGTTTTCTCATTTATCGTTAGGAATACTCCTGTAAAGTTTCGAATAAAATAGTTGAACTAATCTCGTTTCCCATACAAACTTTGAACCCCATTTCCCCCCTTAGGAGGTAAATTTTTAAAAATAATTTCTAAGTGCATCCTTATGCCTTATAAGGAGCCTACGTACCACATTTGGAATCTCTTGAAGCAGTGGTTTGGGCTGTGCGTTGATATGTCAGTCAGTTTCTTCTTTTATATATTTAGAAGAAGATTGCAATTTGGCACAAATACTTTCAAAAATTTTTATGTCCACAATAATAAATTTCAAAATCGATGCCATTTTCTTAATTAACGCCCCAAAAAATCACAAAAACGATACCCATATGGATATTTAGACATTTCAACCCCATTGTACCCTAACAGGGGAGATGGTATTTCACGTCCGCCACGTCGGATTTTAAAATCGTTGTTGTTTTCGTAATCAACGACCCGATAAACCATAGAAACAATACCCATGTTGATTTTCAGACTTTTTGACCACATTTCCCCCTTTTAGGGGTTGAATTCTCAAAAAACCTGCAACACGTATTTACTCATTTATTGTTAGGAATACTTCTGTGAAGTTTCGAATAAAATAGACTAACAATCTTGTTTCCCCATACAAACTTTGGACCCCCATTTCACCCCCTTAGGGGATGAATTTTGAAAAATCCTTTCTTAGTGCACCCCTAGACCTTATAGGGAACCTACGTGCCAAATTTGGAATCTCTAGAAACAGCTGTTTGGACTGTGCGTTGATAGATCACTATGTCAGTCAGTTATATATATGTATAGATAATTCTCCTTGTATGCGATTTAGTGGAAACTGTAAGATAATTTGTAAATAAAAAATAATGTTGCGTATCTAAACCGTTCATACGTGTAATTATCTACTAGTTCTAGATTGTTAAAATATCTATATATGTTGTAATTTAAAAATTATCATTATCACAAAAGACTGTCATTTAACGGAGCCCACGACGAACGAAGAGAAAAGGAGCGTGTTAGATGAACAAAGACCTAACAGAACCAGAACCGATTTGATTTATAGTACTTTTTGTATTGAGTATAAATTGCCCTGGACTACGTTATGTTACGCAAAAATTTATTAAGTATTCCATTTATTTATAACAACTTTGCGGAACTACGCAACGTAACTTCGGAAAACAAAGTTACGAAGATATTAAATTACTCGACTTTGTTTTCCGAATCATATTGTTTAGTCACAAATGCTCACTCAAAAGGCTTATTAAATTTTGTTTGGTACTATTATCTGAATATAATAAAGATTTATTTAAAAAAATACCTCTAATCCTATTTTCTTAAACTTAAAAAAATACATAACATACATGAGCATATTGGTGCGACAAATAAAAATATCAAACAAATCTAAAATCAAAATAGTAATTACAAATTGTATCGTTTTTACAATTTTCTGAACTAAAAAATTCAAAGGCCGGCTTACTAATAACCTCACTTAAGTTTTTATTTTTATTTTTTAGACTCCAAAATGAAGTTCGCAATCATCCTCGCCCTCGCGTCCCTGGCTGTTGCCGCGCCCCCCAGCGCCGACGACCAACTCGTTGTCACCAAGGAGTTCTTCCCTGAGAGCTTTGTCATCTACACCGCCGAGCACGACATCGTCGACATCGTCGTGCCCCTCAACCAGATTAACTACTCCGATGACAGCAACGAGGACACCGATGAAACTAAATTGACTGTCTTCTTCGTTGAAGCTGACATTAAAGACAACGGAGAAAAGGAATACAAAGGAATGTACGCCTACAAGAACGGTGTCACGAAAAAGGTGCTTGACAAAGGTCAATGCTCAACTTATGCCAAGGATAAGATCGTTTATTTCGGCGCTAGCGATGGTATCTACAAATACAATGAGAAAGACCAGACTGCTACTAAATATGGCACGGTTACCGACAACATTATCAGACTTGCTGTAGACACTGAACATGCTAACGTATATTACATAACTTCTGACTACGTCACATACAAATATGATGAAGACGAGAAAGTTGCCACTAAAGTTGAAGCCATTAAAGACGCTAGAGACATGGTTTTCGATTTCGATGGCATCATGTTCTACTATGACGGTAACCATCAATTCTACACTTACAATGGCGAGCGAGTCCTCAAAATCCAGGGTCTACCCGCGCATCCTTCTAAAGTAGAACTCATCAGGCCCCCAGTTTTACTGAACCAGGTCTTCGCTATCATCGATGGTCGTCTTTATGAGCTGAGTGCCGACGGTACAAGCGAGAAGGAAGACGTTAAATTCCAGTCCCAACCTACCGCTTTTGCTCCGGACACCATTCTGTACCAATATTACGCCTACAAGCAGAAACTGTATCTGTACAACCTAGTTTCTCTGTTTAATGACAAGAACATTGAAGAGTTAAACGACTTCTTCGAAGGTAAGGAAGATCAGATTAACACCTTCAAGACTCAGAAGGTTTCCCACAAATTGTGAATTGATTGACGTGAATAAAGTTTTGTTTTAATTTATTGTTTTTCTTTGATAACCTATTATCAAATAAATTTATTTATACAATGGTAAAATATTACATCAGGTACCTAGGTAAGCTTACTTTATATATTATTTCAGTTAACTAATTACATACTAAACACTATAGAACAATAAAACTACACACAAGAAAATTTAAACGAGCAAATATTATTATCAAATTACTAATTACAGCTCAATAGCGAGTTTATATCATAGTTAAATGCAAAAGAGACTCTGTTTATGTGTCTGTTGATCTGTTACTTTAAATAATAAACCGCTGATGATTTTGATGAACAATTTGAGTCTCGGAGAAGGACAGTAGTTTTTATTACATAATCAGACAATCAGACGACGCAACTGAGCCACACAGTTACGTTGCCGAAATCGAACTAAACTAGTATTTTTAATTCGAGACAATAATTTAACAGTCCTTGCTATGAAATGTGGTTTACAACGTATGGAAGAAGCTGTCAGATTAATGTCTTGAATTAAAAATACTACCTTAGTTTTAAGTATTTTTGTTCCTATATTGTCACAAGATCACAGTGTCTTGGTTTTATTACTGTAATGCGGTGTGACTTATTTCAATAATGAAATGAATAATTTATACCTTATGGAGCTAAAAAGGGGTAGGAATTTAGTACTAGTATGGAAATGCAATAATTGATGCATCACCTATGGGTTTGATAGTAGTTTATGTAACATTTACATAATGAAGGGCATTAAAACACTCGTATGATATTATAATGAAACTTCATTACAGTTACATAGTCTGCTTTATCTACTCACCTTTTATAAATCCTCAATGACGTGTTCAGGAACCATTAAAATTGACCGCCATTGCACCGCCATGGCTGCCTGGATTATGCCGGCGGTCGGGGAGGAGGAAAACTGCGCTTAGGGAGGAGGAGTAGATGTTCATAATGTTACCGATATTGATGTAGTTATGAATTTTCATACATTTTTACAACAACACTGGCATAGATAATACACTGATGTTACATTACTGGTCGCAATAATGGTGATCATAACATAATAATATACGGTTTCCGAACCGTATAGGTACAGGTTGGTGCATTTCAAAGAACTATGCTGAAAGGATTGTTATTTATAATTTTTGGTGTTTCCATACACATATAAAATAAGAAGACGTAGCGCCGTGAAAACAAAACTGTGACTCCACAATAAGCCGAGTTCAGACGTGTTTACGCGCGACACGCACACATATACAACTCGTGGACAAGCGGTGATTGGTTCAAACGTCAAAAGTGAGTGTGTTTGCACGAGATCGCGGCTCATTATAGAATCACAGTTTTATCTTCGTGGGATTCCGTCTTCTTATTTTATATGTCTATGGGTGTTTCGTACCAAAACATGGTTTACGAACCACTTATGGAATCACTTCGATCGCCGAAATTGATCAACTAGAGTTCTCGATTAAAACTTATTTTATTAAATTTGATTTTCTAACCTTAAACGAAAATAAGTCAAATTTGCACGTATTTTTCGATATGTAAATGAGATAAGATTAAAATCGGTTAACATACGGTCACCAGCAATGACTTTTAGTACGTAAGATAGTAGTTTATGTAACTGTTACGTAATAAGGGTCCTTAAAACATGAGTGTGGTTTTATGAAATGAGCCGCAGGCGAATTTCATAATAAGATCACACGAGTGTTTTAAGGCCTAATTACGTACAGTTGCATACACTGCTTTATCTACACTCATATTATATATATTAAATTAAGTGTTCGGAAACCATAGAATGACCGCCATTGTACCGTCATGGCCAACTCGATTGTGCCGGCGCTCGCGCGAGACCAATCGAGTTGGCCATGGCGGTAACATTATGTTATCAAATTCGATGTTCCAAATTTGAAACTCATTGCTTAACAATATTTGAGCATGCAAAGTTAAAATTACGTTACTGCCGCAGATAAGAAACTTATCATAGTTAAATCGTTTGTTGTAATGCTTGTCATTGTCTACGGTTTTTGAACGCATTTTAGAGTACTTACAGTATGAGTGTAGTTAAAAAAATGTTAGATACCAAAAATAACACGAAAATTTGAGTGTTTTTTTTATTTGACATTGATCCGGTATGATACGGTGTGGTTTAACGGCCTCCTAGCCCAGTCGGTAGTGACCCTGCCTACGAAGCAGGAGGTCCCGGGTTCGAATCCTATCCTATATTGTCACAAATCAGCCTAGTCCCACAGTAAGCTCAATAGGGCTTGTGTTGTGGGTACTAGGCGACGATATATATTACTATATATAATAGATAGATAAATACTTAAATACATAGAAAACATCCATAACTCAAAAACAAATATCTGTGATAAACACACAAATAAATGCCCTGACCAGGAATATAATATCATATTATATAACTTACTTAATACGTTAATATTCGACTGATTTTTATTTCTAACTAGTTACCTAAGGTAAGAAGCAATTTATTTGAACTCCGATTAAATATGTACCCTTATTCATAAACACCTCTCAGGCTTCAATCAGTTAATTGATCATTTGTCTGTTTCCAACACACACAACTGTCAAAGTGACAGATAAGGAAAATAATCATAATTGAGGCTCGAGAGACGTTTATAAATGGTGGTGTAAAATAGTCACAACAAAAACAGTAAATAAAACATATTTTTATTCTCCCAACGCAATTTACAATTTGTGGGAAATCTTCATGCTCTTGAAAGCGTTAACCTGATCCTCCTTATCTTTGAAAAACTCGTTCAACTCCTCAATGGTCCTGTCAGCCATGAGAAAAACCACGTTGTACCTGTACAGTTTCTTATTGTAGGCGTAGTATTGATACGTTATGGCGTCCGGAGCAAAAGCGGTAGGTTGAGCCTGGAATTTTATAGGCAGCATGTTCACACCATTCGCGAGCGCACTCAGCTCATAAAGATGACCATCGATGACAGCGAAAGCCTTGAACACGTAAGTTATGTACCTGATGAGTTCTACTTTAGAAGGACGAGCGGGCATACCCTCGACTTTAAAGACTCGCTCACCGTTGTATGTGTATAATTGGTTGCTACTGTCATAGTATAACAAGAAACCGTAGTAATCGAAAACAATGTCTCTAGCGTCTTTAACAGCTTCAACTTTAGTTGCAACTTTCACATCCTCATCAAATTTGTAAAGCACGTAGTCAGAAGTTAAGTAATAAACGTAAACATGTCCAAAATGATTAAAGTCTACAGTAAGTCTGATAATGTTGTCGGTAACCGTGCCATATTTAGTGGCAGTCTGGTCTGTCTCATTGTATTTATAGATACCATCGCTAGCGCCGAAGTAAATAATCCTGTTCTTAGTATAAGTTGAGCATTGACCGTTGTCAAGAACCTTCTTGGCGACACCGTTCTTGTAGACGTACAATCCTTTGTATTCCTTTTCTCCGTTGTCTTTAACGTCAGCTTCGACGAAAAAGATAGTGATTTTAGATTCATCGATACCCACAGGCTCATCATAGTAGTTGATTAAGTTAAGAGGCACGACAATGTCGACGATGTCGTGCTCGGCGGTGTAGATGACGAAGTTCTCAGGGTAGAACTTATTGGTGACAACGAGTTGCTTGTCAGTGCTGGGGGGCGTAGCGACGGCCAAGGACACCAGGGCGAGGATGATTACGAACCTCATTTCGGAATCTGTAAAACAATGTAAACAAGATTTATGAATGCGTTTTGTCTATTTTCAAAAACGCAGACGTTTTCAAAACCGCAAATGGTGTAGCAGTAAATTGGAGTTGGAGTAAATAGGATAAATGGAGAATAGTAAATTCACTGTTAAATTATATTATTTAAT
Organism: Pammene aurita; assembly: GCA_947086415.1. NCBI lineage: Eukaryota > Metazoa > Arthropoda > Insecta > Lepidoptera > Tortricidae > Pammene > Pammene aurita. The sequence continues at coordinate 16,645,307 of OX352314.1, forward strand.
ACCAATAACAGGGTTTTAATTTTGGCGGATTTCAAACGGATCAGCTAATCATAGAAATTAGGGTACAAAAACTTACAGTAATTATTTGAAATTTTGTTTTAATTTAGTAAATATTTGGGAAAGAGACACGGATATCGACATACATACTTACGAGTACTTTATTCTTTGGGCACGGAGAAATAAAGAATAATAGTAATCAAAGGAAAACCTTTACGATTTTTAAACCACTGCTAAAGGAGTCTATTTAGTAGGCACGCTCTACAGCCTACTCCATTTGATAAATTACAACGTCTGAGGTCTCATTGGCTGAGTCTTATTGCGGTTGGGTTTTTATATCTTTTTAATATTACAAAATAAATACACCCTAACACCGTCCGTCCATCCTTCGCGTTTTTCCACTCTATCGAGGAAATCGCCAATTTCGCGTAAGCGGTAGCGACCCATAAAACTTTGTTATTTAAAAATTCAACTTGTTTTTATATCGAAAACGAAGAATGCTGAAGTAAGAACCAGCTCAAAAGAGTATGTAGGTACGCCCTAAATAAAATTAAACTCAGTACGATAATTATTTAAAACAAATTCAATGTTTTTCAACTTACCCGTTCCGTTGAGACACCGACACACACTAAACTTAAACTTAAAAAGTTACTTTCATTAATTTCATTCTATTAACATCACCGCCTACTGTGTGACCTAACTTGATAGCCTAACTTTTATCTTATTTATTTTTAAATACATTAAGGGCCTGTTTCACGATGTCCAAGTAAATAATTGGATAGCTATTTAACAAATAAATTAACAGCCAGATAAAACTACCGGCAAAACTTAGCACTTTATCTACCAGTTAAGCTTATTGTGCTTGAAAATTGTGAAACGCCAACGATGACTTTATTTGTCAGATAAGTGGCAACTGTGGCAAGTAGCTTATTCAGGACTATACTTGGACATTGTGAAACAGGCCCTAAGACAGTTGCAACTTTCTCCTGACATTTAACAAAGAAGTCTAGAAAATAAAACATTTTACGAAAGTCTTATTAATATAGTTACAAGGTTGCATATTGCTCGAGTTTTCAAAACGAATAATAGTGACACTATCTCATGTTCAATTCGAATCAAAGTGCACATTCCATTAGATTTTATTAAGAGCCCTTTAACGTGTCCACTAATTATTCAAATTAAATTTTGTGTTTTGGATCTTTTTATTGGTATCTTTTGTGCATAGTTTGTCTTTCACCATTTGTATTTAATCCTTTCTCATTTTCTCATGGGTTGGCTGGAAGAGATCCCTATCAGGGATAAGCTTGCCTTTGTGCATATCTTTTATATATGTTACTGTTGTTTTTATGTTATAAGGTGCATTCGGATAATTACGAAACATTTTTGCACTAGTTGCTGGTATGTACGTTTATTCGTGAACCATCCGGTATAGGTAGATTTTTTGAGACCTTTAATGATAAATGTATTTACTGGATGGACTAATCATGTATTCATTGTCACGAACTTTCACAAATAACTTTGGATTTATTAGATACTAGCTGTGCCCGCGGCTCCGCCCGCGTGGAATTCGGTCTGTGTCAGTAAACGGCTAATTCACCCCTAATTTTTCTCCCGCTTCCCTGGAGGCGGAACTTGAAGTAAAGTTGACAGATGGATACGCTAGAGGACGGTAGTCCTAATAAAATATTTTACAATTACCACTAAATGAAACTATCCTCAAAAATTAATACTTTTTTTATATATTTTTTTTGGCATGATTTAAACGACATAGAGTAGTAGGTGTATACAGGACCACTTTTGTATTTATACGTTCATGTCCACGGCAAATGTCATCCAAATCGATCCTCCCGTCAAATCAGTCTAAGCATGAAAGGTAAGTTTGCAGTTTCGTAGATGCCGCCCTGTTACAAAGAATCCGTTCAAAAGGTCGTTTATTAAGGGATATTCGGCGGCGCTTACGTCATTTTACTATTTGGCACTTCCTTTCAAAAACGGCTGAACCGATTTTATTCAATATAGTTTATATTGAACCTTCTTATCAGGCCTCACCAAATTTCAGCTTTCTAGTGCGAACGGTAACTGAGCTAGACCGCGGACAGACATGGCGAAACTATAAGGGTTCCTAGTTGACTACGGAACCCTAAAAAGAGATAAATAGTAGTTTATGTAACTGTTACGTAATAAGGCCTAATTATGTACAGAAGCATACACCGCTTTACCTACACTCATATCCATTGAAAACATTAAAATGACCGCCATTACACCGCCATGACCAACCTTATTGCGCCGGCGGTCGGGGGGCGGATATTCATTACGTTACCGTAGGTAATGAATTTTCATACGTTTTTACCACACTGTCACAGATAATACACTGATGTTACGTTACTGGTTGCAATAATGGTGTTAATTACATACGGTTCCGATAGAGGATTTATGATATTGGTAGAGATCAAGATATTTATTCTTCAATGTAAGCACATTACAATGCACTAATGAACGTCAGAGAAAAATAAAATACACGAGTGTCGTGAAACACGCGATTGGAACGAAGTTATGTTATTTTATTTTATATCATTATTGACTTTTTCGTAAATTTTGTGGTTTTAATTATTTTGAAATTTTGGAAAGTTTTTAAATTGTGGAAATTTATTTATTTATGAAATTTTATTTTTTTTGAAATTTTTGAAATTTTGGGAATTTTGGAATTTTTGGAATTTTAGGAAATTTTGGAAATTTTGGAACTTTTGGAAATTTTGGAAATTTTGGAAATTTTGGAAATTTTGGAAATTTAGGCAATTATGGAAATTTTGGAAATTTTGGAAATTTTGGAAATTTTGGAAATTTTTAAAGTTTTTGAAATTTTTGTAATTTAGAAATTTTGCCATTTTTGACATTTTCGATATTTTTTACTTTTAGGTTCTCGACTTTTATCACTTTGTCACTTCTCACTTTCACTTTTCACTACACTTCACTTCACTTCACTTTATTCTATTTTATATATTTTTTATTTCATTCCATTTTACATGTTTCTCAATCGTATGGGTGTTGCGTTTTCGTGACGTGACGCTTTTTCGTGACGGTCACGTGACTTTTTTTCGCCTAGCCCCCCATCCGCGAACCGTCCGATAAGGAACTTCGTTCCAAAACTACCACCGGTTCTAACCCTACACCTGAGCCCAAGAAGTATTATGACCGAAAAGAAACTCGACGGGACTTATTTTTTTCAAAACAGTAATACATTATTAAAGATACAAAATAGTGCGTAGTTCTTCAAGAAGGCATATCAAAACATCTTGAGAGACAGATAATGTACCCATTAATAATTATTTTTACTTGTTTTTTTTTTAAAGTGGGTATTCCACTCATACATTCAGTTACAACTGAACCCATAGCTTAATTGGTAAAGCGATATCGAGCCCCGGTAAGGCGTATCGATGTTTGTTCAAGTCAAAACTGGGTTGATTATTTTTTCAATGTTTCAATGTTTGTATTTGATTAAATAACATACTAATGTACCCATTGTTTAATTATAAATAAAAATAAATCCTAATCTGACTGCTTCACAAAACGTTTGATATGTTTTCCTACCTAAACGGTGTCCTATAAATGTTAGATGATTTTGTAGTAGTTTATTGGTTTGGGCCATGCAACTTTGTCCGTCATATATAGTCCTCGAACCTGCAATAACCCTTTGACATTCATGACATTTTCAAATATTTCTTAAGAGCGGGTAAAGGTAAATTTAAAGCATCGACGGGTAACATGTTATAAATATGCAGTAGCAACAACATTCTGAGGATGATTGCCGGTAGATTTGATTGCCCGATAGTCTACGGGTTGAACTTTTAGTTCGGAATTATCCGACATGAAGTTAGTGGTTCTCAAACTTTAATGATACAAGTATCATAACAAGTATCACAATAGTAGTTTATGCAACTGTTACGTAATAAGAGTCCTTAAAATATGAAAAGAGCCACAGGCGAGTTTCATAATAAGATCACACGAGTGTTTTAAGGCCTAATTACGTACAGTTGCATACACTGCTTTATCTACACCACAGACCTAATATAGCACTTACGCTAAAAGATAAATGAAATGTGCAAAAGAAAAACCTACACGTATGAACGTTCCGCGAGTGCGAAAGAGATACACGATCATTCTCCAAGCTGGACAACTTTTGACGTCCCTCTTTACACTCAAACACCCGCGTCGTGGCAGCTCATATTTTATCGTGTAAAATATTCATATTCATTTTATTCATAATATTCTCAATATTACATGTCAAATAGGTATAATACAATAATTAACATAGTCATAATCCTATTGATTATTATTGGTATATCTTATTTTATATTAATTAACTAATGAAGTATAGTAATATACAGTTTTATATTTTAACTTCTTAAAAATTCAACAAAGCTATAAAATGTGTGCTCGAGAAGCCAACTCTTTATCCTTTTCTTAAAACAAGCAAGCGAGGGAGCTGAGGTGTCCGGCAACTTGTTGTATACAGTTGGGCACATAATGTGAGTTGTCTTTTCAGCTCTCGTAAGTCGTCACTCAACCACCTGCAGCCTGTTAGGGTATCGGAGTACGCGGCCTAAGTCTCCACGTGTTTTAATTGTGTGTGGCAATTTGCTGTATCATTACCGATGGCACTGTCAGTATGCCTAGTTTTTTGAAATAGGGTCTCGCGGAAGTGTCCTGAGACACTTGTACCACCGCGCGCACGGCTATTTTTTGGAGTCTGAAAGCGCGTTTCCAGTCCGCAGCGCGCCCCCATAACTCGGTGCCATACTGTAGGAGTGAGTGGGCGGTCGCAAAATAACACGTTCACACTACATGCCGAGGCACGACACGACCCAAGCGGCGCAACGCAAAGCAGGCGCCACCGAGCTTCTTGCAGAGCTTGTCTATTTGAGGTGCCCAAGTTAGTTTTTGGTCGATTTCAAAGCCTAAAAACGTGGTAGCCTTCACCTGTTCTACATATATACCACCAGCTTGAACGTTAAGTGGCCTCGGCGTGAGGCCCCCAACGTAGAAATGAATATAATGCGTTTTGGCTAGGTTAAGCACCAGGCCGTTCAGGCTAAACCACTGCGATAATTGGCTTGCGGCATCATTGAGACGGGTCTCCAAGCTATTGATATTTGGTGCCTTTATAATACCTGCGACATCATCCGCGTACATTAAAATATCGGCTGCTGTCACTGCTTCAGGTAGGTCGTTCAGTAACAGACAAAACAGAATGTTCGAAAGCGACGATCCCTGGGCTACTCCCATACATGTAGTCAGTGGATCCGATCTGGCCAACCCCCCATCGCCCACTACAACTTGCGATCGGCTACGCAAGGCACCGGTGAGGAGGCTATGGGCTTTGCCACGTATACCGTAATGTACCAGCTTAGCGGCTACGACGCTGTGGTCGGCTACGTCGAATGCCTTGGAGAGATCACAGCAGAGCATTGCGACTTGCTGTTTTTTATCCAGGGCGTGCATGATCTTGCGCATGGCTTGGCGCGCTAGATCAGTGGTGCAGCGGCCGGGCCTGTACGCGTACTGACGGTCGGACAGTGCATTTGTCGAGTTAAGGAATGCTGTGAGTCTGTAATACAACCCGTTTTCTAGCACCTTGGCAACGCTAGGGATAATCGATACTGGTCTGTAACTATCAGCACTTTTTCTGTTTCCTTTGTCTTTAAAAAGGAGAGAGACCTTACAAATTTTTAATGAAGTTGGATATGATCCTTCATTAATGCATAAATTGTACAGGTGGGTGAGTATTGGTGACATAGAACTGGCAACAGTGTTTAGCAAGTCCATGGACACACCATAAATATAAAATAATCCAGAGCAAAATCACTTGAAATGTAAAAGCAGAAACGTGGTTTCATTACGTTACCGTAGGTAATGAATTTTCATACGTTTTTACCACACTGTCACAGATAATACACTGATGTTACGTTACTGGTTGCAATAATGGTGGTAATTACATACGGTTCCGATAGAGGATTTATGATATTGGTAGAGATCAAGATATTTATTCTTCAATGTAAGCACATTACAATGCACTAATGAACGTCAGAGAAAAATAAAATACACGAGTGTCGTGAAACACGCGATTGGAACGAAGTTATGTTATTTTATTTTATATCATTATCGACTTTTTCGTAAATTTTGTGGTTTTAATTATTTTGAAATTTTGGAAAGTTTTTAAATTGTGGAAATTTATTTATTTATGAAATTTTATTTTTTTTGAAATTTTTGAAATTTTGGGAATTTTGGAATTTTTGGAATTTTAGGAAATTTTGGAAATTTTGGAAATTTTGGAAATTTTGGAAATTTTGGAAATTTTGGAAATTTTGGAAATTTTGGAAATTTTGGAAATTTTGGAAATTATGGAAATTATGGAAATTTTGGAAATTTTGGAAATTTTGGAAATTTTGGAAATTTTGGAAATTTTTAAAGTTTTTGAAATTTTTGTAATTTAGAAATTTTGCCATTTTTGACATTTTCGATATTTTTTACTTTTAGGTTCTCGACTTTTATCACTTTGTCACTTCTCACTTTCACTTTTCACTACACTTCACTTCACTTCACTTTATTCTATTTTATATATTTTTTATTTCATTCCATTTTACATGTTTCTCAATCGTATGGGTGTTGCGTTTTCGTGACGTGACGCTTTTTCGTGACGGTCACGTGACTTTTTTTCGCCTAGCCCCCCATCCGCGAACCGTCCGATAAGGAACTTCGTTCCAAAACTACCACCGGTTCTAACCCTACACCTGAGCCCAAGAAGTATTATGACCGAAAAGAAACTCGACGGGACTTATTTTTTTCAAAACAGTAATACATTATTAAAGATACAAAATAGTGCGTAGTTCTTCAAGAAGGCATATCAAAACATCTTGAGAGACAGATAATGTACCCATTGTTTAATTATAAATAAAAATAAATCCTAATCTGACTGCTTCACAAAACGTTTGATATGTTTTCCTACCTAAACGGTGTCCTATAAATGTTAGATGATTTTGTAGTAGTTTATTGGTTTGGGCCATGCAACTTTGTCCGTCATATATAGTCCTCGAACCTGCAATAACCCTTTGACATTCATGACATTTTCAAATATTTCTTAAGAGCGGGTAAAGGTAAATTTAAAGCATCGACGGGTAACATGTTATAAATATGCAGTAGCAACAACATTCTGAGGATGATTGCCGGTAGATTTGATTGCTCGATAGTCTACGGGTTGAACTTTTAGTTCGGAATTATCCGACATGAAGTTAGTGGTTCTCAAACTTTAATGATACAAGTATCATAACAAGTATCACAATAGTAGTTTATGCAACTGTTACGTAGTAAGAGTCCTTAAAATATGAAAAGAGCCACAGGCGAGTTTCATAATAAGATCACACGAGTGTTTTAAGGCCTAATTACATACAGTTGCATACACTGCTTTATCTACACCACAGACCTAATATAGCACTTACGCTAAAAGATAAATGAAATGTGCAAAAGAAAAACCTACACGTATGAACGTTCCGCGAGTGCGAAAGAGATACACGATCATTCTCCAAGCTGGACAACTTTTGACGTCCCTCTTTACACTCAAACACCCGCGTCGTGGCAGCTCATATTTTATCGTGTAAAATATTCATATTCATTTTATTCATAATATTCTCAATATTACATGTCAAATAGGTATAATACAATAATTAACATAGTCATAATCCTATTGATTATTATTGGTATATCTTATTTTATATTAATTAACTAATTAAGTATAGTAATATACAGTTTTATATTTTAACTTCTTAAAAATTCAACAAAGCTATAAAATGTGTGCTCGAGAAGCCAACTCTTTATCCTTTTCTTAAAACAAGCAAGCGAGGGAGCTGAGGTGTCCGGCAACTTGTTGTATACAGTTGGGCACATAATGTGAGTTGTCTTTTCAGCTCTCGTAAGTCGTCACTCAACCACCTGCAGCCTGTTAGGGTATCGGAGTACGCGGCCTAAGTCTCCACGTGTTTTAATTGTGTGTGGCAATTTGCTGTATCATTACCGATGGCACTGTCAGTATGCCTAGTTTTTTTGAAATAGGGTCTCGCGGAAGTGTCCTGAGACACTTGTACCACCGCGCGCACGGCTATTTTTTGGAGTCTGAAAGCGCGTTTCCAGTCCGCAGCGCGCCCCCATAACTCGGTGCCATACTGTAGGAGTGAGTGGGCGGTCGCAAAATAACACGTTCACACTACATGCCGAGGCACGACACGACCCAAGCGGCGCAACGCAAAGCAGGCGCCACCGAGCTTCTTGCAGAGCTTGTCTATTTGAGGTGCCCAAGTTAGTTTTTGGTCGATTTCAAAGCCTAAAAACGTGGTAGCCTTCACCTGTTCTACATATATACCACCAGCTTGAACGTTAAGTGGCCTCGGCGTGAGGCCCCCAACGTAGAAATGAATATAATGCGTTTTGGCTAGGTTAAGCACCAGGCCGTTCAGGCTAAACCACTGCGATAATTGGCTTGCGGCATCATTGAGACGGGTCTCCAAGCTATTGATATTTGGTGCCTTTATAATACCTGCGACATCATCCGCGTACATTAAAATATCGGCTGCTGTCACTGCTTCAGGTAGGTCGTTCAGTAACAGAGAAAACAGAATGTTCGAGAGCGACGATCCCTGGGCTACTCCCATACATGTAGTCAGTGGATCCGATCTGGCCAACCCCCCATCGCCCACTACAACTTGCGATCGGCTACGCAAGGCACCGGTGAGGAGGCTATGGGCTTTGCCACGTATACCGTAATGTACCAGCTTAGCGGCTACGACGCTGTGGTCGGCTACGTCGAATGCCTTGGAGAGATCACAGCAGAGCATTGCGACTTGCTGTTTTTTTATCCAGGGCGTGCATGATCTTGCGCATGGCTTGGCGCGCTAGATCAGTGGTGCAGCGGCCGGGCCTGTACGCGTACTGACGGTCGGACAGTGCATTTGTCGAGTTAAGGAATGCTGTGAGTCTGTAATACAACCCGTTTTCTAGCACCTTGGCAACGCTAGGGATAATCGATACTGGTCTGTAACTATCAGCACTTTTTCTGTTTCCTTTGTCTTTAAAAAGCGGAGAGACCTTACAAATTTTTAATGAAGTTGGATATGATCCTTCATTAATGCATAAATTGTACAGGTGGGTGAGTATTGGTGACATAGAACTGGCAACAGTGTTTAGCAAGTCCATGGACACACCATAAATATAAAATAATCCAGAGCAAAATCACTTGAAATGTAAAAGCAGAAACGTGGTTTCATTACGTTACCGTAGGTAATGAATTTTCATACGTTTTTACCACACTGTCACAGATAATACACTGATGTTACGTTACTGGTTGCAATAATGGTGGTAATTACATACGGTTCCGATAGAGGATTTATGATATTGGTAGAGATCAAGATATTTATTCTTCAATGTAAGCACATTACAATGCACTAATGAACGTCAGAGAAAAATAAAATACACGAGTGTCGTGAAACACGCGATTGGAACGAAGTTATGTTATTTTATTTTATATCATTATTGACTTTTTCGTAAATTTTGTGGTTTTAATTATTTTGAAATTTTGGAAAGTTTTTAAATTGTGGAAATTTATTTATTTATGAAATTTTATTTTTTTTGAAATTTTTGAAATTTTGGGAATTTTGGAATTTTTGGAATTTAAGGAAATTTTGGAAATTTTGGAAATTTTGGAAATTTTGGAAATTTTGGAAATTTTGGAAATTTTGGAAATTTTGGAAATTATGGAAATTTTGGAAATTTTGGAAATTTTGGAAATTTTGGAAATTTTGGAAATTTTGGAAATTTTGGAAATTTTGGAAATTTTGGAAATTTTTAAAGTTTTTGAAATTTTTGTAATTTAGAAATTTTGCCATTTTTGACATTTTCGATATTTTTTACTTTTAGGTTCTCGACTTTTATCACTTTGTCACTTCTCACTTTCACTTTTCACTACACTTCACTTCACTTCACTTTATTCTATTTTATATATTTTTTATTTCATTCCATTTTACATGTTTCTCAATCGTATGGGTGTTGCGTTTTCGTGACGTGACGCTTTTTCGTGACGGTCACGTGACTTTTTTTTGCCTAGCCCCCCATCCGCGAACCGTCCGATAAGGAACTTCGTTCCAAAACTACCACCGGTTCTAACCCTACACCTGAGCCCAAGAAGTATTATGACCGAAAAGAAACTCGACGGGACTTATTTTTTTCAAAACAGTAATACATTATTAAAGATACAAAATAGTGCGTAGTTCTTCAAGAAGGCATATCAAAACATCTTGAGAGACAGATAATGTACCCATTGTTTAATTATAAATAAAAATAAATCCTAATCTGACTGCTTCACAAAACGTTTGATATGTTTTCCTACCTAAACGGTGTCCTATAAATGTTAGATGATTTTGTAGTAGTTTATTGGTTTGGGCCATGCAACTTTGTCCGTCATATATAGTCCTCGAACCTGCAATAACCCTTTGACATTCATGACATTTTCAAATATTTCTTAAGAGCGGGTAAAGGTAAATTTAAAGCATCGACGGGTAACATGTTATAAATATGCAGTAGCAACAACATTCTGAGGATGATTGCCGGTAGATTTGATTGCCCGATAGTCTACGGGTTGAACTTTTAGTTCGGAATTATCCGACATGAAGTTAGTGGTTCTCAAACTTTAATGATACAAGTATCATAACAAGTATCACAATAGTAGTTTATGCAACTGTTACGTAATAAGAGTCCTTAAAATATGAAAAGAGCCACAGGCGAGTTTCATAATAAGATCACACGAGTGTTTTAAGGCCTAATTACATACAGTTGCATACACTGCTTTATCTACACCACAGACCTAATATAGCACTTACGCTAAAAGATAAATGAAATGTGCAAAAGAAAAACCTACACGTATGAACGTTCCGCGAGTGCGAAAGAGATACACGATCATTCTCCAAGCTGGACAACTTTTGACGTCCCTCTTTACACTCAAACACCCGCGTCGTGGCAGCTCATATTTTATCGTGTAAAATATTCATATTCATTTTATTCATAATATTCTCAATATTACATGTCAAATAGGTATAATACAATAATTAACATAGTCATAATCCTATTGATTATTATTGGTATATCTTATTTTATATTAATTAACTAATTAAGTATAGTAATATACAGTTTTATATTTTAACTTCTTAAAAATTCAACAAAGCTATAAAATGTGTGCTCGAGAAGCCAACTCTTTATCCTTTTCTTAAAACAAGCAAGCGAGGGAGCTGAGGTGTCCGGCAACTTGTTGTATACAGTTGGGCACATAATGTGAGTTGTCTTTTCAGCTCTCGTAAGTCGTCACTCAACCACCTGCAGTCTGTTAGGGTATCGGAGTACGCGGCCTAAGTCTCCACGTGTTTTAATTGTGTGTGGCAATTTGCTGTATCATTACCGATGGCACTGTCAGTATGCCTAGTTTTTTGAAATAGGGTCTCACGGAAGTGTCCTGAGACACTTGTACCACCGCGCGCACGGCTATTTTTTGGAGTCTGAAAGCGCGTTTCCAGTCCGCAGCGCGCCCCCATAACTCGGTGCCATACTGTAGGAGTGAGTGGGCGGTCGCAAAATAACACGTTCACACTACATGCCGAGGCACGACACGACCCAAGCGGCGCAACGCAAAGCAGGCGCCACCGAGCTTCTTGCAGAGCTTGTCTATTTGAGGTGCCCAAGTTAGTTTTTGGTCGATTTCAAAGCCTAAAAACGTGGTAGCCTTCACCTGTTCTACATATATACCACCAGCTTGAACGTTAAGTGGCCTCGGCGTGAGGCCCCCAACGTAGAAATGAATATAATGCGTTTTGGCTAGGTTAAGCACCAGGCCGTTCAGGCTAAACCACTGCGATAATTGGCTTGCGGCATCATTGAGACGGGTCTCCAAGCTATTGATATTTGGTGCCTTTATAATACCTGCGACATCATCCGCGTACATTAAAATATCGGCTGCTGTCACTGCTTCAGGTAGGTCGTTCAGTAACAGAGAAAACAGAATGTTCGAGAGCGACGATCCCTGGGCTACTCCCATACATGTAGTCAGTGGATCCGATCTGGTCAACCCCCCATCGCCCACTACAACTTGCGATCGGCTACGCAAGGCACCGGTGAGGAGGCTATGGGCTTTGCCACGTATACCGTAATGTACCAGCTTAGCGGCTACGACGCTGTGGTCGGCTACGTCGAATGCCTTGGAGAGATCACAGCAGAGCATTGCGACTTGCTGTTTTTTATCCAGGGCGTGCATGATCTTGCGCATGGCTTGGCGCGCTAGATCAGTGGTGCAGCGGCCGGGCCTGTACGCGTACTGACGGTCGGACAGTGCATTTGTCGAGTTAAGGAATGCTGTGAGTCTGTAATACAACCCGTTTTCTAGCACCTTGGCAACGCTAGGGATAATCGATACTGGTCTGTAACTATCAGCACTTTTTCTGTTTCCTTTGTCTTTAAAAAGGGGAGAGACCTTACAAATTTTTAATGAAGTTGGATATGATCCTTCATTAATGCATAAATTGTACAGGTGGGTGAGTATTGGTGACATAGAACTGGCAACAGTGTTTAGCAAGTCCATGGACACACCATAAATATAAAATAATCCAGAGCAAAATCACTTGAAATGTAAAAGCAGAAACGTGGTGTCGTATTATGTACCTGATTGCACCATTACACATAAGAAAAACCCAGGAAATCACTCATTTCATAGGTAAATATGATATTCCGATCGATAGTTTTGAAGCGATATTTTATCAAAGTAGCAAAATAAATCGTGAAAGTAAGCACTAGATACAATTGAATATTAGTCTTTGTTTTGCTGTGTGGTAATATTTTATCAATAAAGTTAATATTCAGAATTATTTTGTATAAAAATTGAAACTGTTATTCTACGCTAGGGATTGACAAAACGTCTTAGGGACTTATATCGATAACTGTTCGATAAAAAATACTGTCGATGTCCACGTTGAAGTACAAAAGTGACAATTGGCACCCGTTGCAATCGACAATCAACGGTACTATAGGCGCTAGGCCGCTAGTTGGGTTTTAAATATGTTGGTGGGTGGATAATGCGTCAAACTCAGACTTTATAATATAATAACGTATCAGGTTAAGTATGGAACATTTTATAATTTCAACAAAAAAACACTTTATGTTTTTACGGATTCTAACATGCTGTTTGCGTAAAATATGAATATAAATGTTTTGCAACTTATCGATGTAAAAGTAAAATGTCGATAGATAATTAACCTATTGAACTTGGCTGCAATATTTTTACACTCACATAGACAATTTACCTACACACTTCCATTTCATTTTTTGCCACACTTTTGAACGTTGTCAAGCTATCTTATTATATTAGATCTGTGATCTACACACATATTATAAATCCTAAATGACGTGTTTGGAAACCATTAGAATGACCGCCATTGCACCGCCATGGCCAACTCGATTGTGCGAACGGTCGGGAAGGAGGGCTGGATTTTCATTACGTTACCAAAATCGATGTTCCAAATTTGAAACCCATAACTTAACAATATTTGAGCATGTAATGTTAAAATTATGTTACTGCCACAGATAAACAACTCTTCATAGTAAAATCGGTTGTTGTAATGCTGGCCATTGCCTACCGTTTTCGAACATATTTTAGAGGGCTTACATTGTAAGTAGTTAGTTAAAGCAATGGTGCGTAGTTGTGACTGCGAGGCAACCGGATAGCTCGCGGTATTTAAGCTCCCAACGTGATGAGGAGCCGCCCTGTGCAACTCGAACTGACCTAACTTGGACTGGGGCGGAAAGGGGGGGTTGCTGAAATTTTTTTTATCGCGAGGCAACCGATTGAAACAGCGGTTGCCTGAAAAAATGTATGCTGGTTATATGGTTATATAACAAAATTTAAATGCCATCCCTCCTGGTTGGACTGGCGCCCTATACGAGAGCGAAGAAAAAAAAATTGTCAGTGAACCGCTTGAAAATTAGCATCCTTGTTCTTCATCACATACAGACACCGTAAACATTAATGAATTTGTGAATTGACCGATTTCTACTTATACTTGTGCTACTGTGGAGCACCAGTATTAAAGTGATGTACCAAAATATTCTATCGATGTTACTGTCAACATCTAGATGTTAGTCAACATAAATAAATATTATTTATTATCTTCGTAGCAATCGTAGTGGAGTATTACCTCATATATTATTCTTACTCTAGCATATGAATGGTACTGACAGAAAATTGTCTTATTTATTATTGAAATGACATCCGCATAATTTGATTATCTTAAGAGGCTCTATCTTTGTTATAGTTACTAATCGAGGATTTTTAATTAGCATATGTATTAATATATATCGATATCTTTGTTATCGATATCAAATCCCTAGAACTTGACCCGAGTTAGCACAGGTATGCTTATAAATAGTGAACTACTAACGGGCTAGATAGAATATTTACGAAAATTCATATTCGTAGTATAGTACAATTGATTGTTTGAGAACCATTGGCTAACACTATGGAGTAATAAAGTCGGGTAATTCCGAAACACTCTGTGATTCGGAATTCCCATAGCAGGTTAATTCGAAAAATTCAAAATTTTCAAACAAGAAGGTTCTGAGTCCATTGAATAGTAATTAAAATCGAAAATATATTAAATACAAAAGGATTAAAACCATTTACTTACCAAAATTCCGATTTATTGATGTGCGGCTAATTCCGAAAGATCAAAAACGCGGGAAATAGCACTCGCTCACAAAAATGGCACGCAACACACGTGATTCCATCGATGGCGTTCCGAGCTGACGGATACAGGGGGCCAGTTAAATGAGCGTCAAGAGGACTGTTGCTAGCGCGCATTAAAATGCCGCGTTTAGAAGAAATTTGTAGTTTTCGGAATTTTCCGAATTACGAAATTATCCGAATGCACCTTACCTACTTGTTTATGTGCAATAAAGTACATACATACATTTAATGATAGATATTTAGATCTAACCGAGATATTCATTTAGAGATGCACGTTTTTCTGTTTTTATTTTTGTTATACTTACATTATTTCTGTACTCATTGTATTTTTTAATTAACCCAATTAAAGCCATGCGATAATAATTATAATAATACGGAGATTAATAGTCTCTGTTACTTAAATTTTTCTTATTTCAAGTATTTATAAACCGACGGAGTAACGAATTAGCTACGTTCTCATTTTTAGGGTTCCGTAGCCTAAATGACAAAAACGAACCCTTATAGTTTCGTCATGTCCGTTTGTCCGTTCGTCCGTCCGTATGTCACAGCCATTTTACTCGGAAACTATAAGACGTATCTAAATAATATTTAGACATAAGGTCAAATTACAAAATAAAAAAAATTTAGGGGGCGCTCCATACATGTTACTAAATTTCAAATTTTATTTTTACCAAATATCAACATGTTGCACATCAATCGATAGGTCTTTAAAAATAACAGAGTGGTTTTTTTTTAATATTTTGTGATTAAGTAAATATTTTCAGATATAATCTCTTCGAAAGTCAGAAAAATTGTGTCGCCTCCCCTGTAACTTTTGAACCATGAGTCCAAAAATATGAAAAAATTGAGAAGATGCGCCTTATCACAACTTGCTACGAAAATTGTTTTGAACATTATCGGCTTAGCCATTTTGGAGTTATTTCCAAAAAACTTCTTTCATGGGCATCAGATACGACCTTTTGGTATAAGTATGGTTCTTATTCCATTGAAGGTGCGGAACCCTCCATATTATCCGTTTTTTTTTATATACTTACAATTTTATGACATTTTGCAACATTTTGACAAATATATTCATACTAGCTTTTGCCCGCGGCTTCGCTCGCGTTAAATTCGGGGTAACACGGTTCCCCATTCCTGATTGCCCCCCGGAATGCTCCATACAAACTTGCACCCCCCATTTTAGGGAAGTGGGGGGTTAGAAAGAGACAAAAAGTAGCCTATGTCACTCTCCATCCCTTCAACTATCTCCACTTAAAAAATCACGTCAATTCGTCTCCCCGTTTTGCCGTGAAAGACGGACAAACAAACAAACAAACAAACATACACTTTCCCATTTATTATATTAGTATGGATAGTATGGATATGTGTCATCGTCGCAAAGCTGTCGTGGGTTGTCGTGGAGTCTCCGAGTGACCAACGTGTCGTCTACCTGACGACCTTTGCTTGTAACTAGCATGACCTAATTCTTAGGCCATGGTAGCTAGTAACGGCCGTCAACCAACAAAACATGACCGACACGTCGACGTCCCGGGTACGTAACGAGCGGCTTTCGAACCTGGGAGGTCACGTGTTTTTTATACAATATGAAGTGTTGGAAGTGTCGTGTAGGACGGAGAACGTTACAGCGTCATCATCCTTAATGGTGTAAAATAGTAACAAAGAATAACCATACTTAAATGAAAACGAAACTTTATTCACACAAAACAATTTACAACTGTGGGGGTATCTTCTGGGTCTTGAAATAGTTAATCTGAGCTTCCTTTCCTTCGAAGAACTCGCTTAACTCCTCAATTTTCTCGTTATCTATTAGATAATTCAGTTTGTACAGGTACATTTTCTTTTTGTAGGCGTAATATTGGTACAGAATGGTGTCTGGAGCAAAAGCGGTTGGTTCAGTCTGAAATTTTACAGGCGCTATCTCGCTTTTACCTTCAGCACTCAGCGCATATAGACGACCATCGATGACAGCGAAAGGCTTGTTGATTAAAACTAGGGCCCTGATGAGTTCCACTTTAGAAGGATGCGCTGGCAAACCCTTGATTTTAAGGACACGCTCGCCGTTGTAAGTGTAGAATTGGTGGCTACCATCATAGTAGAACAAGATGCCGTCGAAATCAAAAACGATGTCTCTAGCATCTTTAACTGCTTCAACTTTAGTAGCAACTTTCTCGTCTTCATCAAATTTGTAAACAACGTAGTCTGAAGTGAGGTAATATACGTTAGCATGTTCAGTGTCTACAGCAAGTCTGATAATGTTATCGGTAACCGTGCCATATTTAGTGGCAGTCTGGTCTTTCTCATTGTATTTGTAAATACCATCGCTAGCGCCGAAATAAATGATACTGTTTTTAGCGTAAGTTGAGCATTGACCGTTGTCAAGCACCTTCTTGGCTACACCATTCTTGTAGACGTACAATCCTTTGTATTCCTTTTCTCCGTTGTCTTTAATGTCAGCTTCAACGCAGAAGACAGTCATTTTAGTTTCATCGGTGGCCTCGTTGCTGTCATTGGAAAAGTTGATCTGGTTCAGCGGCACGACGATGTCAACAATGTCTTGCTGGGCGGTGTATATGGCGAAGGTCTCAGGGTAGAACTTATTGGTGATGACGAGTTCATCTTCAGCGCTGGGGGGCGCGGCGACGACCAGGGACACGAGAGCGAGGATGATTGCGAACTTCATTTTGGAGTCTGTAAAAAAAGTAAGAAAACGAGGTGCACGAACGCCTTTTAAATGTTTCCAAAAACGGTAATTTAAAAATATCGTTTTGATTTAATATTGATTTGACATTAGTTTTACTCACACCAATTTGGTTATAAAATCAGTTCGTTCCATATAGTATAGGTATTATTGTAATACTTGAAGTAAAGTTTTGGACATATTCGCATATACCTATTGTGAAATTTTTGTTGCTAGAAAATAATGTTTTTATAGCTTTTTCATTACCAGTTCACATGAAATATTCTCTCGGCTGAATATATTCAAATCATCAAATCATTGTTTGAAATTTTTTACACTGAACTCAATTATTTGGGAATAATACAAAGTTGGTTTAAACAAATAAATAAATACTTACAAAATATGTAAATAAATATAAATCATATTGATATACCTATATATCAGTAGGAATAAACATGTTATTTTCAACAAGCGGCTTAGTGCTGCATTGTAACAATGCTTTTATGTAGTAGGTACAAGTATCAAGAAATGTTTGTTAAGAGTCCGGTAACGATTTGAAAACGAAAATCGCTAATAATGATCGTTTGAAGTCTTTTTATTGCAAAAAAGGACTCTTAAGAGTCTGGTAATTATTTTAAAACAAATATCGATAATAATGAAATAACGAACATAAATTACATAATTTGATAAGATAGTTACAGATACACAGCATACTATAGATTTAATAGAACACCGAGAGCAAAACAAATACAACAGAGGCCAATATTCAACCATAGACAGAAAAGTTAAACGTGCGATACGACGTGACATAAGGAACTACAATACCAAATTAGTAGAAATAGCCATAAAAACGCACACTTCTCTCAGAGCAGCAAAACATGAAGCAAAACCAGGAAGGGCATGGATCACGAGTTTGCGAGATGCTGATGGGAAAAAATATAGCAGCCGGGATAAGATAACAGAGATCTGCACATGGTTTTATTCGTCTCTATATTCGGACCCGTCTGCGTCTTCAACCAGCCATAATTATTCCTGTCCTGATCCCATCCCTCCCATCACAGGGTATGAGGTAAATAAGGTACTAAATTCAATGAAATACCAGAAAAGCCCTGGGGAAGATGGCGTAACAACGGAAGCTTTGAAGACAGGAAAAGCCACCCTACTGCCCCATTTGACGAACCTGTTTAACTCCATCTTATTCTCCGTCCAATTACCCCAAGACTTTTGCCATTCAAATATAGTTCTTCTCCATAAGAAGGGGAAAAATCCGATATTGGGAATTATAGACCCATAAGTTTAGTATCCCATATATATAAATTATTCATTAAAATTATAGAAAACATATATGGTCTCCGGGTAGCCTCATTCCCTAGAGACCGCGTCCCCAGGTGGCGGATCGGGGAACGCTCGGCAGATATGCCGGGCAGGAGGGAAATAAAATACCTCCCGCGGACCACAAGGCCGGAGAAGGAAACTCCGTATAAAACCCCACCAACAGGCTCCTGCAACGTATTTGGAGTAGAGGCTGTGAGGTGTGCTGGGCAGTTAGGTTGGAGTGCCCAGTAGAGATGGCGGCGGAGGAACCAGCGGGTCAACGGCGGCTCTCAAGCTCTTCAGAAGAGTAACAACCTTGGCGTCAGGTGGCAACCGGCCGTAAAACGTATAGCCAAACACACATTCTCCTAATTATGAAGTACATGAGAAATAATAAGGGCAATCATGCTAGGGCGTACCCCCAAAGCGACGCGAATACTCCGAATGCGAATAATGCTAGGGCGTTCGCCAAAAGCGACGACAATACTGACAAGAACTCGTATTCGCAGATCGCACAAAACAAAATAAGATTAGCAACGTGGAATCTGGGATCCCTTACCGGACGCAGCCAACAGTTGGTAGAAATTCTCCACAGGAGAAACATAAACATATGCTGCATACAAGAGATCAAATGGAAGGGATCCGAATCCAGAGACCTAGGACTGGGGTACAAACTGGTCTCTGTCATGGCAAGGAAAATCGGAAAAATGGCGTCGGCATTATTTTGGATTACATATTCAAAGACAGAATAGTCAACATAGAAAGGATTCCGGATCGACTCATAGCTGTTAAACTAGCACTAGATAACCAACCACTACTAAACATAGTAAGCGTCTATGCTCCCCAAGTAGGTTGTAGTGAGCAGCAGAAAGATATTTTCTGGGATGAACTGGATGAATTAATGGCGGGCATACCGAGTGGAGAAACGAAGATCGTCCTTGGAGACCTAAATTGACATGTAGGCGAGACAAATTACATACATCGAGAATTTCATGGAGGATTTGGTTATGGCCATCTAAACAAAGAAGGAGAGCGAATCCTAGAATTTGCATCACGAAATGATTTCTCGATTATAAACACCAGCTTTAAAAAGAAACCCGAGCACCTGGTAACGTATAAAAGTGGAGGGAAGTGCTCGCAAATAGATTATATTCTAGCCAATAAAAGCCAAAAACGCTGCTTTAAGGACTGCAAAGTCATCCCGGGTGAGTCTCTCACTGCTCAACATAGAATATTAGTTTCCTCCTTTAAATTACCGAAACCAATCAAAACCATAACCGATAGATCACCAAAAATCAAATGGTAGGAACTGTCAAGCTCCAAGGGCGACACCTTGGTGGATAGCTTACACAACTACCTAGCACAAGACATAAACACCTGTCACCGGAAAAGATCCAACATGGTGGAACAGTGAAGTTAAGTCATCCGTAAGCCAAAAGAAAGAGCTTTTTAAAATCTGGCAACATACTAAGTTAGAGGAGGATCACATTCAGTACAGAGAAGCTAAATCTGCAACTAAAAGATCTGTCGCAAAAAACAGAGCCAAGGCACGCGATGGGTTCTACTCTAAATTGGAACAAGCAAAGACAGACTCCGATATATTTAGAATAGCAAAGTATAGATATAAATAGATATAAACAAATATATTAAAGACTGTAGTCAGAACCTTCTTACGTCAAACGAAGAGATAAATAAAAGATAGTATGGATATTACAAACATCTTATTAACGAGGAATACCCCAGTGAAGCTTTTGAAACGATGGAACCGGTGCATGGGCTAATACAAGAAGTCTCGCTCGGAGAGGTAAAAATTGCCTTAAGCGGGATGAAAAACCATAAAGCCACAGGCCCCGACGAGATTCCAGCGGATCTTTGGAAAAAGCTAGGCCCTTTAGAATTGCAGTGGCTAGTAAAGCTATTTAATAATATCATAGAGAAGGGCTCAATCCCAGGAGCATGGCGCTTGAGTAACCTGGTTCCACTCTATAAAAATAAAGGCAGCATGGCGCTTGAGTAACCTGGTTCCACTCTATAAAAATAAAGGCGACATCACAGAGTGCGGTAACTACAGAGGAATTAAACTGACGTCCCACACATTGAAACTATGGGAGAGGATAATCAATAAGCGTATCCAGACGTTAGCTACAATATCTCCAAATCAGTTCGGGTTCACACCATCTAAATCTACCACCGACGCTATACAGGCGATCCGAATAGTATCCGAAAAACACCGCATAAACAAAGAAGACCTCCACCTCGTTTTTATTGACCTAGAGAAAGCATTTGACCGGATTCCAAGAGAACTCATCTGGCAGGTCATGAGAGCCCAAAACCTGCCCGAGGACTACGTGCGTATAATCCAGGACATGTACAGGAACACACGCACTCGTGTTAGAAGCGCTGCCGGTCTCAGCCAGGAATTCGAAGTTAGAGTAGGAGTGCACCAAGGCTCAGCACTTAGCCCGTACCTTTTTAACCTGGTAATGGACCACATCACAAAACATATACATGCCCCCTTGCCTTAAACCCTCCTGTATGCTGACGATATCGTCCTAGCAGCTAAAACACCGGAAGACCTACAAGATACTTTAACAATGTGGATCAACGCACTCGAGAAAAATGGTCTCCGTGTGAGCAGATCAAAAACAGAGTACATGATCTGCCACTTCAGCAGCACTCAAAGGAAATGTACTATTACACTACCCAGATGGAAAACCAGTACCAACCGTGGATTCATTTAAATATCTGGGATCAGTTATTACAGGAGATGCCGATGTGGATGCAGATGTCATAAACAGGGTAAACGTTGCATGGTTGAGATGGCGACCATTAACAGGGGTCCTTTGTGATACCTGCATGCCCGTAAGAACAAAAGACAAGATTTATAAAACCGCCATAAGGCCAGCAATGTTGAGTGGAGCCGAATGCTGGACAGTTAAAGAGGTGCATGTCAACAAACTCCATGTCGCAGAAATGAAAATGCTTAGGTGGTCAGGTGGAGTAACCAAGCTAGATAAAATCAGGAACGAACTCATCAGAGGAAGCTTCAAAGTTGCGCCTATACCCGAAAAACTCCAGGAAACCCGACTACGATGGTACGGGCATGTGATGCGGAGGGGAGAGGAGCATGTGGTCCAAAAAGCACTCAGAATTCCTGAAATGCAAAGAGGCAGAGGACGTCCACCCTTTACATGGTGGTCCAGTATGACCAAACTTATGGAGAAAGCCCAAATCCAGGACCCAACAACCCAGGACAGATCAACCTGGCGCAAATGAATTAGGAGAGCCGACCCCACCTAACGTGGGAAAAGGCAAAGAGAAAGAAGAAGAGAAAATTATAGAAAACAGAATAGCTCCTCTGCTTGATAAACATCAACCCCCAGAACAAGCCGGCTTCCGTCCCAGTTTTTCCTCTACAGATCACCTCCATAGCATTAATCAAATAATAGAGAAGTCCAACGAGTTTAATATACCACTCTACCTTGCATTTGTGGATTACAGCAAGGCGTTTGACAGTGTTAAGCACTCTGCTGTGTTCTCCGCCATGCGACAGCAAAATATTGAAAACGCCTACGTTGAACTCGTTGGGACTACGAGTATATATCGACAAAGTACAGCCAGTATTAAGTTGCATGTTCCCGGCCCTAAATTTCGCATTGAAAAGGGAGTTAAACAAGGTGACCCGCTGTCTCCGAAGTTATTCACCTCCTGTCTACAAGAAATTTTCCGGAAGCTGGCGACTAAATGGGACACAATGGGCATCGATGTCGGCGGGAAAAGGTTGACTAACCTGCGTTTCGCCGACGACATAGTCTTGTTCTCCTACAAAGCACCCCATCTAGAGCAGATGCTGCAAGACCTCAACGCGGCAAGTCTTGAAGTCGGGCTCCAAATGAATAGGGCAAAAACCCAGTTAATGACCAATGGCGTGAAGTATAGGGTCTGGGTAGATGGGCAGGATATCCAATATGTTGACGAATACATATATTTGGGCCAGATGGCATCCTTCGACAACAGGCAGTCCAAGGAAATCGATCGACGCATCGAGAACGCCTGGAAGAGCTTCTGGTCCATGAAGACGCTACTGAAGGGCAACCTCCCACTAGCACTAAAGCGCAAACTCGCCGACATGTGTATCCTGCCTATCCTAACCTACGGCGCCCAAACTTGGTCACTAACGGAAGCCCAGAAGTCCCGACTAAAGATTTGCCAGCGAGCAATGGAGCGCAGTATACTCGGAGTCCGCCGAATCGACCGTGTAAGGAACACCGAACTGCGCTCCAGAACTGGTATCGCGGATGTGGGTGCTAAGGCCGCCAAGCTCGAGTGGGACTGGGCTGGACACGTCTGCCGAATGCACCCGGAACGGTGGGCCAAAATGGGTACTGAATGGGCCCCGCAGGATGGCCGGAGCAGAGGCAGACCGAAAAAGAGATGGCAGGACGACCTGGATGCCTTTTGTAGCGACTGGCGGGAACATGCACCAGGCCGTGACGAGTGGCGGAAGAGAGGGGAGGCCTTTGCCCAGCAGTGGGACATAACATAAGCTATTAAAAAAAAAAAAAGATAGTTTGAATTCTTGTAATTGCAACAAAATACTTTAGGTCCCATACATATTATTATTTCATACCCGACAGAGGGACGTTGTTTCGTGCAAACTTGTAGCATGTTTTTTTTATTATTTTTATGTCCTATGTTTTATATTATCTGATTAAAGCTCATGCTTGTTTCTGCTTGTGCTCAGTCAGGTTTATTTCTACATTTTTATTTTTATGAAATATTTTAATAACTTCCCAAAAATACCACCTAAACTTGAGCAATTTTTATTAAAATTGCTCTAGCTAAACATACTCTTGCTTAAAAAATACGTATGAAAAAAAAGCAGTTCCACTTATTCCTAAGATTTATTAATAAAATGTATGTACTAGTTCAACATAATTTTAATCAATAAAAATCTAACTTGTTTCACCTCTCCAAGCAAATATGGCGAAACAGCTGTTAGATTATGGTGAATGATTTATAAACGAAACAGAAAATCGAAAAAGTACTCCACTTCTGCAGTTTACAAAGATAATATCTTTCAAAATATGTATACTAACTAATAGAAGTTGTGTTTACAGCAAACTAGTATCAAAAAATTGAGTGAAATCGAAAAACAACTTTACCGGACTCTTATCGTTAGCGACCCTTTCAAACCTCGTTAGTTATAAATATCAACTTGTATTTATGTCGGAAACGAATATTGTAGAAAAAATAAACTTTACAAAGTACGTAGGTACGTCAATAAATAAAATTATAAGCCTTAAAAGAATTATAAAAAAAACGGGGTGCACTCCGGGAGTGGCGGCAGAAGTGAAAACTTGAATATTAACGATGTGCATTTTTGATATTTTGGAATGGTTAGGGAATAATTTTGCACGAATTGTTTTAATTATCAGTATAAAAGTACCATCATATATGTGGTAAAATACAGTATTCATTTATTACGCTATCGTACACAAACATGACAATATATATGACATAAAAAATTTAACACTTCAGAACTATTACAATTATTTATTTGATCAGATGACGTGTCCGTCTTACGAATTTTAAATGTGACGAATCTGTCGGTCACGTGACCTGTCGCGAGTTTAACATTTTTTCCCCATCACAAAAAGTTCACAGCGCCGCTAAAGTAGTTTTCACTTCAAAAAAATATATAGTTTTAATATAAATTCAATGTTTTTTCAACTCACCAGTTTTATTGAAACACTAAAACACACTAACCTCAAGTGTCTGCAACTTTATTAATATCACCTACTGTGCGACCTCACTTGATAGCTTAATCTTATTCTTACATATTATTAAACAAATAAGATAGTTTCACCTGACGTATGACAAGCGGATCTAAAAATAATACATATGTGATATTCTTAACTGTACGACAATTGTACATAATATTATTTGCGACTTTAAAACTACAGAACTTATATACCGTATACATCTACCATTTAAAACAAGGAGAAGAGATAATAATAATACCGACCATTTCAATTAACAAAACATACGTAAGCGTAAGGAAATTTAATTATATACATCTGCTACACTATATCATATACGTTTATATTCTTAAATATCTAGAGAACATATAGGTAGGCCCTTATAACTAGAACGATTTTAACAATGTATTCCTAATCATCTTTAGAGACTAAAAAGTCCTATAAACTTTTCTGGAATACGCCTAGTTTTCTGCCTTTCTGCAGGCGTTCTTGCCACTCTTGGGCATACTTTACACGTCCTTATTGACAGATATCAAAGTGACAAGGAAAACTTTGCAGAAACTATTTTTTTACAAAAAAAAATGTACTAATTTGTTTTAGGCGATAATTTTATTAATAAAATTTACCTTTCATGTGCAATAAACTTTCAAAAAAAAAGAAAAAAAATTTTTTTTTCGGCGAAATTGACCTAAAGTCACATTTTTTCTTTCTTTTGGTCTCCCAAATTCGTGGTTAAGATCTGTCGGGTTATTCGAGCCCACGGTGTATACTCGTAAGTCATTTAAATATCAGTGATAAACACTCAAATACTTACATACCTTATTATTAATTAATTAATTTAACTTAATTAGGCTAGAAGGCGTTAAATAATTAATAAATTCAAATAATTGTTTGTTATTCAATCACGTTTTGATAGTCAGACTTGCTTGTATTGATTTGTTTAGACATCTAGAATTATATAATTCTAATGAAAGATTATCATTTTGATTACAAATCCGTAACAAGTTAATTTATTTTAATCCTTATTTTCTGTGACCGAATTCAAATCCAAAAATTTAACCTGTCTCATATTTCGCTGGTATTTCTTTGAGTAAAAGCAAATAAAATTGCTGTTCTTACATTTAAATATTAAAAGTACCATTAAATGCAATAAATGACTTTTTTTAAACTTATGAATCTACATGAAATCAGGCCACAGAGTATAGCCATTATTAGTGGAAATAATAAAGTACTTATGTTGCGTTTCAGAGCTTCTACCCGCAACTTTGTCTGCGTGGAATTTCTAATTATTATATTAAATTAAACCTTCCTTCCCCCCACTCGCCCTCCTTTTGCCCCTTAAAGAATGACTTCTGTAATAAAATTATCTTATGTTCATTATCGGCAATGTCTTTTAAATCGGTTCTGCGATTTAAGCGTGAAGAGGTACCAGACAAATAGATACGCATACAGAGTTACTTATGCTATATTTGTTATTTATCTTTAATTAGTAATTAGGTAATGTTACAATAACCAAAGAAAACAATAAATATATTTATAACAAGACTTTATTAACGGAAAACAATTTACAATTTATGGGAAAACTTTTGAGTCTTGAAAGCGTTAATCTGATCTTCTTTGCCTGCAAAGAACGTGTCCAGCTCCTCAGTGTTCTTGTCATCTAGCATAGAAAACAGGTTGTACAAGTACAGCTTCTGCTTGTATGCGTAGTATTGGTACAGAACGGCGTCCGGAGCAAAAGTGGTAGGTTGAGACTGGAATTTAACAGGCATTTTATCGCTTCTACCGTTGGAACTCAGCTCATAAAGACGACCATCGATGACAGCAAACACCTTGTTCCCTAAAACTAGGGCCCTGATGAGATCAACTTTAGAAGCATTAGCGGCCAGACCATCGAGTTTGAGGACTTGCTCGCCGGTGTAAGTGTAGAATTGGTAGTTACCGTCACAGTAGAACATGATGCCATCGAAATCGAAAACGATGTCTCTAGCGTCATATTTGTAAAGGACGTAGTCAGAAGTCAGGTAATATACGTTAGCATGTTCAGTGTCTACAGCAAGTCTGATAATGCTGTCGGTAACCGTGCCATATTTAGTGGCAGTCTGGTCTTTCTCATTGTATTTGTAGATACCAGCGCTAGCGCCGAAATAAATCATCCTATTTTTAGCATAAGTTGAGCATTGATCGTTGTCAAGAACCTTCTTGGCTATACCGTTCTTGTAGACGTATACTCCTTTATATTCATTTTCTCTGTTGTCCTTCATATCAGCTTTTGACGAAGAAGAGAGTAATTTTAGTTTCATCGGTGTTCTCTTTGCTGTATTCGGAGTAGTTGATCTCGTTAAAGGGAACAACGATGTCTACGATGTCGGGCTCGGCGGTGTAGATTGCGAAGATCTCAGGGACGAACTTCTTGGTGATGACGATTTGTTCGTCGTCACTGGGGGGCGCGGCGCAAGAGGGCGAAGATTGATAACTTCATTTTTGCGTCTGTAAAATAGATAAAAAATGTAAACAAGGTTTTTGAGCTATTCTTCTTAACTTAAATAACTCACATTTAATTAAATTTAATTTTGTATTTTTAATATTTCTCGCTCAAATCTGGAGCAGAGCTCGACTGGGGAACCACCTCCCACCTTACAGAAATTCAAAGCCAAATAGCGCTAGACCCCTAGTGACTCATAGTGTTGTGTTCCTGCTGGTGTGTAAGGTAGCCCAAGAGCTCAAAGAGGACCCAGTGTGTAGAGATGAGGGACCCTCTTGTTCCTTAAGCCGTAATCACCGTGAACCCTCCTTTTTTTGTAAAGGGTCGGCAACGCGCATCTGAAAAAATGCGAATGAAAAAAAAATTAGATACGCTACCACTTTTTTTGCATTGCAGCATCGGCATTTCGTGTTCCCCTATTAAAGACGCGACTAATTATATATATCTCATCTAGGAGACTTATCGAACTAGGTTCACTGTCGTGGGCTAAATTATTTACTCACAGTTGTCTCAGGTCTAATTTTGAATTTATAACAGCTCGACCCGGATGTGAGCTTCGCACCTCTCGTACTCTGAAGCTTGCTGTCCTCCCTCCCAGATCCGGATTTCTAATTCGCCTGCCAGGCAATTCGGCTCTGGAATGCTCTTCCTTTGCCTATCAGACAGGCTCAAAGCAAGTTGTCATTCAAAAGAAATCTGCGTAAGCACTTATTTGAAAACGTTCGCGACTAAACCTCTATGTGATGTCTCGTACTAGGTACATTCATAATATATGTATAATATATATGTATAATATATATATGCATAATATATATATATATATGCTTCTTCTCGCCAATTGATCTATATTTCTGTCAGCACAATCACACTCATACACACACACACACACACACACACACACACACACACACACACACACACACACACACACACACACACACACACACACACACACACACACACACACACACACACACACACACACACACACGCGCGCGCGCACATATTTCATGTTTCGTCAGCTTAATGTTCAGTTAAGTCCTGTTTTTTGTACATATTTCTTTTTCTCACGTATTATCTCACCTGATGTATCCTTTCATACATGTTGTGTCACATTTATAGCACTCCAGGGTCCCATGATACAGGCCCAGCCTAGTTTGGGATCCGACAGATATTTCACTTATGTTATTATGTTTACTGACTAACAATAAATAATTTTTGATTTTTTTGATTTTGATTTTTGATAATATATATATATATATGCATAATATATATGTATAATATACACGGTGTAACATGAGGAAACCGAATAATTTTAACAGCGTATTCCTGATCATAATTGGAGACTAAAATGTCGTATAAACTTTTCTGGATTTCGCCAAAAAAAAAATTTTTTTTGCTCGTTTTTCGATTTTTTGAATGCTTTTGAACATAAAAACAAAAATATTATTAGTAAAACTGTCGATTAAAATAAATTAGTACATTTTTTTCCGTAAAAAATAGCTTACGTAAAGTACTCCTGATATTTACTTTGATATTTGTCAATAAGAATGTCTAGACTAGACCCCATAAAGGGTGAAATCGCCATCGAAAATGCGTTTTACACTAAGTCACATTAAAAAATGTTTTTTTATTTAAGTGGTAGTAACTCTGAAACTAGGCGAATTCCAGAAAAGTTTATACGACATTTTAGTCTCCAATTATGATCAGGAATACGCTGTTAAAATTATTCTGTTTTCTCATGTTACACCGTGTATATGTATGATATATGTAGATATTTTTTTATTTATTTTGTATTTGCGTAGGTATATTGTTATTTTTAATTTAGTTTGACTTGTGTGTTCGTGTTTCTTCATGATTACTCTGCAGTCCTGCACCAAACAAACTTTTTCTGTTTAGCCTAATAGTTGACTGGTAGAGAATGCCTTAAGGCGTTAAGTTCGCCATTTGTACTTTTTATGTCTTAAATTGTGCAATAAAGTTTAAATAAATAAATACCTAGTATCATTTAAATCGGTTCTGCGATACATAACAGACAGTCAGACACGCAGCGCTGACAGACTTACTTTTGCATTTATAATAGAAGTTAAAATTTAATACGTACCTAGAGCGTAGGTATACTTCCTATGTGACTTTAATAAGAAATTAGGTAATGTGACAGTAACAAAGAAAAACAATAATATATGTATATTTGAAACAAAACTTTATTAACGGAAAACAATTTACAATCTGGCGGAAACCTTCCGGGTCCTCAAAGCCTTGATCTGGTCCTCCTTATCTTCGAAGAACTCGCTCAACTCCTCAATGTTCTTGTTATCCAGCACAGAGATCAGGTTGTACATGTACAGTTTCTGTTTGTAGGCGTAATATTGGAACAGAATGGCATCCGGAGCAAAAGCGGTGGGTTGAGACTGGAATTTAACAGGCATCTTCTCGCTTGTACCGTCGGCATTCAGCTCATAAAGACGACCATCGATGACAGCGTAAGGCTTGTTCACTACAGCAACGGCCCTGATGAGATCTACTTTAGAAGGATGAGCGGGCAGACCATTGATTTTAAGAACACGCTCGCCGTTGTAAGTGTATAATTGGTTGTCACCTTTATAGAAGAACATGATACCATCGAAATCGAAAACCATGTCTCTAGCGTCTGTAACAAGTTCAACTTTGGTGGCAACTTTCTCGTCTTCATCAAATTTGTAAAGCACGTGGTCAGAAGTTAGGTAATATACGTTAGCATGTTCAGTGTCTACAGCCATTCTGATAATGTCGTCGGTAACCGTGCCATATTTAGTGGCAGTCTGGTCTTTCTCATTGTATTTGTAGATACCATCGCTAGCGCCGAAATAAATGATCCTATTTTTAGTATAAGTTGAGCATTGACCGTTGTCAAGCACCTTCTTGGTTACACCGTTCTTATAGACGTACACTCCTTTGTATTCCTTTTCTCCGTTGTCTTTAACATCAGCTTCGACGAAGAAGATAGTGGTTTTAGATTCATCCATGTCCACAGTGGCTTCAGAGTAGTTGATCTCGTTGAGGGGCACGACGATGTCGACAATATCGTGCTCGGCGGTGTATTTGACGAAGTCCTCAGGGTAGAACTTATTGGTGACAACGAGTTGCTCGTCGGCGCTGGGGGGCGCAGCGACGGCCAGGGACACCAGGGCGAGGATGATTGCGAACTTCATTTTGGAGTCTGTAAAATTTTATTATATTATAAAATTTTATTTTAATATATAAAATCAATTAATTTTATAAAACCAGTAAAATTAATAGTATTAAAGGGTTTTATTAAAATTCATAATCTAAAGCTTTATTGGACACATGTTCTCGTATATTTTGAAAATTTTTGGTATTTTTTTCCTTTCCGCGTTGATGCGCTTGGCCCGAGTGGGGTCCCAGTGATTCAGGGGCTTATTGAAGAGGATGCTGATAGAGGATATTGGTGGATGCGACCTTAAAGCTGGCAGTTTTTCGTACAGCGCATTGCTACCTTATTATTAATTAATTAATTTAACTTAATTAGGCTAGAAGGCGTTAAATAATTAATAAATTCAAATAATTGTTTGTTATTCAATCACGTTTTGATAGTCAGACTTGCTTGTATTGATTTGTTTAGACATCTAGAATTATATAATTCTAATGAAAGATTATCATTTTGATTACAAATCCGTAACAAGTTAATTTATTTTAATCCTTATTTTCTGTGACCGAATTCAAATCCAAAAATGTAACCTGTCTCATATTTCGCTGGTATTTCTTTGAGTAAAAGCAAATAAAATTGCTGTTCTTACATTTAAATATTAAAAGTACCATTAAATGCAATAAATGACTTTTTTTTTAACTTATGAATCTACATGAAATCAGGCCACAGAGTATAGCCATTATTAGTGGAAATAATAAAGTACTTATGTTGCGTTTCAGAGCTTCTACCCGCAACTTTGTCTGCGTGGAATTTCTAATTATTATATTAAATTAAACCTTCCTTCCCCCCACTCGCCCTCCTTTTGCCTCTTAAAGAATGACTTCTGTAATAAAATTATCTTATGTTCATTATCGGCAATGTCTTTTAAATCGGTTCTGCGATTTAAGCGTGAAGAGGTACCAGACAAATAGATACGCATACAGAGTTACTTATGCTATATTTGTTATTTATCTTTAATTAGTAATTAGGTAATGTTACAATAACCAAAGAAAACAATAAATATATTTATAACAAGACTTTATTAACGGAAAACAATTTACAATTTATGGGAAAACTTTGAGTCTTGAAAGCGTTAATCTGATCTTCTTTGTCTGCAAAGAACGTGTCCAGCTCCTCAGTGTTCTTGTCATCTAGCATAGAAAACAGGTTGTACAAGTACAGCTTCTGCTTGTATGCGTAGTATTGGTACAGAACGGCGTCCGGAGCAAAAGTGGTAGGTTGAGACTGGAATTTAACAGGCATTTTATCGCTTCTACCGTTGGAACTCAGCTCATAAAGACGACCATCGATGACAGCAAACACCTTGTTCCCTAAAACTAGGGCCCTGATGAGTTCAACTTTAGAAGCATTAGCGGCCAGACCATCGAGTTTGAGGACTTGCTCGCCGGTGTAAGTGTAGAATTGGTAGTTACCGTCACAGTAGAACATGATGCCATCGAAATCGAAAACGATGTCTCTAGCGTCATATTTGTAAAGGACGTAGTCAGAAGTCAGGTAATATACGTTAGCATGTTCAGTGTCTACAGCAAGTCTGATAATGCTGTCGGTAACCGTGCCATATTTAGTGGCAGTCTGGTCTTTCTCATTGTATTTGTAGATACCAGCGCTAGCGCCGAAATAAATCATCCTATTTTTAGCATAAGTTGAGCATTGATCGTTGTCAAGAACCTTCTTGGCTATACCGTTCTTGTAGACGTATACTCCTTTATATTCATTTTCTCTGTTGTCCTTCATATCAGCTTTTGACGAAGAAGAGAGTAATTTTAGTTTCATCGGTGTTCTCTTTGCTGTATTCGGAGTAGTTGATCTCGTTAAAGGGAACAACGATGTCTACGATGTCGGGCTCGGCGGTGTAGATTGCGAAGATCTCAGGGACGAACTTCTTGGTGATGACGATTTGTTCGTCGTCACTGGGGGGCGCGGCGCAAGAGGGCGAAGATTGATAACTTCATTTTTGCGTCTGTAAAATAGATAAAAAATGTAAACAAGGTTTTTGAGCTATTCTTCTTAACTTAAATAACTCACATTTAATTAAATTTAATTTTGTATTTTTAATATTTCTCGCTCAAATCTGGAGCAGAGCTCGACTGGGGAACCACCTCCCACCTTACAGAAATTCAAAGCCAAATAGCGCTAGACCCCTAGTGACTCATAGTGTTGTGTTCCTGCTGGTGTGTAAGGTAGCCCAAGAGCTCAAAGAGGACCCAGTGTGTAGACGATGAGGGACCCTCTTGTTCCTTAAGCCGTAATCACCGTGAACCCTCCTTTTTTTGTAAAGGGTCGGCAACGCGCATCTGAAAAAATGCGAATGAAAAAAAAATTAGATACGCTACCACTTTTTTTGCATTGCAGCATCGGCATTTCGTGTTCCCCTATTAAAGACGCGACTAATTATATATATCTCATCTAGGAGACTTATCGAACTAGGTTCACTGTCGTGGGCTCTAGTCCTATAAGGTAAGGTGTATAATAGTGACAGTAAAAGAATAACCAAAGAAAAACATTATTTACTCACAAAAACTCAATTATTTACTCACAGTTGTCTCAGGTCTAATTTTGAATTTATAACAGCTCGACCCGGATGTGAGCTTCGCACCTCTCGTACTCTGAAGCTTGCTGTCCTCCCTCCCAGATCCGGATTTCTAATTCGCCTGCCAGGCAATTCGGCTCTGGAATGCTCTTCCTTTGCCTATCAGACAGGCTCAAAGCAAGTTATCATTCAAAAGAAATCTGCGTAAGCACTTATTTGAAAACGTTCGCGACTAAACCTCTATGTGATGTCTCGTACTAGGTACATTCATAATATATGTATAATATATATGTATAATATATATGCATAATATATATGTATAATATATATGCATAATATATATGTATAATATACACGGTGTAACATGAGGAAACCGAATAATTTTAACAGCGTATTCCTGATCATAATTGGAGACTAAAATGTCGTATAAACTTTTATGGATATCGCCAAAAAAAAAAATTTTTTTTGCTCTTTTTTCGATTTTTTGAATGCTTTTGAACATAAAAACAAAAATATTATTAGTAAAACTGTCGATTAAAATAAATTAGTACATTTTTTCCGTAAAAAATAGCTTACGTAAAGTACTCCTTAGCACTTTGATATTTGTCAATAAGAATGTCTAGACTAGACCCCATAAAGGGTGAAATCGCCATCGAAAAAGCGTTTTACACTGAGTGACATTAAAAAATGTTTTTTTATTTTAGTGGTAGTAACTCTGAAACTAGGCGAATTCCAGAAAAGTTTATACGACATTTTAGTCTCCAATTATGATCAGGAATACGCTGTTAAAATTATTCGGTTGTTGTTTTTATGTATACACAAAAACTATAAAAAGTTGCTATATAATTTATTTTAAAGTAAAAATGTGAGAATTCAATTGGTATAATTGTATTTTTTTCAACAACTAATTAAAGCCAACGCTTAAAATCAATACCCGCCGAATTGCTGTCAAAAGCTTGATACCTGCTTGGTAAAGAAATCATAGTAATAATTATTTCCAACACAACCTTTTAACGAATATTATACCATTACTGAAAGACAATTTCTTTCCCATGAAATAATAGAAATGTAGACGTGTCTCCAAATGAAAAACTTTCATGAGACTCTAACATATTAAAAATATTTATCTTTATAAATATTACTCGCGTAATTTACGAGTAAGTTGATTTTTGCTCTTAAATTGATCGAAATATGTCGAGCAAAAATCGCCTTCAATTACGTTAGTTATCTGCTATGAATATTTTTAATGTGTCTCCAAGTATCTAGTGTTGCAGATCGATCGAGGTCGATCTGGTCTTCGTAACCAAAAAAGGTTAGCTTTCGATATGGAAATCTACATCAAGAAACGGTTAAAACTTATGCGTATTGGAGATGATCCACGTAGGTAAAGTGGCTATGAGCCTCCTTAAACCAATGACCTCAAAACCGAGCCTAAAAACTTTGGAATAAATCTTGACAAAGTACCACAGTATTGACCTTTTTATTGGTATTGGGTTGCGTGACATTGGGAGTCTTTCGTAAAAGCGACAAAGAACGACATGCATTAAAATAATTTAAAAAAGATATTTAGTCCAGCAGTTATGTACATTTCACCTGGAAAGTAATCCAAACTCAATGGAACTTTAACGGGTAGTTTGGGGGGTATGCCACGAAGACTCTCATAAGTTTTCGACCTCGAGGACCTTGTGGAATTCGGAGGGGGGACATCATATCTCATAAACTAAGCACTTTTTGTGTACACCTTGTATGGCAAAGTTAAGGAGCAATCAATTTCCCAAACGTTAGCTGTCATACCAGATTTTCAGGCCAAATATTAACCAAGATACAGTCGAAAAAAGGTTATCAAAATTTAAAAAGTAGCTTGTCTGTTGTCTGTTTTATCATTGCTATGTTAATTATGTCGATCAATCACCAATATTAACGTCTTTGAAAGCTTTGCCATACAAGGTGTACACAAAAAGTGCTTAGTTTATGAGATATAAGCGTATAAGGTATTTATGTCTATTTCTTTGGCCCGCCTTACAGCCTAGTCATTAAATTCGACTCGGTTGTGGGAGTGAGATAGGCCATATTTAAATAAAATATAAACGAAATGGTATCAAAAATCACATATGTAGTTGCCCGAGTCATACCTGTCACGTTAAGGTTTTTTAAGCTTTATAATTTTACAAATACACGCTAACACCGTTATTTTCATTTATTCTACTATTTCGAGGAAATTGCAACTTTTCCATTTAGCATTATCAACCCATAAAACATTGTTATTTAAAAAAAAAATTTCACGTCGAATATTTAAAATGTAATGAGGTAAAAATACCCTAATTTACCGACTTCAATTTCACAGTTAAGTTATAATTAGCACAAAAGTATAATTTAAAATTTAAGTAAATTTAATGTTTTTTCAACTTACCTGTTCCGCTGAAACACCAAAACACACTAAACTTCAGTCCAGTTACTGTCCTTTATATTACCACATCACCTCCTACTGTGTGACCTAACTTGATAGCCTAACTTATCTTACCTTTATAATTTTTAAACAAATTAAGATAGTTGCACCTGATTTTAACAAACAAGTCTAGAAAGTATGTGAAAGTCTTATAGACATTGTTATAAGGTTGCAAATTGCTTGAGTTTTCATAAAGTTTAATATGATGACACAATACCTTTGCATGTCCAATTTCAATCAAAGTGCATACCAATTATTTTCCATTCTATCTATCTTATCACTGAAGTCTGTCCGGAAAGTGAAGTGTCGTAGAATGTATGAGCTCCCATATAAACCACGACACTTCTCTTTCCTGACAAACTCTAGGCATACTTTAGTTCGGCTATTTGACCTTGTCAAAAATAACTCAACTTCTATTTAATAGATGCTAACCAAAAATTTTTGGGGAACCCAATTTCCGGTGCTCTGCATCGGGCATGTTTGTGCCAGCGCGCACGGATAGTTTTCAGGCTACAATTCGGAAAAATATAGCCTTATTACTAAGTCATGTGCGAAGTAGTCCCAACAGCATTCTAAGGGAAATTGCCGACAGGTTTGAGTGTCCAATCCTAAAATATTGGACTGGGCAAATAAAAAGTGTAGCGCAATTTGAAGTGAAGATTTTTTATGTTTTTATAATTGTAATTAATAATAATATATAATAATAATAACACTAGATTAAGATTTTTGTTTGTTTGTTACTAACACTATGGATGACACACCTGTTTGTCCGAAATAAAGAATTTTTTATTTTTTATTCTGTCAGTCCATCCATTGGACTCCTTTCTATACCTTGAACTTACTTTTTGATTTTTTACGATTATTGATACCGTTTTACGAAAGGTGTGTTACAGTAGGGTGCGTTGGGGTAATTTCGCAACGCGTGTAATTCCGAAAATTAATCAAATATCGCTCGTATTCCATTGTCATAAGAGTCAACTCTCGGAATTATCCGCCACTTTTTTCCTATCGGAGTTATCCCAATGCACCGCAT
The DNA here is from genome assembly GCA_947086415.1 of Pammene aurita. NCBI lineage: Eukaryota > Metazoa > Arthropoda > Insecta > Lepidoptera > Tortricidae > Pammene > Pammene aurita. The sequence goes on from OX352314.1 coordinate 16,681,580, forward strand.
GCTAAGTATAAGTAGTTAGTTTAATTTTGGGACTAAAAGTAATTTAAGTGTAACATTTTTTTAGTATTGCAATTAAAACGAATTCAAACATAGATTTACAATTAGTGCTTAGCACGCGATTAATCTGTTTTAATTTTAATACTATAATAATAAATAAATATAAATAAATATTATAGGACAATCTTAACAAACCGACCTAGTCCCACAGTAAACTCAATAAGGCTTGTGTTGTGGGTACTAGACGACGATATATGTAATATAGATAGGTAAATACACTGATAAATACTTAAATACATAGAAAACATCCATAACTCTGGTAAAAATATCTGTGATAAACACACAAATAAATGCCCTTACCAGGATTCGAACCCGGGACCTCCTGCTTCGTAGGCAGTGTCACTACACTACCGACTGGGCTAGGAGGCCGTTATAATCTAATGAATTTTAGACCCGGATGTCCTTAAAGTATGTCTAAAAGAGAGGTATGAGTACTGTACTGCGAATGTCATCTCGCTATGTATGGTAGGGCACAGCACACCGAATGTCGTCTCGCTCAAATCGGGAGCAGAGCCCGACTGGGGAAGTACCTCCACCTTACAGAAAACCACAGCCAAATAGCACTAGACCCTACTCATAGTGTTGTGTTCCTGCCGGTGAGTAAGGTTGCCAAAGAGCTCAAAGAGGACCCAGTCGTCTTGTTCCTTTAGTCGTCAACACAGTGAATCCTTCTTTTTATAAAGGGTCGGCTACGCGCATGTGACACCTCTGTAGTTGCAGGCATCCATAGGCTACATCACTGTCGTGGCATTAAAAAAAGGATTATTATCGCGGCAGCAGAAGACAATATTATATAACATTTTTACTTAACATAATACAACAACAATATTATTAATATTGGATAAAATCATAGATTATATAATTCTCAGATGGAGTGCGGCTAACAAAAAATTGTGATTCCATAAAGAGCCAGTGTCCTCGTCGTTACGCTCTACACACACATACGCACAGCAATAATGAGCCGCTCCCCCGCCATTCGTGTCCAAACGTCTATGCAGTCAAGAGCAGTTAAAAAATAATAAAAACATGCCGTCTTGCGTTGTCAAATGCTGCAGAAATGCCATCGGTCGAAAGAAAAAAACGGATGGGATAACTTTTCACCGTTAAGTAAACAATTAATTGCGTAATCACATTAAAAATCAGTAATTTCGTAAACTATTAACTTCATGGTAGCGGTGTTGCCAGGTGGTTGAATAGGGAAACTTCCCGAACGAAAGGGGGTCTATAATCGCCGCGATATGTTGTCAATACGACATTGACGTCCACACAACTAACTATACGTTTTATTTAACGCACGTTTTCAACGAATATTAAAACGTTACCTAATAGTTAATAACTTTTATGCTTTTGTGAGCAAATTATTCTTTATTATTTTTTGAATAAAATTTATAATTAAACAATTATATATTTCTTAAAATTATTCCAAAACCTTCTTAAAACAAAAAGCCCATATCTAATCGTAGATTGAACGCGCGAAGTTATGTCACCACTACTGATCTGTCAAACTTTCGTCTCATTCTAACTATCGCTCCCTCTCACTCTGAGCGGCTTCAGTAATCGATTAGAACGAGATGGAACTATAGTTAGAATGAGAGGTCAGCTCTTAAGTCAAACCTATTGTGTTGATCGATCGAGGAGCATTTTTAACCAACTTCAAAAAAAGGAGGTTCTCAATTTGACATGTATGTTTGTTCGCGATTATCTCGCGCTTGGCTGAACCGATTTTAATGCAGTTTTCAAAAAATATTTGTTACATTCCAAACAAGGTTTAGTATAAAATAAGGCGTTGTTCATTGATTACGTAAGTTTTTTTTGCCAGAGACACCCTTCCGCCCCTACGTAAGAAAAAAATTATAATAATCCTCTCTGCAGTAGAAGTAAGACATGGTCAATTCCCCTCCCTCCTTAAATCGTGTTACGTAATAAATGAATACGTAATTACACTTTTAGTTGTCTTCGTCTTAGCGAGGGCACTGCCGTGCCTCCAGATTAAAAAGGTATAAAGTATGCTTAAAATAATAGTTCTGGGGACGACAAGAGAGGCCACCACACTCAACAGTAGTCGTGTAATTTTAATAAATAGTTTATTTAGATTTTTTTAAATTTTACCTTTTAGTCGCCTCTTCAGAAATATATTTCATCAAATTTATTAAAACAGGTGCTTATTAATTCTATTTAAATATATATATATATTAATAATCAATTCTTTTTTATTCAAAAATACTGTATTCTTAATCGGGAAAATTTATATTACATGGCAACACTCGTCTGGACACACACATTGAAACCAGCCGCCATCTTGCGTCACAGTTTGTTGTACAGCCATGCTCCGTTCTTTAATTTATTCGTCCAAGGATAAAATTATTTATTTATTATATGGTGTAATTATTGTATGTACTCCTAACTTTAAAAAGGGCGCTCTTTACTCGTGAAGGAATGTATAAATGAAAACCAACAAATCACAAATAAAGCCAATATATTACAATAAATTACCAACCCTTATATACAATCCCAATAAACATTTTGATAGCGTGATGTAGAAATACATCTTTTTGGTACAGCGCCATCTACAGTGACATTTGCGTAACTTATTTACATGAAGTATGGTATCGACGCAAACATGCCGGCCACCTAGAACAACAGTTCTTAACCCGATTTAGTACAAAACACAACAAAATAAACCTAACATCATTTAACAGAAACGTTTGACTTCATCTAAACAAGTAATTCAATCTAAATAATCAGACTCAAATAATTGAGGTGGGTCTTTTTATACGATTATTCTAACATCTAAGAGTAACTACTCGCGTTACTCTGTCCAAACCCAAAAATGCGATTCAACTACTTGGAACTCAACTCTTGAGCCCCAGTATAAACTTGGCCCTAAGGTAGATAACTCATTGGCACGTCTTAAAAAGTGCATCAAGAAGGATAAGTTGAGTTAACCTAGCTTATTTCGATAACCGCATTTGATCTGAAGCTGCCCACCAACACGAATTATTCTGAAACTATCAGAGCTATGAAGTGAACGAGGTAAGTTGACTTTTTCTCCTTTTTGATTTCTTCTTTTTCTTCCTCATATATTTTTGCTTACGCTTTTTTACCACAATAGTTAAAGTTTCATTCAATTTACCATTTAGTAGGTAGATATGATTTTTTCTTTTATTTTTCAGGATTCTTCGGCAGTACGCAACAACTCTCAACAATTTGGTGAGTGAAGAATACTTCAACCACATGAAGTATTCACCGTCCATCCCAGAGACTACAGTTTCAAGGTAAGTGTGTATATTTCTTTCTTTTAGCTGTGTATTTATTGTTTTGGGTACGTTGTGGTCAATAACTTCTTGTTTCAGTTGTTTCAGCCATATCTGTCCAGTTAGCTAGAGTTTGAAGTTGGTTAGTTCGGATGCTGTGATACACCTTGAAGCAAAATCTACGTATGCCGCGTTAAACGGGTCACATAACCCGTGCAGCGTAACTAGCCTAGCGTCAGTGCTTTTACTTTTCCAGCGAGGAAGTCTGAATTTGTTGAGCTGTGTCAATTCTTCCTTATAGCTCAACAATTCTTCAGGCAGAGGAGATGGCAGCTCTTGATCCCACTCGATACCTGCCAACCACAACTTTTGAATGAACGCTTTTGGTTGCACTATGCCTGATGTAACTTTCCCTTTAGTTACAGGTGCTGTTGGTGGAGGTAACTGTACTGCATAAGAAAATTCACTCTGATTTCGATCCCAGGTAAGCCCCAAGATTTTATTTACTGCTTCTTGCTTCATTTCTATTTTCTTTAGCTCATCTTGACCCGCTGTGCTTTCTTGAATTTCTTTCAACATAGCTTTGCTGTTGCTTGACGATTTTAGAGGTTCAAACCTTTCTTTTCTGAGTAGCGTCTTCATTTGATGATATACATCCATTGCATATTGTTCGGTTTGACAACTTAACATTAGGCCATCCATGTAAAGGTCGTGACGTACTTGACACGCTACAAGAGGCAAGTCTGAACCTTCATCTACAGCGACTTGAATTAAACCTTTAACAGCTAGGTAAGGAGCTGATGATACCTCAATTGTCACTTGATGTAGCTTGTATTCTTTAACTTTCTGATCGCTATCCTCTTTCCACAGGACGCGTTCGTACTTCGTGTCTGTTTCATCTACTACAACTTGCTGGTACATTTTGACGAAGTCTGCTGGATGCATATGCCAACGCATGATTATGTGCCTTAGTTCCGACTGCAACGTAGGACCTATCGTACGATCACTGACATCACAGTTTAAGGACAACCCGTTTGTGCCCTTGCATAAAGTATTAGAAGCTATACAAACCTTAGTGAATTCCCGATCTTCACGCCCGAAAGCATGGTAAGGTAAGTATATTCCCTTTTCTTTAGATTCTTCATCAGACAAAGGTTCCATGTGATTTGATTCCCGATATTCATGGAACACATTTGAGTATTCTGATTGCAGGCACTCATCGATTTGAAGCTTCCTTTCCAGAGAGTGAAATCTTCGCAACGCTATCTCTCTGGATTCACCATCTACACAGGCTGCTTTCTCATCCCTGAACGGAAGGCTAACAACATAGCATTCGTTCTGATTCCGTGTAGTAGTCATTTCATATATCTCTTCACATCTTTGTTCCTCAGATGTTAAGATCCATTGATTGTTGCTAGGTTCTGATTCCAACTCCCAAGAGGACCTAAGCAACTGGTTCACCTGAGTGTGCATGCTTACTAATGTGCCGGATATGTTTGCCTGTACATCTGCATCACCCCATACAATCCATCCAAAAAGCGTCTTTTGTGCAGCCGTTGTACCTTGAGGAGATTTCATCAAGCCTGCCTCAATGATCCGAGCATAAACCTTTGTTCCCAATAATATGTCTATTGTATTGGGTGTGTGATACTCAGGATCTGCGAGCTCAATACTTTTCAGCTCAGGCCACGAAGTGATCGACACCTTTGTAGCAGGTAAGGGTTTGGTAACTTTGTCAACCACATACGCTGTAACCGTAATGACATAGTTGGGGAGTCGATGCGTGATGCCAGTGTGACTTGGACAGTTGCCTTCGATACTGCGATCAGCTGACCCCCCCAATCCAGTTACTGAACTCTTAGCTGGAGTTCGTTTTAATCCGAGTAACTGAACTGCAGCTGATGTGATAAACGAGACCTCTGAACCTGGGTCTATCAATGCCCTCATCAGTTGATATTCTTCCCTTTCCCATGATTTGGCTTTCACTACCGCGGTAGCCAGTAACCCTTGCCCTGATTCTTCGTTCACGAAGTGATTTGAAATACTGGTTCCCGATGTAGCTTCTCCCGTTGTATTTGTGACTTGCTGTGTATGAACTTGTACCACAGGTTTGTTAGCTGTTGGTTCCCTATCTTCATTTGTTTGCGCATCTCCTTTTTGATGTAACAGCGAGTGATGTCGCCTGTTACAGATTTGACAATTTGTTGTGAGTTTACAATATCTGGCAGAGTGATTAATACCTAAGCAGTTGAAACACATTCCGTTGGTCTGAACAAAACTACGCTTAAGATCAACATCTAAAGCATTGAAATCTTTGCAATGTATAATCCTATGTTCACCCTATTTACATGATACATTGTTAGTGACGTGCAGATTACTAACACTTTGCACCTGATTGCCCTTGACCTGACTGAAATTCCCTTTAACATTGTTATAGTTATTTACATATCTAGCTTTTTGGGCAAATCCCGGTTTTGGTTCCAAAAATTCCAAAGAATGATATCGCGTTTGCAAAAAGTCCTTAAATCGCTCCAGTGTCGGTAACTGTTGTGACAGAGACATGGACTCGCTTACTTTACATTCCCAGTTTTTCCCACTTTCTGGATCCAACTTATGACTCACAATGTAAATGATAATGATATCCCAAGTGCTTGTATCAACTTTAAGACTAGATAATGCGTTTAAGGTTTCAGTCATACAATCTAACATATGCTTAATGTCAGTGGCAGACTCAGTGAGAAGAGTCTTTTGCGCAAAAATTCTTTTTAAAATGCAATTCGCCAAATATTGCTTGTTATTATAGCGACTCTCTAACTGGGTCCAACACTGGTCATAACTTTCGCTAGTAATGGGTATATGTCTAAGGAGCTGTTCTGCTTCACCTGTCAAATGTGCCTTGAGATAGTGGAGCTTCTGGATGTCATCAATGTCTTGATTCTTGTGGATGAGTGAAATGAACAAATCCCGAAATCCCATCCACTCTTCATACTTTCCCGAAAAGGTAGGAATCGTGATTTTCGGAAGCTTCACGTGGTTTGATTTTGACGTTGATGGAACTGACAACGTGGGACTAACATTGCCGCTGGGTGGTGGAAGTAACTTGCTCAAAGCGTTCTTAAGCGCACATTTGTATTCCATGTATAGCTCGTTCGTCGTATCATACAAATCATCTTTCATGTATGCAGTGTCTTGTGACTTATCTTGCTCTAGCGTCATTAATATCTCCATGTGCATACGTGAAAACTGTTCCCATATTTGTTCTAGATTTTCTAGTCTTGTTTCAATGTATGGGATAGTAATGCGCTCCTTCGGAGACTTCTTATAGTTACTAAACGCCTTGGTGATACGAATGCTTTGATCAGTTTGAATATGTATACTAGCTTCCAACTTGCTACTCATCTTGAAATATTACAAGTCCCAGCCAACTAATTTTCAAAGTCCCAATTTAAGTGTTTGTAAATTTACTAAGTTCCCATATACCAAATCACGAAAAATTTACAAGTCTTTTTTGCTCTCAAATTTTCTAAGTGTTTGGCCGATGTACTTCGCTATGAAATCGGGCATAGGTTCCCCGTTGGATCACTTTTCCTTAAACTATTCTAAGTCCTAAACACTTCTACTAAAGTTTCTAATATTTTTCTAAGTCAAATTTGACACTTGACAGTTCTACTTTCCAAATACTTTTTTAATGATGAATTGATGACACTTCCACAGATAGAATATAAATGTACTCACAGTTTGAAATCTTCTTACACTTTCACTTCACTTGTACTTGAACCTCAGTAGAATCTTCCCGCCAAGTTGATCACCGTGACGTCACTTTGTGTTACGGCGCTGCTGACTCCGTCGACTGCTCCAATCCGCTGCCGCCCTCGGAGACTGCACCCTCGACAACGATCCGTTGCCACTTAATGCAGGAAAGCACCACTAAAAAACTTAAGGCCTATAGTACATCCGGTTCGAAGGACCAATGTATGTACTCCTAACTTTAAAAAGGGCGCTCTTTACTCGTGAAGGAATGTATAAATGAAAACCAACAAATCACAAATAAAGCCAATATATTACAATAAATCACCAACCCTTATATACAATCCCAATAAACATTTTGATAGCGTGATGTAGAAATACATCTTTTTGGTACAGCGCCATCTACCGTGGCATTTGCGTAACTTATTTACATGAAGTATGGTATCGGCGCGAACAATTATATATGTATGTTTATAATATTGAATGATGTACGTGTATTAATAATGATTAGGTATGTTAATGGGATTTGTTTTTAATAAGTCATCTCTGCTCTTATAATCCTGCACCAATCATTAGTTTCTGTTTGGCCCAATGGTTGACTGTTAGAGAATGCCTTAAGTCCGCCATTTGTGATTTCTTGTATTTTGCAATAAAGATTGAATAAATAAATAATACTAATGGGCTTCAAACAAAGCCTTCAAATAGGCCACAGTCGACCATAAAAACTTCTTACTAACGCCTTGGTTTAAATTTAAACCTACTACGTCTTAAGCCGGGTCCACATTTGTGACAAACCGCCGAACCGAACACCGTGGCCGTGACAGAGCCGGGAGTTTGTACCGATAGTGTGGACGGAATTTGTTACACGTACAAATGTTACGATCAGTTTATCCGTTCAATTCTCCGAACAAAATATCCGTACACCCAAACATTGTACGTACGCCACAATGTGGTTATGATAAATGTGGACGATGTTTTGGTTTTGTTACGGTCAAATGACACGCGGCACGGGCCGATCCATCCAAAGTCGGTCTTTTTCAAAGGATGTTCGGTACTGTCTCGGTGTGCGGGAGAGGTCCACACTGCGATTTTTGTCACGCGTACAAGCACGCGTGTCATCACGCTAGTACCTACATCCTACATGGGATTGATGGATCGGGCGAATGCACGTCTTGACAAGACAACACCCGCTCCCCCGCCCCTCGCACGTACCGAGAAATCATTGCAACAATATATTGAAGGTAGATGGGTGGCAATTTTGTGTTGATAAGTATTTAATTTAAGTATTAATACGCGGCATTGAAACGATTCGATTCATAAAATATGCAGTGGAATCAGGAAAATGTTTTGAAATTTATAGAACTTAATCGCAATAAGGAACTACTGTGGGATCCTAAGCATAAACTATACTTTAACAAAATTCTAAAAAATGATGCTTGGGCCGAAATATCAGAACAGATGAATTGTGGTGCATCCGTTCAAGACTTAAAGAAAAAAACCGGCCAAGAGCGTGTCGGGCCACGCTCAGTGTAGGGTTCCGTAGTTTTCCGTCCGTCATAGAAAGTGTCCCCACTTAAGAGTTAAAATAACACCGCCATGTAGGATATGATATGAGCGTTCCACCTACAGCGACATCTATCGGCAAATTAAGTAAACTATTGCGCGCGAGCTTAAAGTATGGAAGATGATTTTTATGGGATAATTCTTTATTGCGTGAACCGATTTTCACCGTTTTTACTTTATTTGAAAGCACGTCATTTCATTGTGATTTTGTAGAAATTACAAGTACAATAAACACCTGCTTATACGGTTAAATTACAAATTTAGTTCAGAAATTATTTTGTAAATTTTTTTCAAAAACTATTAAACCTATCAAGTTCAAAATAATTTTCCTAGAAAGTTTTTATAAAGTTCTACTTTTGATATTTTTTTCATATTTTTAAAACTTATGGTTCAAAAGTTAGAGGGGGGGGGGACACATTTTTTTTTACTTCTGGAGCGATTATTTCCGAAAATATTTACATTATCAAAAAATGATTTTAGTAAACCCGTATTCATTTTTAAATACCTATCGAACAATATATCACACGTTAGGGTTGAAATGAAAAAAAAATCACTCCCCACTTTACGTATAGGGGAGGTACCCCAATAAAACATTTTTTCCACTTTTTATTTTACCACTTTGTCGGCGTGATTGATATACATATTAGTACCAAATTTCAGCTTTCTAGTGCTAACGGTCACTGAGATTATCCGCGGACGGACGGACGGACGGACGGGCAGACATGGCGAAACTATAAGGGTTCCTAGTTGACTACGGAACCCTAAAAATGGAAAGTCTACTTGGTCAATTGAGAAGAGAGAAGGGAAAAACAAAAAAAAACTACAACTGGACAAGGTATTTTTTTATTAGATTATATTTTAGCACAACTAAAATGCCATGGATGTTTTAACCTGTTTCATTAATAGAAAGTAGATAATAATGATATATTCAATAGTGGTTGAGTAGGTATAGCTTAAAACATGTAATAACTAATAGTAATATATTCTGGAATTTCAGGTGCAGATGAAGTGTACAAGTCATCTTGGTACGCATACGAACATATGACGTTTCTTCTTGATAGAAATAAGCCTCGCACTCGTATGAATACGGTAAGTTAAAAGTTTTTTTTTATCTAGATGGTTATAACTATACATCGGTAACTCTCGGCATTTGGGTAGCACTTAGAAGATTAGTGATGAGACAAGTTTTCTTTTTATATAAAGTAAAATATTGAATTAATATTACCAACACAGTCTTAACATATGATAAAATAGTTTTGATTACTAAATAACTTAACAATAAGGAAAAATTACTCAATATAGTCTTAGGTTACCGCGATAATTATTCATTAAATGAAACTAAGTAATCGGATACTTTCGCGTTTAATGAATATTTGTACATCCCGACGTTTCGATATCTTTTCAGATGTCGTGGTTTTCAGATGTGTGGAGTCTCCCGTGACCACGACATCTGATAAAATACACATATGATAAAATAGTTTAGATTACTAAAAAACTTAATAAAAAAATACTTATTAACATATGATAAAATATGATTTAATAAATAGATTTTCTCAAGTACAAGGCGAAGACAAACTTATCTTATCGCCGAGGAGGGATCTCTATGCCGTAACCTTTGGATACCAACATATTGGAATGTTTAAATAGGATTTATAACAATAATATTTGATTGTTCCTTATAAACTAGAAGTGATTAAATGTGGCGTGATAGAAATCACAAAAGGATCCTGTGGCAGTTTCTAGTTACGGAGATACTGACGTTTTTGTAAACTCCATCAAAATAATATTTTTTTTAGTTAACTGCAAATTAATAAAATACACGGATATAAATTACAAAATGTATGACAGCTCAAAAGTGCCACGAAAAAATAGGTGTCTGGCTTATAACTCCGTATTATTCAATAGCGATCTTGCCAGGAAACTCTGCCATTTGTAGAACAAAAATCAGCAAGTTCATTTCTTACTTCTTGCGATGAAGTAGAAGATCTACGTGGGACTGCCGGAATACGTAAAAATGAAGTAGCTGGCGCTGGCTCATTCCTCCAACTACCTGGTGTAATTTCACCATCCTCCTCAACGTCAAGAAATCCTGGGGGAGCATATAAATTCGTAGAATCTTTGCTAGTTTTTAAGTAATTATGGAGATGAACTATTGCCATTACAGCGAGCTGAGCAGCGTTTGGTTCAAGTAGCATTGGTTTTCTCAAAACCCTAAAAATACTACTAATAATACCGAAAGCATTTTCTACAACTCTCCGGCACCCAGATAGCCTATAGTTGTAAATTCTTTCTTTAGATCCTCTTGCGTGTGCCGTACCAGGAAGAGGCTTCATAATATGCGTTCCGAGTGGAAATGCAGCATCTGCTACAAAGAAATATGGTATTGGCTTATTTCTTTGTTCCAATGCATTTGGTGGAGGTAAATTCAAAGACTCATTTTCTAACTTTTCTCTGAGAACTGAATCATGATACACACCGCCGTCAGAAATCCTTCCTTGACTCCCAACATCGACAAAAATAAATCTGTATTCTGCATCCACTACTGCAAACAAAACTATGCTAAAGAAGGATTTATAGTTAAAGAGTTCCAGAATTGAAAGGTGCTTGCAGTATTATGTGTTTCCCATCCATTGCTCCCAAAGTGTGCGGGAAATTCCATTGCTCATAAAATTTTGAGACAACTTCTAGCCATTTGTCAGGCGTACTTGGCATCTGAAAAATAAAAATAAAATTAATAGATGTTAATTAATTTACCTATGTTTTTTTTTTCAGGAGAATCTTGAAGGAGAGGATAATCATGACATTCATGACTCAACTATGGCAACTCCACCATCTGAAAATGATGTATCTAGAGAAGAAACCGAACGCTCCATTTTAGCAGAAAAAGTGTTTTCCAAACCAACTATAACAGCACCTAAGAGGAAAAATATTCCCATGATTCAGAAAATGAAATGATAAATTCTGCCTTCAAAATGCTCTCCTCTGCATCAGCTACAGCGAACGAGGTTTCAGCTAGATCAGAAGATCAGCTTTAGACGATAGTCAAATATATGGTAATTTTATAGCTAGCAAGATGCGGACGTACTCCCAACGTACAGAAAATTCATTGCAGCATCAAATAAGTAATTTGCTTTTCCAAGCTGATAACGGTTATTTTGAGTATTATCAAGATTATCAGGGATGACATGGATATTCATCACGTCAAAGTAGTACACCAGTACAATCTCCGGTTACACCCAATGAGCCTGGCCATAGTTCGTCGCAGAGTACATCTGCTACTTCACCAGGCATAATCAGTGATGAAAATGACACGCAAGATTCATTCAGAGATTTGTTATCCGAGTATTAACATTTCAAAAAAAGATTATTTTTGATTGTCTACTCTTTTTGTCTTTATTTAATACTTAATTAATAAATAATTCTTACCTTTATGCATCCTTTCAATGAATTTACTATAGCCGCACATGTTTCTGGGACGATTTGACTTAAAGCTTGCTTCGATATTCTAAAGAGATATTGTAATGAAGAATATGAATCACCCGTTGCCAAAAATCTCAATGTCACTGCAAGTCTTTCTTGTACCGAAATTGACATTCTAAATTGAGTGTCTTGTTTTTTTATTGTTGGACCAATCAAATTCAGCAAAACTTCAATGTCTGTAGGAGACATTCGCACAAATTTTTTGTATTTTCCACTTATTTCTTGAAATCTAATATCTCTCATTACGAATTTCCACCATAAATATTACGATTTCTGAAAAGTTCACTTTGCCACCATCTCCTTTTTTTCGCCGCCCTATTTTTTTTTAAAGCACAAAGTAAAACAAATGATGCACTTGCAAGAGCAATATTTAAATACATTTCGGCTAATTCTTCTGGAGACGACATGACTGCGTTGGTTGAAGTTTCAAAATGGCATCCATCGGTTGTAGAGGACCATCGTAACATTTGTACGCGTAACAAATGCCGTCCACGCTATCGTTACAGACATCGGGCTTTGTCACGGTCACGGAGCTACCACCAGCGTCCGATCCGATGCAAACTTCCACCCGTCCACACTATACGTAACAAGTCCGCGGCGACATCACAGCGTTCGGTTCGGCGAATTGTCACTAATCTGGACCCGGCTTTAAAATAACCTGCACGGCTAGCACGTCTTGCAAGAGCGACTTAAGCCGCGAGTAGGGAAAACCTTCCCGCACCTGTCAAAAATCTCGCTTTCTAGTAGCATAACATGCACCCGCGGCTGCAACTGACGCGAATAGAAGTCAAAATTGTGCTAAGGATTTAAGTTCAAAGTCGCGAATCACTGTCATTTTATGACAGTAGCATTTGATCGCGGGTCTGTCGCTCCTTTCACGCGCAAGTTGTGCTGCCAACTAGCGACAACGCATGAAGTCGCGCAGATCTGTCTCTTGTCGCGCCAGTCGCGCGTAAGACGTGCTAGCCGTGCTGTATTGTATAAGATATCATCGTATCAAAGTTCCTGTTCCTACCATGTTCTTTTGTTGTATAATTCAGATTTATTAAATGAAAACTAAAATATACCTAAAAATTAATTAACAGTAAAAACTTAAACAACCTAATTATAGAGCTAAAAAATGTAAACTACAAATATATAAGTAAATCTAGGTTACTTAAAAAACACAAACAATATGTATTTGTACATCAGCGCCACCTATATTTCATTACACGAGTTGTATAAATTGATACTTTATTCCGGTTCCGATAGATGGCGGTACTAATACGATATGATATGCGCTTATCATGTGGTGTACTGTATTCAGCATATAGTTACTAATGGATATGTTTATTAGGAAAGAATGACATGAAAATAATAAAACTCAAAAAAAAAATGTAATGAGGATTTAAAAAAAACACGTATAGTAAATTAATCAATAAATTATAATCCTACTGTCTTTTGTCTTTTGAACCTAACTTTAACTTTCTAATATTGCAATACGACAATCGACGTATGATATCGGATGTATAGAGAATAAACTTTTTTTCGAATAAAACGCCATCTTACAATTAACTATGCACGTTCATGGTCAATGCCAATAAAAACAAAAGCTAATTTGAACCTAATAAAAAAATACAAAAAGTTATTTAGGGCTCGTCCGGGATTTGAACCCGGGACCTCTCGCACCCTAAGCGAAAATCATACCCCTAGACCAACGAGCCGGGTGACTGACACGGCGAAATTAATGTTTTAGTTTTACATGTTATCATTAGCAGTTTACGTCATCATTATAGAGTTTGTCCGGAAAGCGAAGTGTCGTGTCTCTTTCCGGGCAGACTATGCATGAATTCTCTTTGTGTTTTATTATCGAGTTGCGCTGTTTGCATCTCTTTTTTTAATAATTATGTCATGCGAAGTGACGTAGCAGAAACGTTAAACGGAGTATTATGTGACTAGTTGATAAAGACTCCGGTATCTGTAATTAAACTCCACACCCACTACAATAGTGTTATTAAGTACCTAGTTAAGTGATGTTATTTAACTAGTCGTAAATTTATTTAGTATTAAGCTCAACTGTAAATAGTTATTAATTTAATCCATACTAATATTATAAATGTCAGCTATTAAATAATCTATCGACAAAGAAATTCTAAGGGATGTCATCTCCTGTTACGTAATTATTTATGTACCTACAGTAACTACCTAAAAAATTTGGCGTTAAAATGACGCCAAATACTTATTAAACTAAATTAAAACCCATTAATCCTGTTAATACGAGTGTGACATTAACGATTGTTATGACGCAACCATTGTATATTGTATTACAAGTTTCAAGTGAAATGATCTCATGATACAATTAACAAAACGTTACATAACCAATATGACTTGAACCGTATGTCTGTTATAACTATGCGTTGTACGAGGTCATAAATATACTGGTTTTGGCTTAGTAGTTAATTTATATTAGTGTGAAATTGGTGAAGAACAGTTATGTTCACGTTCACACGTTATTATCATCGCTACAAGAAGCGCGGCCAGTGTTGCATTTTTAAAGCTGCAATTTGCAATTTCGCTATCCATTTTTCTATAAGTATTTTGCCTATCTTTCTTTCAAATATAGTTGATAAACTAGTATTTTGGGTAGTTGCAGCCACAGTGTTGGCTTTTGTTTTGTGTGCTTGTCTTGGTGTTGGTTTTGGTTTTGGGTTTGTGTTAAATGTTGGTGCTCGTTTTTGGGTTTGCCTAACGGTTCTAGGAGAAATTTGCCTTTTGTGATTATGTTTGTGTTCCGCGTGCATGCGAACTCTATCTATATCTATTATTTATTTATTAAATCTTTATTTCACAATACTCGATGGTAGAAATGGCGGACTTAATGTCATAAGGCGTTATCTACCAGTCAACCAATATCTACCCGCACTTCGGCCTTCGGCCTCGCATGCTGACGGCTTCTTGTGAACGCCTTGGCCTTCGGCCCTACGCGGAGCTCGGCCTTCGGCCTTCGCAGGGGTTCTAAGCTCACCGCCGGGCCTCCGGCAATATGACAAAAACAAAAAGTCCAAAACCTTAAACACCACCCACCCCAGGTCTGACCGTTTAGCCAGACCGTTGAACATTTTATGACCTAACCAAACCAACTTTAGTTTACCTACTTAGGTAATGATTTTTTTAAAGTAAAACATTTTAACTTTCTTTTCCACCGACTTCAAGATTTCGAAGGAGGAGGTTCTCAACTCGACGGCATCTTTGTTTTTGCCATTTTTATTGCGATGTTTTGTATGTCTTATAAAGTCAACAAAATTACACTTTCAATAAAAAAATTAATAAATATTGTGGGACAATCTTACACAAATCGACTTTAGTCCCACAGTCAGCTCAATAAGGCTTGTGTAGTTAGTACTAGACGACGATATATACAATATATAGATATAGGTAAATATTTAAATACATAGAAAACATCCACCCATAACTCAGGAAAAATATCTGTGATAAACACACAAATAAATGCCCTTACCAGGATTCGAACCCGGAACCTCTTGTTTCGTAGGCAGGGTCAGTACGGACTGGGCTAGGAAACCGTAAAAACTTTACTAAAAACCGACTGGGCTAAGTCATGTTTGTAACTGTTTAATCAGAAGTCCAAGTTACATTGGTTTTCAGAGACTAAAACTCAGAAGCAAAGAGTAATAGAGTGAAGGTAAATATAACAAGAAGATATTACGCCATCTTGTGAACTGTCACTTGAGAATGATTTTGATTGAATAATCTTTTGATTCAATGGCAGATGTTACGCGAGTTACATCGGTTGACCGCCAAAGCTTTATATTATGACAACGAAATTATATTATGGGTATTATGGGTGGCCCGTATCATAAATTACTGGGTGTTCCTGAGGCTTCGCCCACGTGCGTTTTAGAGGAAAAACTAGCCTTAATATCGTTCCGGAGTATAATGTTACTTTACAAAATTCCATAAAATACTGTGCAGAAGTTGGCAAACAAATAGATTTCTCCTTCCGTGTATATTATATGTAGAGATTATAATGGACTAAGAGTAGGCCATTGGTATAGTGTAAGGGACTTGATGAAGAATTCGGAATGTAGCCAATTTTAGGGTGCCAAAAAATATATGTCATCTGGTGGCAAGTTTCCGCATATAAATACAAGGGGCTGCAAAAGGCTACCTTAAAAAGCTATGCATTTACTAATAAGTAAATGTCTTAAGTAATAACTTAAGACATCGTGGTGACCTAATAGGTTGAGATCAGATCATGAAGGATCCTTTAAAGCCTAAAATTCCTAAAGCCTTTTTTGTAAAGGACTTAATGAGCCAAACCTGGAGCATTTGAAATGCAGCCAACTTTCGTGATCGAACGAAACGTTTTACGTCCGACCAAAAAATTTTGCTGCATTTGAAATCATCCAGGTTTAAGATCGACGACCAATTTTTTGTATGAACAGAACAACCCGATGAGTATTTTATGTCATTTTTCGGCACCCAAAAAGTTGTCTGCATTCGATCCGAATGCTTCAGGTTTGGCTCATCAAGTCCGTTACAATAAAGATATTACTTATTATTATTTATTATTATATAAAACAGTTACACAGCATTACAGTAAAAACCAAGGCACTGTGTACTACAAAATAAACATATAAAATGACTTAATACTAGGTTGATTTAGGCGACGTAACTACGTGGCTTTGCGTCGTCTGATCGGGCGTAGGATTCGGCAGATTGCCCCAGAATCGCCGAAACACGACACCCTTCGGCCAAAAATTTGCACTCGCGATGGTGTCCTGCAGCGGCCGCGGCACGCGTACCACAAAGGAGCTGAAGTGCACGTAGTGCCGGGACTGTAGCTGGTGCACCCTCAACGTTAAGCCAGTCTTCCGGTGAACGTACTCCACCACATCGTCGACCACGGTGGAGTGATGCAAGCGCGACACGTAGAGCGCCCTATTCGGTATTGCAATTCGAATACCAGAATTACCCAGTTCCGCAGTGCCATACAGAGTCTTGCGGGGCGCCCTTCGCTTCTTGCTCTTCCTTTTACTTATATATCTTGCTACCTTAGTTCTTGCTTATTTAGTTCTTTTCTTGGGTCTTGCTTGGGTGACCAACGGTACGCTCTTAGTATAGCATGTATTTAAATTGGCACGTTGTTGATGTCGCCACGCTTTCTTTTTTTCCTCGGAGTTGTCAAACCAAGATAACTAAGCATTCGTTCAGTAGGACACTCTTGGCTCTTAAATAAAATAATTAATTAATTGTTCATACATATGGCATGTGGCGTAATCCGTATAATTATACTATTTGGTTGCCCCACGTTGCAGCTTTTCAAGCCTAACTTATATCCTTCACAAATATGGAACCCAGTAAGCATATTCAAGCACATATTGTATGTTTAAACCTGTGTAATAAGTTATTACACAGGTTTAAACATACAATATGTGCTTGAATATGCTTACTGGGTTCCACTAGAGAGCGGATTTGAAGTAGCGATCTCAATATTAATATGGATATGACTGGTATATTTTATTATTTTTTCTACACACAAAAATAATGTAACTTATCGGAATAAAAAAGTAAAAACCTTGTATAACAACTCCTTTATTTAGAATAAAATACTTTTCTTTAAATGTAGTTTGTTTCAAAAATAACATTCATTTAATCATTAGATTAAATTATTAGAATAATTATATTTAGCTAAGATTGCGGTTTGCTGTGTAATAATAATAGACTGTAAGACCTTATATAAACAACATGACATGTATTTAACAAATTGCACTAGTCATATCCATATTAATATTGAGATCGCTACTTCAAATCCGCTCTCTAGTAATAACAAATAATTAGTTAATATTTTCCTCCTTTTGTACTCTTTTGAGCGATGATTTCCATGATAAAACTCTTATATTTTTCCCCGGAACTCTACCCAGTTCCATACCCAATGTAATCTAAATCGGTTTAGCGATTCAAGCGTGAAGAGGTAACAGACAGACCGACACGCAAACAGGAGTTACTTTTGCATTTATAATAGGAGTTAAAATGTAATAAGTATACGTGCTATTTAGCTTTAACTATTAATAATAATGAATAAATAAATAAATATTATAGGACAATCTTACACAAATCGACCTAGGCCCACAGTAAGCTCAATAAGGCTTGTATTAATTATAACCATAACCAAGAAAAACAATAAATCATATTCATAAAAAAACTTTACTAATGGAAAACCATTTACAATTTATGATAAATATTCTGGGTCTTGAAATCGTTAATCTGATTCTCCTTATCTTCGAGAAACACGTTCAACTCCTCAATGGGCTTGTCTTCTATCAGAGAAACCAGGTCGTACATGTACAGTTTCTGCTTGTAGGCGTAATATTGGTACAGAAGGGCATCAGGAGCAAAAGCGGTGGGTTGAGACTGAAATTTAACAGGCCCTTTCTCGCTTGTACCGTCAGCATTCAGCGCATAAAGACGACCATCGATGACAGCAAAAAGCTTATCCACTAAATCTACGGGCCTGATGAGTTCTACTTTAGAAGGATGCGCTGGCAGACCCTCAATTTTAAGAACACTCTCGCCATTATAAGCGTAAAATTGATGTTTACCGTCATAGTAGAATAGGATGCCATCGAAATCGAAAACGATGTCTCTAGCGTCTTTAACAGCTTCAACTTTAGTAGTAACTTTCTCGTCTTCATCATATTTGTATAGGACGTAGTCAAAAGTTAGGAAATATACGATAGCATGCTTAGTGTCCGTAGTAAGTCTTATAATGCTGTCGGTAACTGTGCCATATTTGGTGGCAGTCTGGTCTTTCTCATTATATTAGTACATACCATCGCTAGCGCCGAAATAAATGATCCTGTTTTTAGCATAAGTTGAGCATTGACCGTTATCTAGCACCTTCTTGGCGACACCGTTCTTGTAGACGCACACTCCTTTGTATTCCTTTTGTCCGTTGTCTTTAACGTTAGCTTCGACGAAGAAGATAGTAATTTTAGCTTGATCGATATCCACAGTGTTTTCGAAGTAGTTGATGTCGTTGAGGGGAACGACGATGTCAACAATGTCGTGATCAGCGTTGTTGATAGCGAAAGTCTCAGGGTAGAACTTTTTGGTGACCACAGCTGGCTCGTCGGCGCTGGGGGGCGCGGCAACAGCCAGGGATATCAGGGCGAGGATGATTGCGAACTTTATTTCGGAGTCTGTGAAAAATGTGAATAAGGTTGACGGCTAAAGGAACAAGAGGGTCCCACGTCGTCAACATACTGGGTCCTGTTTGAGCTCTTTGGTAACACTCACCAGCACTCAAGCTGACTGTTGAGCTATTTTCAAGAGAACCAACTTTAAAGAAATAAAAAACAATATCAACCATGTATCGATTTAAACACGCACGCTTTTCTCTGATTATTTTGACAAAAACGGGAGTTAATCGCGTACTTTTATTATTTTCCAGACGTTTCGAAACGTCAGGAAAATAATAAAATTAAGTGCCGTTTTATGTCGAAATGATGAATATCAACCATGTTCTTCAACGAGGAGAAAGTTAGGTATATAGGTTTTAATTAAATCTCATAACTTATTAGCCCTAATGTTTAAATTTTTTGTAACCTGTTAAACAATACAATTAAAGTTTATTAAACTCAATGTACTATTTGAAACATTTGTTGTTAAAACAGGATGATGCGTGTCTACCTCAATTGACAAATACCTACGTAAAGTATCAAGAAGTTCACAAAGAACTATCAAATAAACATACTCTAACGATGGAGTTCGTTAAAGAAAGGTTAACATTATTATGTCATAATAAACCGATCCATTTAAAAAGCCATTTTATACGAGATCGTTTGGATAAATCACTTGAATTATATCTTAATGAAAGCTTAGTCAAACTATAATCACGATATTCACGACCCATCTTCAACACATAACAAAATCAAAGTATTTCGTAAACATTGCTAGCTTTGGTATACACACACTTCTACGCGTTTATATAGAAGCAGCAATGGGTATCGAGTTATGCGGTAATATCAATGTTTACCACCACGCGAAGCTGTTTAAAACGAAAAACGTTGCCTTTCAACCTACCAGTTCGAAGTTTGAACTCAAACGAACGCTACGTTTGTTTTTTTTAATTACTTTTTGTTTATAAATGTGAAACAGACAGGTTTATATGGATAACTTATTTTTTTTTTTAGTTTAGTGGAAAGTGTGTTTGAAATCTTGGATTATTGAGTTAGCTTTTTAGAAAAGTTAGTTCCTTCGGAAGCTTAGGATTTGCAAAAATACGTGAGTATCATTAATCTGTTGTTATTAATTTGATTTACATTACTTTTAAGTTTTAGTAGTTACCCACCCAAATACTTACATAAAAAATCCGAGGGACAAAACGCCGATCAAAATTAAATCAAAATCAGCAATAATAAAAGTATATTTTGACTAATAGTATCATATGCGTTACGAATATACTTAAGTGCATAAAAAATAACGAGTAATGTGACAATTTGAAATGAACCAAGTGAAACGTTTACCTAATTTAAGTTAAGCGTAATTTTGAAGAGTCTACGAAAAAACACAGTAAACAGTGAATCCTCCTTTTTGTAAAGGGTCGACAACGCGCATGTGACACCTTTGGAGTTGCAGGCGTCCATAGGCTTCGGTAGCTGCTTACCATCAGGTGGGCCGTATGCTTGCGTAAACTACTTTTAACCGAACACTGTCATTTCTGTAGTCTGGTATTAAGTTATGCATGTTTTTGCATTGAACGCTATTAAACAGCAAATAAGATAATATTGAGGTTAATTTAATCTTTTAATTACTCTAAATTAATGCAATTTAGGCTAATTTAGGCTGCACCTCAAATGCATGGCCAAGATACTATCTTAATTGCAAATTTCGCAACGGAGGAAGTTAGAAAGGTCAATCTTGTTAAACTTTATTATGAAGTACCTATTTATGATATAACCTGTAAATTTTATCCGTATATTTAGAAAATTTAATATTTCTTTATTTATTCTTGGTTGTCTAACAGGCAATATTTGTATAGGTAGGTATATAATAATGGAAAATTTAATTCATTAATATTTTGTGACTTTTCTTTATTTGATAAACAGAATAATGAGGATAACTATATACCTATCTACTATTTTTATATATAAATATTGTGGCACTCTTTGGGGGAGGCCTATGTTCAGCAGTGGACGTCTTTCGGCTGATATGATGATGATGATATATAAATATTATAGGACAATCTTAACCAAATCGACCTAGGCCCACAGTAAGCTCAATAAGGCTTGTGTTATGGGAACTAGACGACGATATATATAATAGATAAATATGGATAAATACTTAAATACTTAGAAAACATCCATAACCCAGGAACAAATATCTGTGATAAACACACAAATAAATGCCCTGACCAGGATTCGAACCCGGGACCTCCTGCTTTGTAGGCAGGGTCACTACCGACCGTTAAACTATCTACATACTTTATGAATCATAACATAACATAACATACTCACCTCAAAATAAAGAATAACATAAAATACAAATTAAAAACAGTAAAAGCAGAGGTAAAACAATATACAAATAAACATATAACATATAATAACTATAAAATCAATGATTTTTTTTTTTTTTTAATTAATTACTTAACTGAACATAAAAAAACTATTTATATAAAATATCTATTAAAAAATCGAATGAGTACCTAATCGAATTTTGTTATTATAATAATCGATATATCTATAACAAAAGCCGATTTCCTTTAGACAAACAATCGACTTTTCGGTCCTACTTTTCAGCAGCGAAAAAAAAAATGTTAATTCGATATATCAAAATTACTTCTTATTGCCTTCCATGCAAATCTCTTGGTGGCGGTGATCACACAGTCCTTAACCTGCGTGATCGCACAGGTTAAGGACGGCCGCACAACCTGGCTGTTTGTCGGAGGCTATCGACTTTTCTTAACATTGTAGGTTAGGTACACATCATTGTAACTGGCCAACAATATAGAACAAGCTTTGCTTTGCAAGGCTTTTTTCATTTTAATTTGATATTACTCACACATCCCACAGTGGGTATCCGTGTACTATCGGGTTCAGAATTGCATGGCCAATTTATGAATGAATTCATTGATAAATTGACCATGCAATTTTGAACCTGATGGTACTTACATTACATTGCCTTATTATATATATATTTTTTGAATAAAATCTCTTTTTTTATTCGGGAGAAAAACAGATACAAGCCAAAACCATGTACAAA
The DNA here is from genome assembly GCA_947086415.1 of Pammene aurita. Taxonomy (NCBI): domain Eukaryota; kingdom Metazoa; phylum Arthropoda; class Insecta; order Lepidoptera; family Tortricidae; genus Pammene; species Pammene aurita. Next base: position 16,703,941 of record OX352314.1, read on the forward strand.
AAATAAATTATGGAGGTAAATAGGTACAGCCTATATCCTAGCACAAATACCACTGAAATTTCACACAAATTATTAATAAGATGGCATTGTTATCGGACCAAAACAAGTATCCTTAAGTACCTAATCTTAAACTACCTATATTAGCAAATTACATTTGTTTAGCACTTGAGAGTAAAATAAAATAAAAACATAAGCCTTAAAGTGCTCTACGCATTAACTTTTATTGTCTTATCCAAAGAAAATATTTTTTAAGGAAATGTGTTTGACACGTACAGTGAAACTGCCCATTATTTTTGTAATTTTTTTTAAGTTGTTCTGTCTAAAATGTACCTTTTTTTTTTATACTACGACGGTGGCAAACAAGCATACGGCCCGCCTGATGGTAAGCAGCTACCGTAACCTATGGACGCCTGCATCTCCAAAGGAGTCACATGCGCGTTGCCGACCCTTTACAAAAAGGAGGATTCACTGTGTTGACGGCTAAAGGAACAAGAAGGTCCCTCATCGTCAACACACTGGGTCCTCTTTGAGCTCTTTGGCAACCTTACTCACCAGCAGGAACACAACACTATGAGTAGGGTCTAGTGCTATTTGGCTGTGGTTTTCTGTAAGGTGGAGGTACTTCCCCAGTCGGGCTCTGCTCCAGATTTGAGCGATGACATTCGCTGAACGTGCCCTACCACACTTAGCGAGATGCCATTCGCAGTGCCCATACCTCTCTTTTTGGCGTAGTTTAAGGACATACCCAAGTCCGGACGTAGTTTAAGGACATACCCCGGGTCCGGGTCCCCGGGTACTTATAAAACTCCGCAGAGTTAGTATAAGGAGGCTAATATTATTTTGGCCTTAGGTTACTTGTTAATAACAAAGACCGATGATAAAGTATTAATTTCAAACAATAATTGGTTCATGACATGACAATGCTTTATTATTTCCGTATTGGTCATTATATCATTATATTAGAAGAAATACGATCAGCCGTGTTCCTATTGGTTCCATGATCGTTTGCAAGAAAAGTTCCGTAAAAATCCAATGTAACTTGATCTCAAAATATGTAACAAATACTATATGCCGTAGTACAGTGATATTCAGATTTAGAAAAAGTAAACGATATCAATAAAAAATTATACATTATATAATTTAAAAAAATTGCCTTTCCTCATAGCGTTTGTCCCAGCTTTTGCCGTCCGGGTCCGCTGGGCAACCTAATCCCAGGAATTGGCATATGGCACTAGTTTTTACGAAAGCGACCCAGAGGGGAAACTAGGCCTTGTTGGGATTAGATCCGGTTTCCTCACAATGTTTTCCTTCACCGAAAAGCGACTGGTAAAATATCAAATGATATTTCGTACATAAGTTCCGAAAAACTCAGTGGTACGAGCCGGGGTTTGAACCCGAGACCTTCGGATTGAAAGTCTGACGTCTTACCGCCAGGCCATCAGCGCTTCAATGAAAAAAAAATACCGATATCCGAAATATTCATCGAATACTCACACAGTTTTTCATCACACTTGGGAAAAAACATAAAGTTTTGTTCCTAAATACTCGGTGGCTGTAATATTGATAAGCCAGAGCTAGAATACTAGGGTGCTACCGCGAATATAATAAGATACTACGGCGTTAGCAAACAAGCATATGGACCGCCTGATGATAAGCAGCTACCGTAACCTATGCAGACACAACACTCCCTTTACCCCCTTTAGAAAAGAGGATTCACTGTATTGATGGGTAAAGAGACAAGAGGGTCTCCCTTCGACTTAGGGCTGCCATCCGTCCGGGTTTCCCCGGATTTGTCCTTAGTTTGGAGGCCGTCCGGGGACCGACTGGGGGGGTTTTCAAAAAGTGCCCGGGGTAAACCCGGACACTTTTTATGTGAAGAAACACCTTATTGAATTTAATTATTTACCGGCATTATTGTGTACAAAGTAGCTAAAAACAGTCAATGTTTAAAAATAAACTAAAACTGCATCTTCTCAAGGAACAAATAGTGCTAGAGCCCGCCTAACAAGAAATTTATCAAAAAACTTACCAATTTTCATCCATATAGCGTTGTAGAGCCCATCTCGGAGATCATGAAAACATAAGTCTTAAAGGTCTTAAATGGCCACAAGTATGTATGGCGTCAAGTTGAAAATACAATTTTTTGGTCAACATTTATCAACGAGCGATTTAGGGCCTTCGTCAACACATTGTTGTATCCCTATAGAGTAAGGTAGGGTATGTCTACAAACAACTATAAACTGACTAAGTATATGCATCTTTATCGCTCTTACTGCTTGCTAAAGCTACCATTTTCTCGCGCTCGGCGAGCGTTGGTAATAGCATATTGTTCATAAGTTTAATTATAAGTAAGACTAGCAATTTATGCTACACTAGTTTTTGCTAGTTATATTTATTATACGTTAGTTTAATAGTTAAGTACCTAAACATGACTAATCCCCTTATTCATAAACGGCCACTAAAATTAAGAGATCGCTGATAATCGTTTGTCCCTTTCCCTCATATAGGTTGGACGGAAAGGGACAAACGATTATCAGAGGCCTCTTAACTTTAGTAGACGTTTATGAATAAGGAGGTAAGACTATACGACAACTGATAAATAAATAGCTGGAGCCGCTATGGTTCATAGAAATCGTAAATGTTACAGGATGTTGCCTTACATCAAATTAGGTATATCTGGATTTCTGTATATGTTATTTGCACCGATCAAATAATGCTGGGGATATCCAATCAGCCCAAAAAAATGGCCCCACAATAGTACCGCAACAACGACTCGGGCGGTAGTTTCTTTGATAGTCTTATTACGGTATAATACTGGATATTTGCAGTAAATTTTGTTTGAAACTGTACGTCCTTTACATTATTAGTCGAAGGTTATTTGGGATGAAATATTTATTGTGGACACGCGTTTTGCGACCTCGAAATTGACCTGGGTCATTTTCAAATTCTCGAAAAACACTGAAATTTTTGATTCATTTTTCGTTACTAACATTTTTTCCCACAAAAGCTGTCAAGCTCCTGTAGTAGGTACTTAATTAGAAAATTTCTGTGTGATGTCGTTAGCACAGAACAAACGGACTCACAATATAGGTACTTACACATGTAAAACTAGTAACATTTCCAAAAAATATTTTGCCTAAGTAGTGTGAGACTAGGTTGATCTGTCTAAGATTTTCCTCAAATATTGATTTATTTTTATTTAATTTGACACACGTAAGTATGCTACGTGACACCAACCTCAAACATGACCATACTATAGGTAGTACCTTGAAATAGTAAGTACCAGGTGTCAGACCCTAGGTAATATGAAAATTGGGTTGAGGCTCTTAAGCCACTCTTTCTTAATGTAACTATGTTTAAAAAAAACACAGTGAAAAAAAATTATTCACTGGTATTTTGAATCCTCTAACAGCAGTATGATGTTTACCTTTATTCAGAGAAATACAAGCAAAAAGTGAGCGAGTGAAGTTATATTTTTGGACTTCAAATAGGTTACAGAACTTACAGAGTATTGGAATATTCTAAAGGAAATATCGGGTACAAAGCAAAAGTTATACCCTGTCTTACAGCTAATCTTCGATTAACCAACGCCCACTGACTCCATAAACGTTTAAGACGATTGTCGCCAGAGTGTCCTTGAGCGTTTGGGCGCTGTGTACCCGCGCTACCCGCTTTACCCTCTCATTGCGATCGTACGTAAATCCGCCACACTGCACCGGAACGATGTTCAAAGAATATGACTATACACAGAGGCGCGCGGGCAGCTTTATAATAATTATAATCCTTTTGCGGATATTTTTTTATTTGAATACTGTGATTAAGTACTGCAATGGTGATATTTTTAGAAATGCTACTTACCTATTAAATAAGATAAGTAATAACGATCTCAATTAGGAGATTTTTATGTAATAGAATAAAACCTAGATTTTGAATTAGAAGTACAACCAGCGGCAAAATATTGGTAAAAATATTCTGCATATCAGAAAAAAAACTGAATGCACATCAAAGCGATGTTTTCATGTGAATTTAGTTTTTTTGCTGCGCAAGTGAGTTAAATAAATGGATATTGTTTTGTAGCGATTTTGAATATCACCCGTAAAAATCACTTATATAATTACGAAAAATTTACAAAACTAAAAAAGTTTCTTGAAACATGTCCGTCTGTCCGTCCGTACATCCGTATGTCACAACCATTTTATTATAAAATATATATTGATGAAATTTTATCCATAGGTGTGTCTTGTGCCGCTACTTATTTTTTAGCTAAATTGCTCCACTCCATACATACATATGCCGAACTAAATTTCAAAACGATTTTTTTTTTGCAAATATGAACATTGTGTAGGTACATCTATCGATACGGGTTTAAAAATATCTTAAGTATATATAGAGGATTTTTAAAACCTTTTTTATCGAGTCAATATTTTTAGAAATAGTCGCTTCGAAAGTCTAAATAATAGCCCCCCCCCCCATCTAACTTTTAATCCGTAAGTCCAAAAAATATGAAAAAAATAAAGAAGATACGGCTTAGTACTTATTTATATGAAAACTATTTCACATATTATCGGTTGAGCCATTTTTGAGTTATCTCCAAGAAACTACTCTCTATGGAACCCTACATTATGCGTGGTCCGATACACTCTTGGCCGGTCTTTTAAAGATATTTGATATGTAGTATTAACCGTTAGTAGTAATTTATTTATTTACTTGTGTTGATAATTAGTATAAATTTGTATTTCAGCGAGATAGTAAAGCTTTTTTTCCTTTATTCTTACTTACATTAAACTCTTAAATATCAGCAATTTTTAATTAGAATCTCGATCAGGCTTCGCTCAGTGATAGTTAGTACACTGAAATTTGTATGTGTTTTAATCACGCCGACAATATGGTAAATCAAAATCAGAAAAATAAAATGAAGTACTGGAGGTGATTTTTTTTCGCTCCAACCCACGCGATTGATACGATACACGATAGTGTGTGGTATTATTGGACAGGTCTTCCAAAAAGAATAAGTCTTAAACAACTTTTGGATAAAACGCATATTTTCGTAAATAATAACTCCGAAAATTACCTATTAGTCCATTGTATTGTAGCAATAGCAGGTTTCCGCAACTCGACAACTAACGCCTGTTTTGCGTGACTCATCAGAATAAGTACTAATACATAATAATTGTAGTGTACTTACAAGACTACATTTGTTTTCAGGGCATTATAAGATGCATGAGTTCTGTTTTTTTTCCATTTTTATTTCAATTCTTTATTTAATTTGTAATATAGGTAATCTAAATAAAATACACTTTTTCTAAGAACGTAAATACATGAACACACATACGGGTATATTATCTTAAAAGATAAAACGTCTATGCGCTATTGATTCCGACAAGACACGTTATGCCCGCACCGCATGAACCCTCTGCAGTTATTTAGTCTTTAGGCACAGTAAGTCCGATATTATTGCTCACGGACCAAGCACAAGTATTTGTAGTACAAGGGAAGCACGGAGCGACGAGCGACACAGCCTCCTCGTCTCAAAGCTAGCTCACGACTGCCAGCAACGCCGTTTTCGAGCTACCAACGCACGAAATGTGGAATTATGATCAAGTTGTTTAAGAAAATTTAATCAATTTAAATATCCTACGTTGAGTTTGTAGTGTTCTGTAGTACACATTTTGTAGTTCAACAATATTTTAAATCGAATGAGCCGTTCAGTAGATATAAGCAAAATTAACCGTAAAACGACATTTCGTTACATTTAAATAACGGAGAAACTATACGTTACACGAGTTACTCAAACGTTGACAATGTTGTACATGAAATGGTAATTAACATATATTATTTTCAAAAATTTTGAATAACCCGTTATTGAGATATATCCCTTAGAAAGTAACAGTTTTTGGCCACAATTAGCGCCTAGCGCCTTAATACTAATTTCTGGTTTCAACACGTTACATTCACTTCGCTAAGGGCATCAGGTTGTGGGATTCCTAGCTCGTGACACAATTTGTGTTAAAATACACTCAAAAGCAAAGAAACCAGGCCACATCGTAAGTTCGTCGAGTAGATAGATATATGTATAGATAGATTGCTTTATCTATCTATCTAAAAAACAGAATAAAATAAATATTTAAGAGGGCTCCCGTACAACAGACATAATTTTTTTGCCGTGTTTATAGATAATGGTACGGTTTTTTAAATACACTCAAAAGCAAAGACACCAGGCCACATCGAAGTTCGTCGAGTAGGTACGTAAGTTCCTTGAAATCCGGTTTTACTGATTATGTATGAATGATTTACTGAATATGTTTCGGCCAGGGTCTCTTTCACTTCAAGTCCAGACAGAGAGAACCACACTCTCTATTTCTTACGGTAGTACAATCACTACTAATAAAAAGATAGGTACAGCTTATTAACTTTTACTGTTACTGTACGTTTTGGTTAACCAGACTATAAGTAGTTAATTTTAGATTTAGCTGTTCACTGTTCAAAGGTTGCTTTAAAAGTGTTTTTAATTTTTTCAGGACTTTATGGTCCTGTGTTATTTTGGTTTGTCTGATACAAAGATAAAAAGCTTAATCGGCATGTCATGATACAAAAAAGTGCAGTACCCGTTCCTAATGGTCACGTTTTAGTATATTTAGATATTTTTATTTTTATGAGCGTCATCAAAATATACAAATACAAAATACAAATACAAATGCGTCATCAGGTTAGGTTCGTAAGTATTTATTTATTTATTTTAATTTATTTAGGTAAATATTTTACCTCTATACAAAAATCTATATTTCTTTATAAACCATAAGAAAATTAATCTGACGAAATAATCTAAGTGTAAATATATTTTGAGAGAAAGGAAATGTGTTCACAAAAATAATGTTAAAAAGAATAACATTATTTAGAATCATATTTTTTTACGTTGTGTAAGTAAAAAACTTCCCTTTTTAGGGTTCCGTAGTCAACTAGGAACCCTTATAGTTTCGCCATGTCTGCCCGTCCGTCCGTCCGTCCGTCCGCGGATAATCTCAGTGACCGTTAGCACTAGAAAGCTGAAATTTGGTACTAATATGCATATCAATCACGCCGACAAAGTGGTAAAATAAAAAGTGGAATATTTTTTTTTATTAGGGTACCTCCCCTATACGTAAAGTGGGGAGTGATTTTTTTTTCCATTTCAACCCTAACGTGTGATATATTGTTGGATAGGTATTTAAAAATGAATAGGGGTTTACTAAAATCATTTTTTGATAATGTAAATATTTTCGGAAATAATCGCTTCGAAAGTCGCAAAAAATAGCGTCCCCCCCCCCCTGTAACTTTTGCACCGTAAGTCCAAAAAATATGAAAAAAATTGGGAATATGCGCATTATGATAAACTTTTTAGGAAAATTATTTTGAACATTATAGGTCCTAGCCATTTTTGAGTTATTTCCAAAAAACTTCTTCCATAGGCATCAGATACGACCTTTTGGCATTAGTCTTTAACTCTTAAGTGGGTACACTTACTGTGACGGACGGAAAACTACGGAACCCTACACTGAGCGTGGCCCGACACGCTCTTGGCCGGTTTTTTTTTGTTTATTCCGTACAATATATATTGTGTTGAATATTACAATAATCTTAACCTAACATGGAACTTAACCAATAATGATGAATCAAGAAAAATCTGAATAAATATGTACAATAGAAAAAAATACTTACTTCTAATCGTTGTACATATATGTATAACTATACAATTATTGTAAACATGCCAACCTGCTAGTAACAGTTACATAGATACAAGACTACATTACACAGTTACATAGATGCTAGACAGTAACCCAAGTAATTAACAAGTAAACTGTTTGAACTGAGATAAAATCAACAAAAAGTGAGAGTTAACGTAACCGGCGATCACGCAAGAGTTCAATATCACGCGTCAATGACACTCCCATACTTACATGCGCGTACCGTCAGCAACATCATTGAAGCGTTGATATTATAGCTTGGCAGTATGGTATACGAGTTTTTAAACTTCTTCTTACGAAGCAGGAGGTCCCGGATTCGAATCCTGGTAAGGGCATTTATTTGTGTGTTTATCACAGATGTTTGTCCCTGAGTTATATAGATGTTTTCTATGTATTTAAGTATTTATCTACTCGTATTATGTATATCGTCGTGTAGTACCCACAATACAAGCCTACCGTGCCTAGCTTACCATGGTACAGTCGAGGTCAAAGATATATTTACACATTTTCACCTTATTCCTTTGTAATAAGGTGCAAAAGTGTAAACATATCTTTGACCTCGACTGTACCATAAAAACTATTTATCTATTCTTTGTCGTATCCTCATAGCTTAAGGACCAACGCTCTCAAACAATTCAATGGTGCATGCTAATCTGTACTGGGGCTTTCAAATTTTCATGGACTGGAGATAAAAGTTGTTTTTATGATGTCTAAATTTGTAGAAACTCTTTAATAACATTCAGACATCTTTAAAAAATATTATTATAAATAGTGGGTTAGGATTCCGGAACGTGCCAATGCGTTTATTTGGAACTGATGCTTGAAATAATACTATATTATTTATATTCAACATTTTACACTCGCTTTTTGGTGAAAAAAAAAACGGTGTGGGAAAACCGGACTATCCTAAGAAGATAAAAAATAAACAAAAAATATTTTTTTCGATCTGATTTACTATATCGCAGGCGCCTTTAGAATGCAACCGAGTAGATATAAGGCCAACTAACTATTCAAGGTGTTACAAAAAGTTGGCGATTCACTTAAGGGCACAGTACGATACTAATATCGTGTTCTGATAATAAAATAATAGAAAAAAATTACGCAAAACAGTCGCTTTGTATGGAAGTTGGCGTGCCGGCACGAATTGGCCAAACAAAATAGTACATTATTTTCGAGGAGGTGAAGTAGCACATTGATGGCTGAGTATTACGTTTAAACGGACGACTTTAGGAGTCCGTTTAATTTAATACGAAGCCAGCAATGGCCCTTCACGCCGAGTCCAATATAGTGCTTTATTCAAAAATAATGCAAAACATCCAACGTTGATGAACAACAAACAATATTGACTTAAATAATATATTCAGGATGACTTCTAGGTTAAAAGAATGGCCACTACCGTGAGCATCGAATTTCGATTCGAATTCTATAATTATCTCTATCTCCATCGCTTCTCATTTTGAGTGAGAGAGACAGATTTATTCGAAACTACAATTTTCTATGTTCGCGGTACACGCTCAGCTTTGCCGCCATTATATTTTTTTATTAAAAAGTTTGAAGTGTATTTTTCTTCTGAATTTACCGTAAGCTATTTGAGATAACTAAGAAGTCGCGGTACCAACATTATAAATAACAAATACCGATGTTGTGTTTTGGCTGTTTAGGACCTTTGCCTTTATTTTTGTATGGCTGTTGAACTTTTTAGAAAGTTTGTACCTCGACAAAAATGGAATTTGTATGCAACATTTATGTCGCGAAATCGAGCCTGCAATCTCCGTAACGTTTTAATTTTTATTTGACCATAAAGTAGGCACTTCGCCGCCTAGTTTCTAACCGTAAAAGTCAAATTGGCGGATATTTTTGAATAAAATTTATTTTTCGTGCCCGAAAACGTTTTTTGCCTACTTTTATGTAATCGGAATATTATAAGTACGTACCAATTGTGCTCTTAAAAGAACCATCAATATTATTGTAACACCGTGTGTACGATGGGAAAGCATGTATACACTATTTTTCCTACAAAAAACCGTTTCCAATCTGCACCATCTTTCGTTGCTAACTGTACACTCACAATGGTAAGCTCCCATACATACCTGCATACGTACACACAATGATAGTCGCACGACACTTTCGTCTGTTTTGCCTGCGCGGTGCGCGCACGTCGGTTTTTGTGAACCGACTTAATTAGGACAAGGTTGAAATGAACTTTATGTTAAGTTAAAATTAAGTTAAGTAGTTACTGTGCAACAAAATGAAGAGTAGGTACAGATATGGACAAAAATTGTGTAACCGTGAAAAAACATTGTTTTTTTTTTTTTCAAGCAAAGAAGTCTCAGAACTCCGTTATTTATTGACTGAACTTGAATTTCCTTCCATTATTTGAATGCCATTGAGACTTGGACCATTATTAGGGACGTTTTGTCACGATATATACTGAGTTACAAAAAACTAATTGAAATAGTTTTTTGTAACTCAGTTAACTAATAAGTAAGATAGGCACTTCCTAATTTTAGCGCTGTTAATATATTTGTTATCTTATAAAAAAATATCCTTAAATATTTTTTACATCTCAATCACTACATACTTTTCTTAAGTGCAGTACTTACCTATTCCTATTTACTTAAAAATTTAATAATATTTTATTACATGTCTAAGGTGGAAGCAAAAACTAAACATACTGAAATAAAATATTTTAAACCTAAATCTAAAATTAAATAGGTAAGGAAACATAAAATGAAGAAAAGCACCACCCCACAAAAAGACCACCCCTTGTCGTCCCCGGCGCAAAGGTACCCATCACGCTCGCTGCGTTGCCGCGTTGACCTGCGATTGTAATTGTACATAATAATATTAATTCAATAGTGTTTCCAACTGAACAAACAGAAATGTTGCTATGTATTAGTGGAAACTGGCTTGTCAATGTGTCAACTGATTAATTATTTGTAAGTGTATTTGCCTAGCTGTTTGCTTCCCAAAGGTTTATAGTAGTTTATGTAACGGTTACGTTTTAAGGCCTAATTACGTACAGTTGCATACACTGCTTTATCTACACTCATATTATATTATCCTAAATAAAGTGTTCTGAAATCATAGAATGACCGCCATTGCACCGCCATGGCCAACTCGATTGTGCCGGCGGTCGCGTGGGTGCGTGCCGTTGGTCGGGAAGGAGGACAGGATTTACCTTATGTTATCAAATTCGATGTTTGGAATTTGAAACTCATAACGTATCAATATATGAGCATGTAGAGTTAAAATTACATTAAGACTGATAAAAAACTTATTATAGTAAAATCGGTTGTGTTAATGCTATGGGTAATGCTAGCCATTGCCTACCGTTTTTGAACACGTTTTAGAGGACTTACAATGTGAGTAGATAAAATTAATTAATTAATTAAAATACATTAATATCTTGTCAAGTCAAACTGCGGCCATAAATTAATTTAATAACAATCATAACTTCGTTTATAAGACATATCTCGTCTAATCTCTTATCTAATTAAGTTTAATATTCTTGTAAACTACATCGAAGTCAAACAATGTTATCGTTTTTATAGTTCATGGGAATACACTTGTAAAAATAATCTGTCATTGACACAAATAGGTGATACAGTAATAAACCTAATTATTAGTTATATTACTTATCTTACTTGACATTGGTCTTGCTATGTCATTCTTTATGACTCAATAGGGTACGAGTTTCTAACATAAGATACTTAATTATGTTATGTTACCTATTTGGTACGGTAACCTGTGAGAATTCATTTTAAATGTTCGAATTGTGGAAAAAAAACTGTAATTTAACTACATAACTTAAATTTAATTAAGATATGTCTTATAGTTTTCGAGTAAAATGACAAATTACTGTGACATACGGATGGACGGACGGACATGACTAAACTATAAGGGTTCCGTTTTTGCTATTTTGGCTACGGAACCCTAAAAACCAGTATAATTTAAGGTGTAGGTGTAACTATTAAAGGTGAACTATGTACATCTAGAGTTGCAAGCATTCTTCGGCTACTGCTCATTGCGTCTATTATAATATACTGTATGAATCAACCTTATTTTGTCACCATAGTTTTATATGACAGATATTTACTATAGTAACATACGAAAACTTTAATCTGTTTTTACCGTTCATGTATACATGTGAGCCTAACATATACATGCGAAACATGTCCAGCACAGATGGACGGACGGACGTACAACTGGTTTCTCGCCGGTGGTCGATAGTGAAAGTCTTGGTCAATGCGCCTGTGACGGGACGGAAACTGCATATATGGAGGTTTATTTGTTTAACTTAGGTTACTTCCTATGCCTAGGACATGTAGAGTTCGATCACATTTATACTAGAAACGGAATTAAATCCGGTCAGATTATAGAAATACCTGGGGATCAATGTTACTCTGCGTCCGTAGGAAACACCTTAGACAACCCTACACGTGACCCCTGGGTGGTGCTAAAAGAGTAACAAACTTGGCAGCTGCACCGTCCCCTCTGGACCTCGCAGCACTCACTGGATTTTCATTATCATCTGCTTTCCCACTACTACTACATCAGGGAAGAAATGCCTATCTATATCCAGAGATATGTAGCCATACGATAAATAAATAAATAGAAATACCTTATTAAAATATTTTTCACTATACGGGCCGTATTCTAACTTTAAAACACCTATAGACACGATCCGACTTCAATACAAGAAATATCAGAATTTGCTTGAAAATTATTCCGATCAACTTGATTATTGGTTGAATATTTGTTCTACATATGTTGGAGTTATGTTTGAAAAAGATTGTGTTGGTTATCGTTTACCTGTTTTTTTTTCAAGGATCAAGATATTTTTTCATTGCTAAGAAAAGAGAACAACTTTATTGCTACGTAGGTATGTAATACAAGTATTTAGTAAAACTAAAGTAGAAACTAAGAGTAAATAAAACTAAAAAGTATTAAACATAATAATTTTACAAACAAATTTACAAACATCAAAATAAAACATATTAGTATAACACCACGAAACGGGCCCTTTTCAGGAATATGCTAGGCTTTCCATAGTGACCTTAAACTAATAAATAACAGCTAGCAAGAAATTGTGAAGAATAAATAAAATTACAATTTCTAATAATTTTAACCTATTGCCTATAATATTCAAGAGAGTAACTAATTACAGCTTGTAAATAGTAGTTTATGTAACTGTTACGTAATAAGGGTCCTTAAAACATGAGTGTGGTTTTATGAAATGAGCCGCAGGCGAATTTCATAATAAGATCACACGAGTGTTTTAAGGCCTAATTACGTACAGTTGCATACACTGCTTTATCTACACTCATATTATATATATTAAATTAAGTGTTCGGAAACCATAGAATGACCGCCATTGTACCGTCATGGCCTACTCGATTGTGCCGGCGCTCGCGCGGGACCAATCGAGTTGGCCATGGCGGTAACATTATGTTATCAAATTCGATGTTCCAAATTTGAAACTCATTACTCAACAATATTTGAGCATGCAAAGTTAAAATTACGTTACTGCCGCAGATAAGAAACTTATCATAGTTAAATTGTTTGTTGTAATGCTTGACATTGTCTACGGTTTTTGAACGCATTTTAGAGTACTTACAGTATGAGTGTAGATAAAGTTATATTAACTAGCCATGTTTCAATATAAGTTTCTTTATAATACCTATATTGATGATAAAAATCGAACTGACCCTAAAATGAAAATTTTAAGCGCTATATTATTTATTCAGTTACAACTAAATATAAATAATTTATAAAAACTATCAAAACATTTCCGATTAGGAATTATTGGGTAATTTCTTTCATACATTTTTGTTCTGCAAAATTTTGTCATTCATAGCGACCTTTAAATAACGTTTAATTGTTCTCAAATCATTAAAATGAGTATTGAAACTAAAAGAACTTATGGAGATTAAAAAAAACTTTATATTTTTGGACCATCCTATATAGCGGTGACACTGGTATATGCACAAACCTTACCGAAGGAAGTTCCTAATTAGATGTGGAAGATTAAACGGCGATTATTTACTAAATCAATATTTTATTACTTAAATTGCCTTGTAAAACTAGGATAAAATGTAGTATTTATCGTTATCGAGACTTAACGAAGTACACGCATTTTGTAAGCAACATACACGCAAAGTTACACAACGCTATAAAACGTTTATTAGGTATTTTAGATATAAGTATTTATTTAAATAGAAGTGGCATGACCCTTATGCCATACACTTTTTGTTATTTATACAGTTATATAGCACCAGCGTACTCGTATTTTAATTTCATTGCAACATTTTTTTAGGTTTAAAAAATTACATAAAAATATTGTAGGTAAATGCAACGTACAACTCAAACTGACGATTTGGAACCAGCGTTTGGCGGGAAGCTATTATACTTTGATCACTAGTACAGAAAACCGGCCAAGTGCGTATCGGACCACGCATAGGAGGGTTCCGTACCTTCAATGGAATAAGAACCAAACTAATACTAAAAGGTCGTATCTGATACCTATGGAAGAAGTTTTTTGGAGATAACTCAAAAATGGCTGAACTGATAATGTTCAAAACAATTTTCATTGAAAGTATATGATGAGGCGCATCTCCTCAATTTTTTTCATATTTATTGGACTTACGGTTCAAAAGTTACAGGGGGACACCATTTTTCTGACTTTCGAAACGATTATTTCAGAAAATATTCACTTAATCACAAAATGGTCAATGTTATTTTTAAAGACCTATCGATTGATCGCATGTTGATGTTTGGTAAAATAAATTTTTGAAATTTAGTTACATCAACCCTCAGAATATTTTTTTTTTCAAATTTAATTACATAACTAAGTAGCGGCATATAAAATACACCTTATGTGTAAATTTTATTCAGATACGTCGTACAGTTTCCGAGTAAAATGACTGTGACATACGGACGGACAGACAGACAGACAGACAGGCAGACATGACGAATCCATAAGGGTTCTGTTTTTTGCCATTTGGTTACGGAACCCTAAAAACATTAGTTTCTGCAAAGAAACAAATCATTATTAACAAAAAAATTTCATTAATAATTTCGCTGGCCCAATATTATAATATACGTTTAACTTTTATCCAATTAAAATTTGAACATTGTCATAGTGACGCTAACTCTTTTTTTTTTTTTAACTGCCCTGAAAATGTAACCCTGTAATATTGGGTCACCGATTTATAATGTAAATAACCAAATGAGTCATAAACTTCATTTCATGACATAAAAAGTATAATGACATGTTCGTGTAACCTATTTTTTCCTTAACTACACACGGATGAACTTGAGTGAATTTACATAATAAAATGAATACAAGCGATTATCATGTAACACGATCATTACACACAGTCATAAATATCTCATCACTCTTTAACCTTATGTCGTCGCATTAAGATGCAAAATTGTAGACATTCTTATGACTGTGAAATACGGGTCATGTTTGTGAAAGCTCATTTTGCCATATCATTTATGTATGATGTAATATTATATGATCGGATTGACCTTCCTTCCGGTTTCTTGTTAGACAAGCGTTACAAGCAAATATATGGATGTGTACCGTATTATGAATTATTTACGTAATTAACGGACGTGATTATGTTGTCAACATTTTGTTTAATTACCTATTTTATATATATGTAAATGAGAGTAATCTTTAAGGCGCTCTACTGACCTCACAACTAAATAACCTGCGATATACATTGTGGTTTTTGATCCATCGATTGATTTCATTACACCTACCTAGGACGGCAACGTAACGAAATCTCCGGCGAATTTTGCGTTAAAATTGCGCGGAGTATCAGACCCCTTAAGACACACTCAAGAGCAACGTAAACTGGTCATTTTGTACCGTATTCCAATTTTAAAATACATAAACAATACATTAAACGCACAATCTATGTCAAACACAACTCCAACACATAACAAACAATCAACCAATATTGAAGATGTTTTGGAGTTGCATCGGAATAATTTTCATGCATATTCTGATGTTTCTGATTCAGTTATATATGCCTAGTTAATGCATAGAGTTAAGTTGTATTGATGTTAAATAGTGTCTAAACGTGTTTTAAAGCTATACGGCCCATTGTATTATGTAAATGCCTTTTAAAATTACCTGTACTACCGTTTATAGTCCCTAGTACCAACTAGAATACTATTATTTAAAAGTTACATATTTGACGCCCTATAAATTAAATACCAACCATTACATACTTCGTAAACACGATGATATACCTAATTAGACCGACCTGCGTTCCTGGTATTTGCAGTATGCCCCAATACTATAGGATACCAGGAACACTAGCGCTCGAATTTCACGGATGCGTACACTGTCTCTAATGGAATTGGAGTAGATATTGTCATTTCTCTAAAACATTCTAATTATGACTTTATCAAAATCACCACCTATACAGTATTTTGGTAACTAGGTATGTCGTTTTTCTGTTCAAATACCATTGATTAAATCTGAGCAAAGATGGTGAAACATCATCTGACCTTAGATTACAATTTTATTTTCAAGGTTTATAGGAAATGAGCAGACATTTTAATACACCTGTGCTCTTACCCTGTATTTTATATCGACTATAGGTATCTATATAACATTTTAACTTTAACTTAGGTATCACTAGGTTTTTACAAACAAACACTTAATTATTTTTGTCTTAATTTCAGATACAATGCCGCCCTACACAATACTCATGCTACTCCTATTAATATCATCAAGCATATCAAAATCAGCAAAAACAAATGCACGCCCAGTCCATGAAATTATTAACGAACAAGCCAGAATAGACGAAAAGAAACAGATTACTCCTGGCTTCTTGCCGTATGGCAACCCGTTAGCTGGCAACTCCCAACAAAATGCTAGACTACATGCGCAAAATCAACAAGCCATGTTCAATGCAGAAAGAGTCAGGCAACACAGAGCTCAACTCCAAAGATGGACACAGGCCCCAATCAAAATGGATAGCTACATGAAAGCTTACCACGAATCACAAGAAAACCATCAACTAGCTTTAGAACAACAGCAAGCGAAGATAAGAGACGTTAAAGTAGGGGCTACTACTCCTAAAACTAGAAGACAGGAGAAGAGAGTAGAAGCTAAAAGAGTAGAAAGAGTCAGACTGCAAAGTTCAGAGCCTATGAAGATTACCAAGGCTGATGCTGTTATAAAAGAAAGAAGCAGAAATCATAGGTCACACGGTTCCCTAGATCTCCAATATCATCAATATTTTCAGCCAAAAAGATACCAGACTGTCTACGTTTCCCCAGGGCCTACTTATGATCAAGGAGTCACCATTAAACCTAACGGCAATGTCGGCTTAAAACACTATCAAGGTGCTCATGAAAGTAAGTTGTATACAGAAGCTATACCAAGTACACCACCACCAGTCACCAAACCAATCTTCCCTAAACAATATCATCAAATGCAAAAGTACCAATCCGCTCAAGATATAGACGCATTAAAATATTTATTGAAAACGAACTCGAAAGATCAACAATTATCGGGACTAAATGCTTTAATAGTATCAGGAAACCAGAATAAAGAAGAAGAAGAAAAACATAAGAATCTAGAGACACCGATAGACCTATACTTCTACTTAAAAGATGCCCCAAGCCCAAATCTAGCGCAGCAGTATGATCATACAAAATATGCTCAAATACCACAATATGCTAGCGCTTATATGCCTGACACTGTAGTTAAGGATCATACACCTATAACAGAACAAATAGACGATATTGAAGATCCTGACAAACATATTAAAAAACCTTATACAGTACAAGTACTACAACCAATAGCAACCCAAGCGCCTGCTGCTCAAGATACAACCACAACAAAAAGTAATAACTATTATAAAGTAGAAGTGGCCAGTCAAACTATCTCTTCTGGTCATGTATATAAGGAACCTGATTACTACGTTAATGAAGATTCAGCTAAACCAAGTTACCAGGCAATACAATACGTACAGCCACGATATCCACCTTCGCAGTATGGAACCCAGTATGGAACGCAACACGAAGAAGAAAGCGACCAAAGTGAAAGCTATCTTCATGACACCGCGCAACATACAGGTGTCCAACATTTAACAGGAGATGGCACAGGAGTCTCCGCATATGGAGATGATAGTGTAAGTAATAAAACCTCTGAATCGCTAACAAGAACAAGCAGATCAATTCTTGAAACTGCTCCTTTTCTAGTATCCCAAACTACTAATACTTCTGTGACTATAACTAACGACACATCTCCTAAAGCAGAACCTCTTATTAGACTAAATCCAAGAGGTAGACATCGCTTAAATGACATGTCAACATTTTTGATAACCCCAAAATTCCCTATAGGAGAAGCTACTGATTACACATATAACGATTACGAAGATAATATAAGACCACATCGACCCAATAGACCAAATCAAAGAGATTATGAAGAAGACTATGAATATGATGACGATTTTGATTACGATTACGAACATTCAAACAAGGACTCTCTATACGCATTGCCAACGCAAAGTTACGCGCCTACCGTCAGATATAACTCTCCAAATAAATATAGAAAAAGATTTCCAGAGATCCCATATGGTGTTCCTGAAACATCATACGGTACACCATTAAGTTATGATACTTCCTCTTATGGGGCACCAACTTATGGAGCACCAAATTACAGTCCAAGTCCAAGTTATTCTATTCCCAACGCACATAAAACACAACAAATATCCGAACCGCTTTACGTCTTATCACAGACACAACTGAAAAACTTAATAGGACACCATAATTTAAATATTCAGCACTTGGACATTTTCCAAACTGCGTCCCAAAAAATTAAACGCAAAAGACCGTCGGGACATAGGAAATATAAGAGGCGGTATCCTGACAGTCACAGGCAAGCCAAAATAAAGAAAACTTTGCATAAAATACACCAGATTACCGGGCATTAAAACGTCAACTGTTCAACTTTAATCAGGATTCTTTAATCCATATTACGATTAGCGTAACAGTGTAAGATGGTGGATATTTGTTACATATATTTTGAAGAAAATTTTAGCAGATCGTTTTTAACCAACTTCCAAAAACGTAATTGATGATAGACTTAGAAGAGCTTTAAAAATTTATAAGCAACATAAACATTTAATGTTTAATGTTTCTCAGCACTAAATATAAGTAGATAACTACTTATATACATGTTATTTATACTGCCTACAGAAGTTAATTGTTCATGTACTATTTATAGGTGAGTCGTCAAAGATAGACCGTGAACTACAAGTAAACGTAACCAAGGCTTCTATACATTCTCTATTGAAGTAACTACAAAACAGATAATAGCATAGCTATTCTGGCATTTATACTTACCGTAAGATTATTTAATAAATGTCTTGAACTGTTTAATGGATTTTAAAGTTTCGGGTAAACAAGACAACATTTAACGTACACAAGCTTAGTTTTGTTTTTGCTTTAATTTCTTGTAATCGTGTTGGGATTTCTTGAAACTAAGTTTACATTTTGTATTAGTATTTTGCAAGAACCAAGAAAAGTAATTATTGTTCTTGATGTAGATTGCTTACTTTCTAAGACCATTTGAAATAAATAGAAATCACGTCATTAAAGTTTTACCTACTTACATAAAAAAATATCGCTTGTGGCTGCATTTAACTCTTTGTAAGTACCTTAGATTAATACCTTATAAAACATGTAATCAATATTGTAAACATAATTATTTAAATGACAATTTAAATATTGTTAGGAATGTGTTGAATTAGTTTTAATAAGTTATTTGATTAATTATTTAAGAAGCGTTTATGTTAATTAGGTACGTAATTAATAAACATGACATAATTTAGTTCAATTCGTTTATTTTCTTACCTATAAATATATTTACATTTACATGTAACAAATAAATAATTTATCTACACTTATAATATAATAACAGACATATTATGTGAACTACTACTGATAACTAGAAATTTAGTTATTGATCTAAGTGTATGAAAGTAGTACATTTACTAAATAAAAGGACCCGGGGTATGTCCTTAAACTACGTCCGGACTTGGGTATGTCCTTAAACTACGCCAAAAAGAGAAGTATGGGCACTGCGAATGGCATCTCGCTAAGTGTGGTAGGGCACGTTCAGCGAATGTCAACTCGCTCAAATCTGGAGCATAGCCCGACTGGGGTAGTACCCTCCACCTTACAGAAAACCACAGCCAAATAGCACTATACCCTACTCATAGTGTTGTGTTCCTGCTGGTGAGTAAGGTTGCCAAAGAGCTCAAAAAGGACCCAGTGTGTTGACGATGAGGGACCTTCTTGTTCCTTTAGCCATCAACACAGTGAATCCTCCTTTTTGTAAAGGGTCGGCAACACGCATGTGACTCCTTTGGAGTTGCAGGCGTCCATAGGTTACGGTAGCTGCTTACCATCAGGCGGGCCGTATGCTTGTTTGCCACCGTCGTGGTATTAAAAAAAATATAGGTATATATATATATATATATATAAATATGTATTTGCTAAAACAAGGTAATTATTATAAACAATCATATCTAACATAGAGTATCTAAAATGGCTTAATTTTATTTGTAAATTCCATTGCATCAAGTTTTAGGAAGAGAATTAGATTTTATATTGATGTGTAGTGAAAAAAAGTTTACAAAAATTACTCCGATTTTGAGAATAAAGAGAAATGTCAGTTCTGGAAGAAACAAGTTTTCAGACCAGGAATAAATATATTAAGATTAACTATTAAAAATTAAAAATATATGAATACCCCAAAACGGCTGAACCGATTTAAAGTCTAAGGTTACTCGCTAGAAAACCTACTTTCAAATAAATAAAAAAAAGGAAATTTTAATCGGTTCAACCGTTTCAGCGCTACGGTACCACAGACAGATAACGATCAAACTTATAACACCACTCTTTTACTTTAGTGATCTTGGCCGAACCTGAAATCTGTATAAAACTCGTACCTATGTACATACATACGTTTCTTCCTATCAACTAGCATTATATATATAAATATAATTTTGCTGTTGCCATAAAGAAACAACAAAAGTAGTCCAAATATGTCCTGTTGTCCTGACACATCCTTGTTAAATATTTAGGTAACAAACGACTGTTGCAATATATTTGGTCACCAACTATTTGACGTACGGTAATGTGTTCTTTTTTGATGCTGATAACATAACCTGCACTGGTTTAGGCACATATCTGGTTTTCAAAATTGTTGAAATAATTACAAAATTAAATGCACTATTTTGTTGTATTTAACTCGTATACAACGATATTTCACTAAATGTTCAAAAACTTATAATTATTTGTCACTACCATGTAAAGTTGTAAAGAAGTTTTAAAGAACGCATTTAATTGTGTTGACAGGGACACCATTCTGAAGGAGGTTTTAGATTTGGCGCCGTCTCTTTACCCCTTTGTGTACCAATGTTATTCGGGTGTAAGTAACTTGTATCTCAAAGACTGCCTAATCTTGTCGCAAGTGGGAGCTCAACAGGGTGATCCTTTGGGTCCTTTGATTTTTTGCTTGGCGATACAAAAGGCCATCGTCGCCTTGAACTCGCCCCTTAATGTGTGGTATCTGGACGATGGTACTATTGGTGGAACGCCAGAAGCGGTAATCGAGGACTTAGGGAAACTTATACCAGCTTTGAGGGAGATTGGTTTAGAGGTCAACCCAACAAAATGTGAGCTTTACGCCTGCGGATCTGTACCAGTCGCCTCATTGCGGTCTCTGGAAGGGTTGCTACCTGGGATTAAGAAGGTAGATAAAGCCTCTCTTTCTTTGCTTGGGGCGCCAATATTTTCAGATGGTGTCAGTGCGGCTCTGCAAACTAAAAGAGAGGCTCTTGAGGCAGTACGGGGTCACTTGGCGAATCTGTCGTCCCATGTTTCTTTAACTTTGTTGCGAAACTGTTTTGCCACTCCGCGGATGACTTATATTTTAAGGACGTCTCCGTCGTGGCTTTTTGTCGACGAAGCGAGAGAGTTGGATAGACAGCTGAAGTTGACCTTAGAGCTAGTTTTGAACGTGGAGCTAAGTGAAGCACAGTGGGTCCAGGCTGCTCTCCCGGTTCGGTACGGTGGCTTGGGGATACGTCGCGCTGAGGATTTGGGTTTAGTGGCGTTTCTTGCGTCTTCATATGGAACTGAGGGTCTTGTCACTCGCATTTATTCAATTAATGGTGGCAATTCTCCGGTCCCATTCGTTACTGAAGCGCTAGCAAGATGGTCGGCCACCGTTCCGAGCGATTTGCGACCGGATAACCCTACCGTACAACGGGAATGGGACGACGTGTGGAGTAAGCATGTGTACAGCTCTTTGTTGTCTGGTGCCTTGGGGGTAGATCTGGCGCGTCTCAAGGCCGTTGTGGAGCCGGAGTCAGGGGCGTGGCTCCATGCATTGCCCTCACCTCAGCTGGGTACCATGCTGGATAATGACTCGCTGAGAATAGCAGTGGCACTCAGATTGGGGGCAAAAGTATGTGAGACACACCGCTGCAGGTGCGGAGCATGGGTGGCGGAGAACGGGCATCATGGCCTGAGTTGCCAAAGATGCGCTGGTCGTTTTCCAAGGCACCACGCTGTAAACGAGATTGTGCGGCGGGCCATGGTTTCGGCAAACGTACCCTGTGTTTTGGAGCCGCCTGGTCTCAGCCGAACGGATGGGAAGAGACCAGACGGCCTTACATTGGTTCCGTGGCGGAGAGGGCGCTGCCTTTTGTGGGATGCCACTTGCGTGAGCACCTTCGCTGCATCCCATTTGGGGCAGACCATGCGTCGCGCTGGTGCAGCGGCGGAGACTGCTGCCAAGCAGAAACAGGTCAAGTACTCCGCACTGGCATCGGCGTACGAATTTGTGCCGGTGGCTTTAGAAACGGCGGGGCCGTGGGGCGTGGAAGCCCGACGACTTTTTGTGGAAATAGGCCGGCGTTTGCGGGAAAGGGGTGGTGATCCTCGCTCTGGGTCGTACTTGGTCCAACAGGTGTCCATTGCAGTTCAGCGGGGGAATGCAGCAGGCATTATGGGGACCTTTGAGCCAGGTACGATCCAGGGTGGGTTATTTTAGGCTAAGTGTGCTGTACTTAGTTTAATTTTAAATATAGGTTTAGTTGTAGTTTTATTTAATGTTGTTTTTGTATGTTTTTATTAGGTCTCATTTTTGACATTATGTATATAATATTTTTGTGTTTTTATTATGTTAAATTTTTGACATTATGTAGATACTGAATAAATATTTATAATTGTATTGAAGTCATTAGTCATTACCAAGCACACTAAATGTCATTACCGATTACTGTGACACTTTAAAATTAAAAGTTCAATTTCTTCGCAGTTAAGCCTCGCAGGAAGGGACCGAAAAATTTTTCATAATCCAAGCATCCTATACATTCGATTACGGAAAAAAAATTAACTAAATCGTTAATTTTTTATAGTTTTACCGTCGACTGCCAATTCATACTAAATCAAATAATAACCCGCTTACTGGACAGTCAACGTCAAAGATATGTTTACACTTTTGCAAGGTAAAAAGTGTACATATATCGAATTTGACGTCAATAATGTATGTACGAAACATACCTACCCACAACGAACCATCCTTCACACCCATAAAGTCTCATATCACCTTTACTTCCAGCTCCATTATGCGGCCAACTACGAGTTCGGCTACCGTGTCCGTGACCACCAGAGTGGGAATGACTTTGGCCACCAAGAGGCCAAAAGAGGCGAGAACACCAATGGAGCCTACCATGTGTTGCTGCCAGATGGACGAATGCAGAAGGTCCGGTATTCCGCCGGCCCGGAGGGTTTCCATGCTGATATCTCTTATGATCATTTACAGTATAAACATTAAGCAAGTTCTTGTTATTTGGTTTTAGGCGTGGAATTTAATGTTCCCCTTTAAGTTATGTTTGGTCATTGAGTAACAGGAGATGACATCCCTAAGAAATCCATTGTCCCAAAAGTTGTAGTGAAAATCACTACAAGTCACTACTCTTTAATCCTGTCAACCGCCAAACATAGCGCACAAAATTTGTTCTAGATGTCACATCTAGTAGAATACATAATAAATCAATGTGTCAGGTAACCTTTGTGTTTAAAATGTTTTTGAAACATTCCAGCTTTGAAGAGGGTTTATTTTAAATTCCACTCTAAAATTATGCTCGATTTTTATGCTGGTTGTCTAGAAAATATAGAAAACTAGGAAATATTAAGCATGTTATATGTTAATGTAGTTTGGTTAGACGTAGCGATTTTACATTGCAAACGCTTTAACCAAGTAATAACATGAACATCAAGGTAAATGTAAAATGCTTATTTTCTAGCACTAACTTTCTAGACAAAATAAGCATAATTTTGTAAATAATTTTGTGATACAAAGTTAGTTATTTTAGAAACTAGGAATATTAGTACAAAATGAAACAAACAAAAACGATATAATTTATTAACAATCACTTTATAATATCTTAAACTAACACAATGCCTAACAGTAAAATTATAATTTAAATTAGTGAAATAAAATCTTGGCTGAATACACTTCGGTCGAAGTCCAGCGTGTGAATGGGCGAAAAGAAAATGGCGTCAAAATTTATATACATTTCCCGCCAAAACCTTAGAGCGGCAAATAATATGTGCTGGTTATTTTGTGAAAAGAGAAACCGTGAAAGTGCGGTATTTATGGTGTGCCTACATTACTTGTATGACATCGTCGCTTACTGTTCATTGCATAACTTTTACGTAATTACACAAACCTAATACTCGTAATTATATATATTACGAACTTCCGTTTTATCATCTGGCTTAACAATGGTGTTTCATTTGTCGTTTTTGTTGTAAGACATTGTACGGATGCAAAGAATATATTAGAGAGGTTGCCTATTATCTAAACGAAATTTTTTATCTACAATTGGAATATTTTTAGAAGTCTTCATTTATCTAATTTTATACCTTAAGTAATATTTTTCTGAAGAGTCCTAACAACGTATTTTTTAGACTGACAGAACAAAGCATAGGTAAGATCACGGATTTTAATTATTGAGCCACTTAAGCGATTATCACACTGGCGCCGCGTGCAACGACGGTGTGCAAGCGTGACAGCGCTATACACATGCAGAGCGCTATCTTGCTCGCGCACCGGCACCGCATGCGGAAACCGCAGCAGTGTGAAAGCCGCCTTAGGGTTCACTTTTAATTGGAATGAAATGTCCAGGGTTTTTGGTTAAGTATTAAACAAATGAAAGTAGCTTGAACCGTAAATGGTTATTACATTACCTACATTACCTACCACACCACGGGAGGAAAATTGTAAAAATATTTAAACCCGACCTACGCTACGCTATATACTTACGGTACGTGAAATACGGTCTGGTATTAAAAATCATTAGTGCATTTTTTAATACATTGCTAAACATTTTGAGTCGTTTAGCTTATCATATCATCAAATATGTAGGTAATAAAATTTCTTCGTTTCTAAAATTCAAATTTTTCATTTCGCTAATCGGCAAACGCATTTTGAGTTTTTAGTCGATGATGCATTAAAAACCAAGACGTAAGGTAACATTTAGAGATTAGGATTTTGACTACAATTAAAAGCAAGATTGTATGCGGTCTAGCTAGTGGTCCATTTGAATAGGTCTATTATGTGTGAGGAATCACCGCTAACACGAATTAACGCTACTTACCGCAAATTTGAGTGTTTGTAAACTTTCGCTTTACCTACTTTAGATGGACTGCGTTAAGTTCTGATAAAAAAGTAATAGGTATCGTTAAAAGTTATGTGTGACCACAGAGTGTGACTTTATATTAAATATTGACACAAACGGATATTCAAAGCTTGAAAAAAGTGACTGCGAATTTAACAATTGAAGTAAATCATGCTTACATCAATAAAGGTACACTAAACGTATGGCGCCATTTACTTAGCCTAAGTTGTGGCTACGATATTTAAAACCAGATTAACCAAAATTACCTACTAAGTATAAATAAAGACAGAGACCGCGCCACGACTCTAAAAGCCCTGTTACACTTTACTTTTTTAGTGTCCTAACTAGCATCCTAATCAGGATCCTAACTTTTTTCAATAGTAAATTTACTTGCTAAATGCCTAAACTAAAAAATGCCTTGACTAAATTTAGAAACTAAATCATTTAGGAAGCTAACTAGGACAAGTGTAACAGGGCTTTAACTGTCGCCCGACAAACTCTATCCTTCTCTTTCTTACTGAATTGGGCGATTATCACACTGGCACCGCAACCGGATGCGGCGGCGGTGTGCAAGCGTGACAGCGCTATACACATGCAGACGGCTATCTAGCTCGCACAAAGGCGCCATTTGGACAAAACTTAACTTTTCATCTTGCCAATAATAATGCCAATTTTATTTGCGGTTTAAGTACATTCTTAATTATTTATTCAAATGTTTATAGATATTAACAAAATTAATCATATTTTTTGACATGTGCCTTTTGTGTATTTAACCTGTTGTGTATCGTAATTTATTATATGATTAAATAAATTTAATGGCGAGTAATTGCTAGTCGTTTTTCGAAGATTCGATCAATTTTATAATAAAAGCATAACTAAGTACAAATGAAATTGTTGAACGAGTTTGTAAGACATTTTACATATGGCTAATATTTTAATCGGGCTTGGTGCAATATTTTTTTTGTAAAATTTATTTGAATATTTATATTATAATTTATTGTATAATTTGGGTTGTGCAATATCAAAAGTCGTCAAAATTTGAATTTATCACATATATACATAAATGACTTAAATATTAAAATACTCGCTTTTTACGTGCCTTATTTATAAAAATAATAACTAAGTTGTTACTGTTAAAAAATAAATTATGACGTGAAAAGAGCATTTTCATCTATTATTTTCCCACGCTTTATCAATATTGGCTGTGTGCAAGATTGTGGCGCCATCTCTTGGGCAGGGGTTAAATCTTTTTTTTTCTTTTTTATGAATGGCTCGGACTCCTTGCTTATATGAAATGTATCTGGCTGATTCACTATTTTGACAGTTGACCTAGTTGAGATGACATAAGTAAACATTTTGAAATTTGATATTGTAAAATGCCCTTTGCAGTTTAATTTCTAGTCACATTGTGCACTGCGATCGTTTACTACCCCCACCATGCACTTCGCACATAGCGAATACTGTAACATATGTATAATACAGGATGGAAAAATACTGTCATATCGATTACAGCCATTGAGCCTAGATTTATATTTTACTAAAGAAAGAATAGGCTGATTATGCTAGTTTCCCGCCCAGGTTTAGTTTACCGTCCACTTGATTAAACTCCTACAAATATGTGGGAAAAACTCTTTAAGGTTAACAAATTTTATATAGACAGCCACAGTGTAAGAACTTTTTGAGCCTCCAAGTCTGAAGCGCCATGTGAACGAGACCAACCCAAAGTTTCCGTAGTAATACCGTACTAATGGGGAAGGCAACTGTCAAAGTGACATCTCCTTAGAAAAGCTAAATTTGTATGGCGCGAAGTAGTTTTTATTTATTTTCGCGAAAATGACTCAATGTTTTGTCTCGATTTGCTCCGAAATAAAAATCCACCGGTTTCTGAAATACACTAAAATTAAAATGCTGACTGCATACTAATTAAGGTAAGGACCATTCATCTTCTGTCTCCTTCTCTCATTGTATGTGTCTCTTTCTCTCATTGTATGGAATCTGGAACAGCGTCCTCTACCAAAAGTTGTCACCGGCCTTCCCCATAGTAACGCTATTAATTACTAGATGGCGCTAAGGGGCAGTGAGTACGCTACATTATACGACAGCTTTGGTTGCTCTGGTTCAGATGCCGCTTCAGACTTGGAGCCTCAAAAGGTTCTTAAACTGTGGCTGTCTATATATGTATAGTGTATAAAGGTTTATGAGCCTATTCCTCAATATTTATGAATATTAAGTATCATTACTGGTCGTCAATACACACATCATATATTTATTTGTAAAGTTATTGGTTGGCAGAATGGCTTCACGATCATTGCTTTGTCCGAGAGCGCGTTTTAGAAAAAGCATGCGCTTGACAGATAGAATGGCGGGCGCCGGCACCGACTAATGAAGTTTTGTTTGGATTATGAAAATTAGAAAGACAGTGCTAATATAGCGAAGAGCAACTAAAATAGTTGTCTCATTGAAAGAAGTCGTATGAGGAACGGCTACAGGAATTAGGTCTTACGATATTGGAGGACCGAAGGAAGCGAGGCGACCTTATTGAGACTTATCAAATTTTGTATGGACACTACAATGTTGCAAATATTAAAGATCTGTACCAATACTACCAATTAAGCCAGAATACAAGGTTGAGAGGACACTCTAAAAAACTTGTCAAGCCTCTGTGTAATATCATCATCATCATCATATGAGCCGAAAGACGTCCACTGCTGGACATAGGCCTCCCCCAAAGAGTGCCACAATGACCGGTCCTGCGCCACCCGCATCCAGCGGACTCCCGCGACCTTCACCAGGTCATATGGAGGCAGGAGGGCTATATCGGTTACTTTGGTTCTGCTGCGGATGGCCTCATTTCTGATGCGATCACGCAGAGAGACTCCAACCATAGCCCTCTCCATTGCCCTTTGTGGGTGACTTTGAGCTTTCTTATGAGGCCCATTGTAAGCGACCACGTTTCAGTACCATATGTCATCACTGGCAACACACACTGGTCAAAGACTTTCGTCTTGAGACACTGCGGAATATTGGACAAAAGATGTGCCGTAGCTTCCCGAACGCTGCCCAACCGAGTCGGATTCGTCGATTGACCTCTTTCTCGAAGTTGGATCTACCTAACTGGACAGTATGTCCTAAGTATACATATATAATCGTCCACAACTTCGAGTGTAAAGTCACCGATTGTAACGGGAGTTGGTGCTACATGGGTATTTGACATGATCTTCGTCTTATCCATGTTCATCTTTAGACCAACTCGCTCGGAG
Organism: Pammene aurita; assembly: GCA_947086415.1. Lineage (NCBI taxonomy): Eukaryota > Metazoa > Arthropoda > Insecta > Lepidoptera > Tortricidae > Pammene > Pammene aurita. The sequence goes on from OX352314.1 coordinate 16,732,657, forward strand.
GCTTTACTGAGGTCATCGAGCATCGTACTCAAATCCTCCATGGTCTCAGCCAAGACTACTATATCGAAGGTGAGTGATGTACTCGCCGTTTATGTTGATGCCTAGCCTTCTCCAGTCCAGTCTTGAAAACATCCTCCAGTGCAGCGGTAAACAGTTTAGGAGAAATAACATCTCCTTGCCTGACTCCCCGCTGCAACGGAATAGGTTTCGAGTTCTGGTCCTGGAGTCGGACTGACATAGTGGCGTTCTCGTACAAACACTTCAGCACTTCGATATAGCGATAGTCCACTTGGCACCTCTGGAGAGATTGTAGTACAGCCCAGGTTTCGATCGAGTCGAAGGCTTTCTCGTAGTCCACGAACGCTAAGCAGAGGGGCAGGTTATACTCCTCAGTCTTCTGTATAACCTGACGGAGCGTATGGATGTGGTCTTCGGTACTAAAGCCTCTTCGGAAACCGGCTTGTTCGGGAGGCTGGAAGTCATCTAGCCTAGACGCCATCTAGACGATTCGTAATGACTCTTGAAAACAGCTTATAGACATGGCTCAGAAGTGAAATGGGTCGGTAGTTCTTCAGTAACGCGTTATCACCCTTTTTGAAGAACAATACCACCGCTCTGTTCCATGCCTTAGGCGTTCTCCCTTCTAGTAAAACAGAGTCGAACAACTTCTGAAGGGCCATAAGGACCGGTTTACCACCCGCCTTCAGAAGTTCGGCTGTAATTCCGTCTTCACCAGGTGACTTATTGTTTTTGAGCTGTTTAAGAGCCATTCTAATCTCGTACATAGGCTGATGTCCGCGGGATGTCTTCGGTATAATGTCGGGTCAGTCTAGCTCTAGGGTCGTCCGCCAGATCAACTTCAGGTCTGCTAGTTAAGTGCTGTGTAATATGAATCCTAGAAAACACTTCTTATCGAATCGTGTGGTGAATATGTGGAACTCTCTACCAGAATTTGTTGTTAGTGCACCATCAGTGAACTGTTTCAAAAATAGACTAGACTCGTATCTTAGAACTTTTTATAAAGTGCAAAAGAAACAAGTGCTGTGATATACACGCATCAGCTCTAAGAGCTGCTAGTGTATTAATAAATAATAATAATAATATCATAGACATAAGTATAAATCAATGGCTAATATCGTGTGACATTGGACCCCGTTGTGTAATTAATGAACTTCGTGAATCAAAGGAGAGAGCGACAATGTTGGTTTGATTTCAACTGGGCTGTCCCAATAAGTCTCTGGCTGCAGTAAATGAGTCCAATTTAACACGATAGAAATAAAAGGCGAGAAATTATTTAATAATATATGTATATATTTATTTCTAATAAAGGAGTATTCACATAATACTTTCATGTATTCCCACACTTGTTAAACACAACATTTAAGTTAGTTTGCCTAACTATTTGAACACATAAGTACCATTCACCGTCATACATACTCCGTATAAAGGGCGCCACACATTAGAGCGAAAACCAGCGCGGAATTCAGCTGTTCATAGACAAAAGCGAAAATTTGTGCGGGAGAAAATACGATTTGACAGTACTCAAAGATTACGACAAATAAGAAATAACAGAAGTGACAGTATTATCTAGACGTTTATACCCACGGTTTAATTTTTTTTTATCTAACCTTCGTACACGCCTTGCTCCCGCGATAACGATGTATGATGGCAACGGAAATTTGTCTATGGCCTTATACAAATTAAGCTACCATAGACGATTTCCGCCTTTGTCTATGAGTACCTGAATTCCGCGCCGAATTCCGTCGTATGTAATGCCTATCCCTGTATGCCGTGGGCTAGAATAACCCGACAGATCTTAACCACGAATTTCTAAGACCAAAAGAAAGAAAAATTATTATGTGACTTAAGGTCAATTTCGCCAAAAAAAATATTTCTTTTTCGTTTTTTTTTTCCATTTTTTGAATGTTTATTGCACATGAAAAGCAAATATTATTAATAAAATTATCGCCTAAAACAAATTGGTACATTTTTTTTGTAAAAATTTAGTTTCTGCAAAGTTTTCCTTGTCACTTTGATATCTGTCAATAAGGACGTGTAAACTATGTCCAATAGTGGCAACAACGCCATTAGAAAGGCGTTTTGCGATGAGTTATAATAAAAAGTGTATTTTTTTTAAATTGGTATTAACTCTGAAACTAGGCGTATTCCAGAAAAGTTTATAGGACATTTTAGTATCTAAATATGATCAGGAATACACTGTTAAAATCTGTCTAGTTATATGGGCCCACGGTGTATAAGTAAACCCTACACTTAAAATTTTACCTTTAGACGCTGATATATATGTAGTATTAAAATGACAAGTCTGATGTTAAATTATTTCTTTCAAAGTACATAGATAAACTTAACCATGTTTTTTTTTGTTTTTTAACACAAATTTGCTAAACAATAAATTTTGTCAGTATTTTGGTAAAGATAAGATTTGGTGGCCGGCAATAACGCTTATGTTGCAGGACAACAATATTGAATCTGTACAACTGTATGACGTAAGCGCCAAATGGTACCTCTACCAAAATAATATCACAAATATACATATCAATGGTTCCCTCTATAGAGTATATTGAATAGTGTCCCCTCTTTAAATAAATCAAAGGTATGTATATTAATATAATAAACTAATAGAGACGATATTCAGTGTCGGGAGTTATTTTGATCATATTAGAAGAAAACACGTGTAAATAATTTTAAACAAAAAAGGACCGACTTCACTTAGCCTCCACCTACCCAAAAGCAAAATTTAGATGAACTGAGTTTTATGCTACTCAATACTCGGGCAAAACATTTTATGCCCATAAACCGTTATTAAAATTGTTTTTAGGCGATATTATGCATTTAGTATAGTTACTTTTATGCCAAATAGCGTTATGCCAATTGTGTTATGCCATGTGATAATATGACAATCTATTTTATGCGAAAAGGAGGGCACCCAAATTTAAGACTCATCATCATCATCTTTCTCATGGATGCCATTATCAGAACTGGAGAAAATTGAAATGAGACCACACGGGAAGCACCAGCTTTTAAATAAAAAAAGAATCATCAAAATCGGTTCACCCAGTCGAAAATTCTGAGGTAACAAACATTAAAAAAAAATACAGTCGAATTGAGAACCTCCTTTTTTGAAGTGGTTAAAAAATCTATACATTTGTCGTTACTTCCATTTCGTTACCCATACAAAGCATGAGAAATGGTGCATCTTTTTACTCTAGGTGTCATGGACTGGGATGACGTGTCCCATACAAAAAAAAATTTTTGGTGTCCAAATAATTTTTCTCACACTTTTTCTTAGTCGCTGTACGATACCAAATATCGGGTTGCGAGGTGAAACCCGATAAGTAGAAATATTTTTTTATTTAAATAAGCACCTAACGTATGTCAGCTTATTGTTCTATTTTCAAAAACCTATAGCTCGAGTTATCGGGTTTCACCTCGCAACCCTCGATATGCCCTTAAACTGATCTCCACTATTTTTGTTACACCCTGTATAATATTGCTAAAGTCTATGTATTAGTGAAACCCAAATAATAACACAAAAGGTTACATGTGAATATATTACATACACAAATGAAAAACAGCTTAAAATAAAGCGGTCAACAAATAGATACATTTTATTCGAGGCTGTACGGCATGGCCTTATATGTCAATGTCATGCAGTAACACACCCGCAAAATAGAGGGCGTTGAACGCAGGCGGGGAGTGGCTGCGGTTTTTTTTTTTTTTTTTTTAATGGCATCGCGCTCCTGGCGCATTCAGCCAGACGAGTAAAACGTAATTCGGAATAAACGGAATTTTGGAGAAGGATTGGATCAGGAATAGGTAAAATTAAAGTTTGATATTATTATATGAAATAAATTAATATAATGCTTTAAATATAGAAGTGGATATAGATATATCGTTATCGTTAATTTGAAGGAGTGTTGAAATACATGTGGGAAACGGAACTTTAAGGATTGACAGATTGTTAAATAATTCAGAGCGATCATATAACTGACAATTAGAAGCAAAAAAGATATGATTAAAATCCGCAGGATCGTTCAGTTTCTACAGTAAGGCCGTGTTGTACAGCTGTCATCGTGGTCCACAAATGGTATGGATGGTATAGGAAGGATGGAACTCTCTTATAGGAAAACGGTCGAAAAAGTGTCCAGCGGTAAGTACTAAACAATAGTTCCAAATATCTCCGGGTGGCGCTAGGTATAGTTCAGCATTTGAAATGAATTACCGATATTTAATACTTATATGACTTTCTAAATAAAATTAATATTCAGTGTTTTTCATCTCCGCAAATAATTATTTTGGATTTTTTTTTTTTTTCAAAATAATTTAATCAACTTTAATATCATTGTGGCGCCATCAGTTTATCACCTTTTGACGGACACTTTTGTAACATAGAGATTTATATCCTACTTGTACCATCCATAAGAAATGGTCTCGCCGGAAGATCAGCGCTGGCTTTTGGGTCAGCATTATGCTGAGGCGAGCCCATTTCGAAAGTAAACTCTTTTTTTTTCATGTTTAAATGTTCTTGTTATTTCTACTTTTGTATGAGTTATATATTCGAAGTATCGAATAAAATTTATGATTTTGATATACTCAGTTTTGGCAAAATATCTGTCGCAAAAGAACCTACGTAGAATAGTGTCAGCAAACATATTGGCGCTTCTAGAAAAAACAAAGGCTTTTTTTGAGGGAGTTTGACACAAATATTGTCACTCTCAAAGCAAGAATTTAACTAGAGACCGCACACGCGTACTACCGTAAGGGATAGACATATATGACGATAAAATCACTTCTACAGCACAAAACAAAATAATTTATTATTGTTTTCCGTAGCCGACACAACTTTCTAAGAAAAAAAAACAGGTTTTCTCGCAGTAAACACAGAAATTCTTGAAGATATCGTGAATTATATCTGTTTGTGACCCTCCTTTGCTATAAGTAATGGCGTGGAGGGTAACAAAAAAATGTGAGACTATGATAAGGACCAACGGAAATAGCACCTTCTCTGTCGTACTTATTGAAAGTGTAATAATACCATCCCGTTCGATCTTGGTATTGTTAATTATTATACCATGCCCCGTCTATACCTTTTGTCCTATGTCTATGTTTCAACTAGACTAGAAATAAGTAGACAATTTTAGTACAATTTTTATTTACGTAATGAAAAAACAATAAAAATAATCTAGAGACATTCACTTTTAAGTGTAAAATAAAAATATATATTGAATATATTATTTAAAACAACTAACAAGTAACTTTTTTTTAACACTTTCGCAACCGGGCAAAATTTTGGACAATACCCCAGAAACCGACAGAACCCGCCAGGCGGGCTCCGATGTGCAATGCAATGCCGCACGCCGCGTGCCCGGCATCTGAGCAAACATTACGAGTGCCTACCAGGCGGGTTCTCGGTAGTCAAAGTGTTAAATAACTAAAATACCTTATTCACTCAAAGTAACATTATTTATTGCATTAAATAAGGCTCTTTAACAAAATCATATTTTACAACTAAACGCAAACATTCCATAGATAAGCCAAAGAGGCAACGAATTTTCTATAATCGTTCTAGACTTGGCTTCACACTACCGCGCACACTTTATAAATTTATAAATCCGCAAAATCCCTTATACTAATAATTTAGCACGAAATATTCGAATTAAAAGGTTACCAATCAATCAATCAACGTCAGGTTTTTTAATGATTAATACTGACAATATTTACTGATTGTGTAGGACCCCTTTAAACCGGTATTAGACATTGCGATCTCAGGCCCAATCTGTCAGATTGAGGTGTAAAAAGTGAGGGCAATTATGGACCGTAAGCCAGGAACAAATTTCATGACCAATCGCGTCCCAGGCGATTGCTTGTGAAGTGGTTAGGGGCGATGTATAATGAAGCCTCGTGAAGGTCAGCTGCCGCTCCTTTGGTGGGTTGAGGAACGGCAGCCATTTAATCATTCTCAATCACGGTCATCGCGTCCCGATTGAAAAATTGTCAGATGATAGTTTATATGCTCTTTATTAGGGAGCTAAGGGAGGGGTAGGAGGCAGGGTACGCGACAAATTGGGCCCGAGATATTACAATGTCTAATACCGGTTTTAAAACTAACCCATAACGTCACAAACCTTAAGGGTATAAAAAAGTGACAATTATAAGTAGGCGGAATAAAACACCAACATTTTAACGGTGCTTTCATTAAACAAGCAATACATCTCATTTGGTCGCTTTATACTTGGCCGAGGACATACTCATAGTATTATCAGAGAGTATGTATACAGGGTGATTCATTAGACGTGAGCAGGCTTAACACTACGGATTCAGTTAATAACAAGCTATTTTTGATACCATTATTAGTGTGAATAGCGCATTTTTTTAAGTACACTCTACAATTAGAATACTCCGTCGAGTACTGATATTCTCTTGTTTTTCTGTGATATGCGTCAAATTGATGTCTGGTTACTTTGGAAACATCGTATCTCACTTAATTTGACAATTAATTTTTTCGTAATCGAAGTGCTGTCATGATTGTTAAAGAGGTTTTATCTTTATTGATTTGTTTATGTAGGGTGACCATGATTACAGAAAATAAAATTTCTACGAATCAAAAAGGTAAAAAAATTTAGAAAGCTGTTATTGTTTCACTTAAACATGATGGCGGTCGATTAGTTATCGTTAACTAAGCGTGTAGGGTTGTTCCTGCTCACGTCTCATCCTGTATATTTAACACTTTCGCAACCGGGCAAAATTTTGAACAATACCCCAGAAACCGACAGAACTCGCCAGGCGGGCTACGACACGCAACGCAATGCCGCACACCGCGTGCCCGGCATCTGAGCAAACATTACGAGTGCCTACCAAGCGGGTTCTCGGTAGTCAAAGTGTTAATAGAGCGGGACAGTCTAAGAACTTATAGAATCTCCAACTTTTTGAAGTTCAAGCGGTACGCTATTTGTTACTAGATAGCGCTGCAGCGCAGATGTCATTACCTCGTACATTTTGGGTATGGATGGTATAGGAAGGATGGAACTCTCTTCTAGGAAAACGGTCGAAAAAGTGTCCAGCGGTAAGCACTAAACAATAGTTTCAAATATCTCCGGGTGGCGCTAGGTATAGTTCAGCATTTGAAATGAATTACCGATATTTAATACTTATATGACTTTCTAAATAAAATTAATATTCAGAGTGTTTTTCATCTCCACAAATAATTATTTTGGATTTATTTATTTTTTAATTTCAAGATTAATTTAATCAAATTTAATATCATTGTGGCGCCATCAGTTTATCGCCTTTTGACGGACACTTTTGTAACATAGAGATTTATATCCTTCTTGTACCATCCATAACAAATGGTCTCGCCGGAAGATCAGCGCTCTCGGCTCTCGTAAATTGAACGACGCTTCAGACTTCGAGCCTCAAAAACTTCTTGGACTGTGGCTATCTAAAGCCTGACCAGAAATATATGACTATTGTCAAGAGGGCGCTATTATTCTCATTTATATGGCAACAGTTCAGTATTGGCATAGAGCGTATTATTCTCTATGGTATGGTGACATCTTGATTTGTTTACCTGTCAGCTCTGATGTTAATTTGAAAATGTTTCACAGCGAACTAGTTTCATTTCCCGAGCGTATTATTTACAGCAGTTTATAATATACACTATTTACGTTTCGCTCTTGACTATGAATAATTTTGGGATTTTTTTTGTCGTTTACTATTTAATATTCAACATTTTACTATTCTTCAAATAAACCGCAACAATGTCATTGACAACAATGGCAGCCTATCACATGCACTTACACAATGCATATCATTTTGTCATTAAAATTATTGCCAGTGAAAGAATTAGTTCCAATTAAATTCCGCAACATGGCGCATGATCATACACGGTGCCCGTGAGCATTGCGAGAGACTTTAACAGTGTATTCATTATCATATTTAGAGAACAAAATGTCCTTTAAACTTTTTCGAAATTCGCCATAGTTTCAGAGTAAATACTACTTACAAAAAATTGCATTTTGAATTGTTTCTCAGTGTAAAATGATTTTTTGATGGCGATCTCACCGGTATGGGGCATAGTCTACTCTTATTGACTGATATCAAAGACCTAAGAAACACTTTGCATGGACTAGTTTTTACGAGAAAAAATGTAGCAATTTACTTTTTCCGTTACTTTTTTCTAATGACATTTACTTTTTATGTCGAACAGCATTCAAAAAAAGTGAAAAAAAAAGTTAAAAAAAAATTTTTTTTTGGCGTTTTACAACAAAAGTCATATAATGTTTTTTCATTCTTTTGACCTCAGAAATGCGTGGTTAAAATCTCTCGCAATGCTCACGGGCACCGTGTATATTTCTGGTCAGGCTATATGTATAGTCTCTGGTATTATGTTCCTGCCGATAAGATTGCCAGAGAGCTCAAAGAGGTTGCAGTGTGTTGATGGGGGAACCTCTTAATTGTCCTTTTAGCTGTGAATCACAGTGAATCATCCGTATTAAAGGGTCGGCAACGCGCATGTGACACCTTGGAGTTGCAAGTTGGCTTGTTGTGCCACCGCTGTGGTGTAACAACACCAACGTAACTTACCATCTCGATATAATGGTTCAAAACATGTATGGTGCTATGTAGAGCATGTACGACGGATGTAACCATACATGTGAACGCACCATTATATCGTGAGGAAACCGTTGACGTCAACGGCAGAGTAACGTATGCGGAATGAAATCTGGACAAAGTTTTGAAGACGTAAAAAGTAAGTAAAGAAATAAACTCAAATGTTATATAAATGCCAATTGAAAGCTTATACATCTGTTAATTAATCCCGTACTTTTAATGGGCATTGGATTGAAAGCGAAGCGAAGACCGTGGAAAATTTTGTGGAAATGGGATAGAGCTAAAGAGCTATTTATAATATTTTTGCGTCGTTTTTCTTTACACAATAAATTGCCACAAGAAAGCCTGGTTCAGGGAAATATTCCAGCATTAGCCAGTTTGCTGAGAGAGATCGATTAAAGAAAATGACAGCCCGCTGAGTCACAAAATCTTATAGAGAACTCAGGAAGGCATTCAAATGTGGCAGTAAAACTGTTTTAAATTATCTTGAAGACATAGGTATCAGTTAACAGTTAAGAAAAGTTACGCCAATCGTCTCCAAAAATTAAAAAAAAATAACCGAAAATACGGCCACGTCGTTTGGTCAAAAAATGTAAAAACAGATGCTTTTTCATTTTTGGATTTTTTGAATGACTAATATTATGTTGTTTAAAATGGAAATTCGTGGCAAGGTAACTATTATTTTGAGAACACCGTCTTACGGTAAAGAATGTGAAAAATGTCAAGTATACGAAGCTTCCTTAAAAAGTTATCCGATAGAAGATAAATTTAGATCTTAAAAAATCTGTACATTGTTGTTGTCGACAGCGATGGACATAAAGTACCACACCTTTCGTTTGAAACCTCGCATTGGAGTAAACTTACTCTGGCGTTTAATGTGATTAAATACATTATTAAAAACCATGAAAGATTATAAAAATAACTATGTTATATTTATTTTATAAGAAATTGAATGTTGTCCAGATTTCATTCCGCATACGTTATAACAGCAATAATTGTTTATTTCTATAAAAGATATTATATGCGACTATCAAGAACAAAAGGTACAATATTGAATCTGTACAACGTAAACGCTTTCCGCCAGACGGTACCTTTTCTAAAAATGTGTCACATATATTTATTTCACACCATTCATACAAGATTTAAGTCAAATGCTGCTTATTATTTTAAGGGCATAATTAATATCGGATTCTAAAACAACCTCTGGCTACTGGGACGTCTCGGCATTTCGATGGCTTTTCGATTTTGAGAGTTTGTTCCGCGTTAACTTTAGTAACGCTTTTCTGATCTTCATAAAAGTTGGGGTTGTAGCAGGGACATATATAACTTGAGACCTCGTATATGAGCAGGATCGACCAAGGGGTTATGGAGCGAGAAGGCGCGAAAAAATCATCAGAAGGGTCTTGTTATATTGGTCATCTCGTTTGTAAGGAAATCGCGAGTTCTGAGTTCGAGGCGGATAACTAGTATTATAAAAAGTACGAAAAAAAATGTTTTTGCGAAAAAAAGAATTGGTTTTGTTTTGGAGGGTTGGCCGGCTGGGATGACGTGTCCCATAAAAAAACATTTCGCGTCAAAAAAAAATTTTTTTTCTTAGTTTCGTAGTTGCAATATGATACCAATTATGTTGGAAAATTCTTTTTTGTTTGAAAGTTGGTCCCATTGTAACCAGGTCAGGATCTGATGATCGGATCCTGGAGAAATCGAGGGAACTCTTCAACGGTTATAGGCACCCATTTGAGTATTTTTACAGCAGCTCGAGCACTTGCTTTTGGAACGGTGGACGTTAAGTGATGTCGGTTCTTTTTTGTTTATAATTATTATACAAATAATAATTAAGTTGTTGTAGTTAACACTTTCGCAACCGGGCAAAATTTTGAACAATACCCCAGAAACCGACAGAACCCGCGAGGCGGGCCACGACGTGCAACGCCGCACCGTGCCGCACGCCGCGCGCCCGGCATCTTAGCAAACATTACGAGTGCCTACCAGGCGGGTTCTTGGTAGTCAAAGTGTTAAGAAATAAATTATAAAAGAATATTTCATTTATTATTTTCCCACATTTTATCAATATAACATATTTATAATACAATACAGGATGGACAGATACTGCCAATTCGATTACAGCCACGATTGATATTTTACTATAAAAACCGGCCAAGTACGAGTCGGGCACGCGCACGAAGGATTCCGTACCATTGTAGATAGATAATCTTTATTTGCTTGCCACAATATGCACACAGTTAGGTTTAAATATACACACAAATTACATCCATAAAAGAAAAAAAGCTAAGAAACAAGTTAAACATATGAAACAATAGGAAAAAAGAACGATTTCTGTGTGTATTGTCTATAAAAAAGGCAAAAAAAATCATGTCCGTTGTATGGGAGCCCCCTAAAATGTTTATTTCATTCTGTTTTTTTAATATTTGTTGTTATAGCGGCAACAGAAATACATAATCTGTGAAAAATTTAACCGTCCAACTATGATTCATGAGATACAGCCTGGTGACAGACGGACAGAGGGACAGATGCACAGATAACCTCAACCACCAGATAGATCATAAGTACAACTAGAGGTCACCACACATCAGTGCCCCCGTTCTAATTTAGTATGAGAGCGCGACCGCTTATTTCATTTGAGTTTTTGATCATTACTCATGTGAATTAAAAATATCCACAAAAATCAAGTTATAGGGACTAACCTGGAGTGTTATACTACAAAATGGTGTAGAATACTATTGAGATGTGCTGTTCGCATGGTAGAAATTAACGAATATAATTGCGCTTATGTGTGGTGACCCCGTGCTCCTTGTAAAAACTTAATGATGAGTAGTCTGTGTAGTCAGTGGATAGATGAGACTTAGTAACACGGTAGCGTAGGGTAGGGTAGGGTATTTGGTTACGGAACCCTAAAAAAGGTAGGGTGGTTATGCTAGTTTCCCGTCCAGGTTCAGTTTACCGTCCACTTGACTACAAATATATACTTAACTAGCCTTTTCCCGCGGCTTCGCCCGCGTACGATAAGTACTCAAAAAGGATACGATACCCATGTTGATTTCAGACTTTGTGACCACATTTGCCCCTTTTGGGGGTTGAGTTTCAAAAAAACCTGAAACACTCATTTATCGTTAGGAATACTCCTGTGAAGTTTCGAATAAAATAGTCTAACAAATCTTGATTCGCCATACAAACTTTGGACCCCCATTTTACCCCCTTAGGGGGTGAATTTTGAAAAATCCTTTCTTATTGCATCCCTAGACCTTATAAGGAACCTACGTGCCAAATTTGGAATCTCTAGAACCAGCGGTTTGGGCTGTGCGTTGATATATCAGTCAGTCAGTTAGTCAGTCAGTCAATCAGTCAGTCAGTTTCTTCTTTTATATATTTAGATTACAGTATTGTTTGTGTTGACAGTAAAAGGGTCCCGTTAACACTGCATCCTCTTACAGCTCTCTATTATAATCTCTCCTACTTCCCTTCTGTTCTCTTCTATTCCAACTTCATCTTCTTCACTTCTTCCAAGTCCTCGGGCGAACAACGCGGCCGTTTCATCTTACCCTCGATGTTGCGTGACAAGTTAGTCAGGTGACGTATCTCGTTGGTGATGCCGCGTATCTTGTCTAACGTTGTTAGGACCTAGAAATATAAGGAAATATAATTTGTTTGTTTATGTGCAATAAAGTGATGCATACATTCATACATACATACATAACAGCTAAATTCCATCCCTATCTTTTTCAGCGCGAGTGAAAGAGAAACACTGTGTTACGATTAGTATGGGGGCTCATTGCAAATTTTGCAATATGATTTATTAAAAAAAACAACGCATTAGTTGAGAAATATAAAATAATGAAGTTTTTAGTATTAGTGTGGTGGAAATATGTCCTTAATTACAGGTGTATAAGTCAAGAAACTAAATACGTACAACTGTTTAAAGCTAATTTTAAGATGTAACTTTGTACTTATTTTCTATGGAGGCAATTTCGTCAAATCGTGTATCGGAATTAACAAGTTCTTCCAAATATAATGAATATTAACATATATTTTTATTACTTCATCGAAATAAGTAGTTATAGCTAAAAACTGTTGAAGTAAAGTCAATTTGAAACTTATTTTGTTACTAGTACGGTTCATTATGGCTATGAACTTGTAGTAGAAGTTCTTATTTACATATCTTTATTTCGATCAACCATGGCTCATAAAAAGCTTTGAAACATAAAATTCCATTAAAATTAAAATACATTGCTAATAATATTGTCTTCGGTTGCCGCGATAGTTATTCATGAAATAAAACAATTAAAAACGGATTTTATCGCGTGTATTGAGCTTAAATTACATCCCGACGTTTCGAACACTTTACAGCGTTCGTGGTCAACGGGTCGACTGAGGAAAAATGTACAATTACCTCCGTTCAAAAACTATCACAATATGCAAACCTACCCACATATTATATACAGGGTGGAATTTTGTAATGCCACCTGAAGAGGACGTACTCTTAATACTGTAGATAGAAAATTTTACTCAAAGAAAACATTCCTTTATTTTTTAAAAGAAAGAAAACTGCATTCAAAGATTTTTAAAAATTCGCTTGTCGCACCCGGTAATCGAACCGACTAAAATCTTAAAAGTTGCACCCTGTACTTTTATTGCATCGATCGTTAGGGTCAATTATAAGGATGAAATCTCTCTAACAAACTTCATAAATTAAATGAAAGGAAAACAATGAAATCTTAAATTATTTTAATTATTTACAAAAAATGGTAAACTAACTAATTAATTGTTCGAAATGGGCTCCTCCTTTTTGGTTACACAAATTTATTCTTCTAAGGAATTCATTTCTAGTAACCTTTAATAACGTGTTGTGGTGAATGTTATAAATCGTATTCTGAACTTCAACTCTCAACTCGTTTACATTCTCATAAGATTTAATGTAAATTTGATTTTTTACAAATCCCCACTAAAAAAAAATCTAAAGGGGTGAGATCTGGTGATCTCGCAGGCCATTTGATTGTGCCGTTTGTACCAATCCAATCGTCTTATCTAAAAAGTAATACGTCATTTTAATGGATAAATGACGTCAATGATAATTATTAATTAATAACATAAGTAAACAGATGGATCTTTGAGTACATAGGCTGCTATTTATATATCCGGAAACCGGGATTACAATCTTCTTAAATAGCATATTTGACCTCCATGGTAAAATTTGAACTTTTTTAAGTACTGGCCGGTATATTTTTTCTTTCTTATTAACGCTCGTGTTTTGTTTTTGACGGGTTTTAAATGTCATCTCGCAGCAAGAATGGAACTCACTCGTGAAAATATTCGTGCTATGATTTATTATGATTTTCGGCGTGGTTTAACGCAACAACAGTGCATAGATCAACTAACTTCAACTTTTGGTGATGAAGCCCCATCTAAAACTACTGTGTATCACTGGTTTAGTGAGTTCAATCGTGGACGTAGTATGCTTACGGACGAAGTTAAGGCAGGTCGCCCGGAATCGGTCGTTGTACAACAAAATATCGAATCTGTGCGAAAACTTATAATGGACGACCGACATGTTACGTACTGCGAGATAGAGGCAACTCTGGGTATTTCTATGACCAGCATTAATAGCATATTACATAATTATTTGGCTGTAAAAAAAATTTGTTCGCGTTGGATACCCCACAACATAACAAAAGAGCAAAAAGATGCTCGCGTCGAATGGTGCAATAAAATGTTAAAAAAATATAACCGTGGTGACTCAAAAGCCGTTTATAACATCTATACAGGTGACGAATCCAGGATCTATGCATACGATCCCGAAACGAAGCAACAATCAACGGTATGGGTGTTTCAAAATGAGCCGAACCCTACGAAAGTTACTCGTGCAAAAAGTACATTGAAACAAATGGTGGCCTGCTTCTTCGGTATTAATGGCCATGTAGCTACAGTGCCACTAGAAAACCGTAGAGCGGTTAATTCAGAGTGGTACACGACCATTTGCTTACCGAAAGTATTTGAACAAATTCGTAAAACTAACCAGCGACGAAGAATCATTCTTCATCATGACAATGCCAGCTGTCATACGTCACGCGAAACAACTCTATTTTTGGAGGGTCAAAATGTGGAATTAACGGGTCATCCGCCGTACAGCCCTGACTTGGCACCCAACGATTTTTATTTATTTCCAAATATAAAGAATAAATTACGCGGTCAACGATTTTCGACCGCTGAAGATGCTGTCGACGCATTCAAACAACACGTTATGGAGGTACCTCAGGCGGAGTGGCAGAAGTGCTTTAAAAATTGGTTCACGCGAATGCAAAAGTGCATAGATCATCAAGGGGAATACTTTGAAAAACAATAAAACCATTTTCAGCCGTGTACGTTTGTTTGTTTTTTTGTTTCCGGATATATAAGTAGCAACCCTCGTAAAAGTGCTTTAACTTGATCCATTGAATTAATAATTTAAGATTTCATTGTTTTCCTTTCCTTTCATTTAATTTATAAAGTTTGTAAGATAGATTTCATCCTTATAATTGACCCTAACGATCGATGCAATAAAAGTACAGGATGCAACTTTTAGAGATTTTAGTCAGTTCGATTACCGGGTGCGGCAAGCGAAGTTTTAATAATCTTTGAATGCAGTTTTCTTTCTTTAAAAAAATAAAGGAATGTTTTCTTTGAGTAAAATTTTCTATCTACAATATTAAGAGTACTTCCCCTTCAGGTGGCATTACAAAATTCCACCCTGTATATAGATATCTACTATGGAACAATGAATTCTTCCTGCAAGTCGACGGTGTAGCCATGGGGTCCCCGGTATCTCCAGTAGTCGCTGACATCTTTATGGAGGACTTTGAGGAGAGGGCGCTCTCATTGGCTCCCGTGCAGCCGAAGATTTTCAAAAGATACGTAGATGATACTTTTACTATATTACCTAAAAATAGTGTTTCAGTTTTCCTTGACCACCTCAATTCCATTCATAGTAAGATTAAGTTTACCATGGAATTGGAAAATAATTGTTCACTGCCTTTCTTAGATGTACTAGTATTGAGAAACCCCGATAATACCTTAGGCCGCACTGTATATAGGAAACCTACACATACAAATAGATATTTGAATGGTAGATCACACCACCACCCCAGTCAGCTAGCTACTGTAGGCAAGTCTTTGTTTCAGAGAGCCCAGAGGATATGTGATGAGCAGCACCTGGCGGCGGAACTCCGGCATGCCAAGGATGCACTTCAAGCGAACGGGCTCAAGATTCCACGGCTCAATCAGAAGGCTCGGATGAAGATTCCTACAGTTGAGCGCCGGCCTGCCATCTTGCCTTTTGTCCGAGGAGTCACTGACAGGATTGGCAACATCTTGAAACGTGCTTCTATAAAAACTTACTTTAAGCCAATGAAGAAGATGTCACAGTTCCTGAGGTCAGTGAAGTCGGCTACTCCTCTACAGAGTGCAGGGGTCTACAGGCTGGAATGTGAATGTGGTCTATCATATGTAGGCCAGACTAAGCGGAGCATTTCTACTCGGGTAAAGGAACATATAGCCGATGTGAAGCACCGTCGACCAAGGTCAGCAGTCTGTGAGCATGTCATGGATAGGCCCAACCACTCAGTTAAATTTGACAAACCGCAAGTCCTCGTCAAGGAGAAACGATACATTCCCCGGATGTTGCGAGAGGCAATCGAGATTAGAAAATATCCAAATTTCAACAGAGAGGATGGTTTTTCGGTACCACCAGCTTGGGATCCAGTTATTCATTTGGTTAAGGAGCAAGCTAGACATAGGACTGTGAGACCATAATGGTGGACAGTGTGGACACTAATAATAATTTAATACTAATTTTAAAAATTTAAAAAATAAAAACAAAAATAATAATTAATAATAATAAAATAAATTGTTTAATAATTTGTTTTGTAATAATAAATAATTTGTTTTTATAAAGCCCCCTCTGGCATGTGCAAACACTAAATTTGTTTAATATTTAATATGTGGGTAGGTTTGCATATTGTGATAGTTTTTGAACGGAGGTAATTGTACATTTTTCCTCAGTCGACCCGTTGACCACGAACGCTGTAAAGTGTTCGAAACGTCGGGATGTAATTTAAGCTCAATACACGCGATAAAATCCGTTTTTAATTGTTTTATTTCATACATTGCTAATAATTATATTAATAATTCACTTAAACATGTCAAGAATATAAAAAATAAATAAGCAACGTTACAATAAATAAATAAAAAGTGATTTAATTGCCGAGTGGACGTCGGACTTTATTAACCAAGAAACCGTCTATTTTTGCCACATGCATAACTAATAAAAAAATCAGTTCTATTTCTATGATATTATTTCGTGATTTGATTACTATTTACAGGCTAAACCTTTTGTGTGTAGTTCCGATTGATAAAATTCATTAAAGTTCAGTAAAGTGTTGTATAATGAGTATTATAGTAGAGTGTACAATATGGAAACGTACCTTAGTGCTGGGGCTGGCCCTCGCTCCGTCGCGGGAGGTGGAGGCGGTGGGAGGAGCGGGAGGGTCGTCCTCCGACAGGCCGGGCATGCGGATCACAGGCTTCCTGGGTCTCATGTTGGGCAACACTGGAACAGAGGTTTTTTAGAGATTACTTTAAAGAGGAAACCTTAGAACTCTTCAGAATATTATCCAATTACTTTGGAGAAAATGGGGATTTTATTATTATAAAATGGTCCCCATATTCGAGCGAGAATCTTTCCAATATAAAACGGTGAAGGTTCTCGATCGTTATCAAGACAATTACACCAATAACTCGGACAAGTAAACAGGCTCAACTCAAACTCAAACATTTATTCAGTAAGTTGGCCACAAGGGCACTTTTACACGTCAGAAAGTTTATTAAGTTGAAAGAGAAAAAAAAACAGTACAGTACAGTTCTTACATAAATAGGGTACCTCCACCATGTTTAGCCATTATTAGGCAATCAAATATTAATGTCAAGATGGCGCAACCCACAAATATAATTTATACACAAACACTAACTATAAATAACTACAGAACTACAATAATTCTTTTTTTTTATACCACGACGGTGGCAAACCCGCCTGATGGTAAGCAGCTACCGTAGCCTATGGACGCCTGCAACTCCAGGTGTGGCACATGCGCGTTGCTGACCCTTTACAAAAAGGAGGACTCACTGTGTTGACGGCTAAAGGAACAAGAGGGTCCCTCATCGTCAACACACTGGGTCCTCTTTGAGCTCTTTTCGTAAGGCGATTAAATTTCTAAGTCAGAAAGATATTTTTCAGCTCTCCTCTTCGGAAAGTTTTATTTTCCTGGGTAGATAGCCGGGTGGAAAATTGTTTTTCCATCCCTAGGGTGGAAAGTAATTTGCTGTGTTAATGCCCTGCTCCCCGACCACCGGTAAAACATTGAATTAGACTTTTTCAAACTTCAAATTTTACTCAATTTTTTTATAGATTATTCTTTATATACCTGTTTTATAAAATGTGCGTGTGGTATTGTACTTTCCTCGCAGTCGAAATGAAAAGCAGAGTGTTTAACTCGGGTGAAGTTACCCATTTAACCCTCGAACTTTATTACCAAAAGTTTCATAATTACCAAAATCCAAGAATAACTTTGGTTGTCAGGTCCAAAGATCAGAATGACACCGTCTCAAAACTTGTAAAATGTTTACTGAGTACAATAATATTAAATATGATCCATTTATTATACGAAACAAAATAAACCAATATTAAATTGGATGAAATCCGAAAGTTGATAATAATATTTCATTATTAGTCAAAACATGATAGACATTTCGAATCATAGTCACGTCAAGAGTATGGTAATCTAAAAAGGAGGCGTAAGTCATTTCAAAGGGTTTAGCAGGCTAAGGAAGGACGTGTGGCCCCTGTGAGGAATAGTTGAATTGGTAAATGTCAATTGTTTGTCGCCTCATAACCAGACCTCGGACAGAGTGAGCCATTTTTACGTCATTAATGTCAAGTGTAGATGTTAATATAGATATGCCTCAAGATGAAATATTAAAAAGAATTCATGAATAATAATTAAACAAAAATGACAGTGCATTATGTACAAAACGAGTAAGTATTATTTATTTATTCAAATTTTTCTTTGTTATTGGTTATTGTAATAAAGAACTATAATTTTTTCTAGATTTTCAATTTTCAACGCACTTCTTCTTGAGTTTAATATCCACTTATAGATGGAAAAAGACCTTTCTACTTCCACTGAAGTGAGCGGAGTGAAGTTGTACATTAAAATACCGTCCACATCTGTTCCTTCCGAAATTTTTTCAGCATAGTCCCTAAACAGATCTAAGTCTGGGTTTCTAGCTATGACGTCTTCTAATTTCTGACTGACAGAAGCAGACGAAGACCAGCTTATAACAGCTCTCACTTGGTCCAACGTTAAAAATGTATCTACGACGGATATTTTAGATTCCTGTAATTTTTTTAAGGCATATTCAATTATATGGAAATTCTCAACAATATATTTTAGATTATTTCGTAAATTTTCAGTTTGTATAATTCTTTTCGCCACTCTTATCGACATTGCGTCTGACGATCTCAATGCCCATAGGACTACTTTTATTTCGTCAAAATATTTTTCGTAATATGCTGCTGCCGCTAGCCAAGTTCCCCATCTCGTAATCACTGGTTTTGGAGGCAGGGGCATATTAGGATATTTATCCTTTAATATGCGGATTCTATTAGGAGCCTTTAAAAATACTTTTTTAACGTTTGAAATGAGCAAATCCACATCTGGATACAGGGAACGTATTTTTTATTAGCAAACTCAAATTGCTCACAAATTAAAATAACACAACAGAACATTAGAATGACATTAATGACTTTGTCATGATATTTCAATGTTAAATATGGCATCGTTAAATAGAGTTATTGTCTATCTAAAGAGGTATGATATCATATCAGTTATATTACTTTCATATGGATATATGTAATAATATGCTTATCATTTAAAGAGGCTTGCTATATAATTAATTTGTTTTGCTAGTTATGTAAAGATCTAAATAGAATAATTTAATTCGTTATTCAATTACATCACATCTGCCATTGAATGACTACGTAGGTATGTCCATATTATGCAAACTCTTAAAACAGCTCACCCTGTCCGAGGTCTGCTCATAACTAGTAACCACTCCAACTTTCAGCCCTCTATCTTGAACTGTCACAGAGATAATGTCAAAAATGTATTTTCTTAACATTTTTTTTCAAACTCTTATATCTCCTAATCCATAGCAGCTAAAGTATCGAAACAAAATCACAGAAACGTAGCTTTAGTGGGAGTATACCCTATAATTTTATTAATATGTTATACGTGAAAAATAAAAGAAATAAATGTCAATTTATTTTTTGACAGCTCTTTCCAACACGTTTTTTTGAAAGTACAATTATGAAAAAAATCATGTTAATTGCTTATAGTATTAGCTACTAGCATACAAAAAATCAATTGATTATATTTGGTGCAACATACTGTAAAAAAAAAACTAACGAAAGTATTCAAGTATCAAGAGTAGGCTTCTGAACTGAAAGTTCGTTTTTAAGTTTTATATTTGTTGCCTAGCAACAAAGGGTGTATTGTTTTTAATTTGACGTATGACTGTCAAAAAAGGTCACTGAACTACTGCTGTGTTAGTATTTGTAACTAATTTTACTAACTGCTAAATCAACGAAACGACGGATGTGCTATATGTTTATTATTTTATAAACAAAATTAATTGGTTCCATTATAGTACACGTATTAACATAACGAATTAAATAACTCATTAGAGCAGATATCACAATATAAGTCACTTAGATAATGACTATCGTAATATTCGTCGTCCCAGGTATAGGACAATGTTATCCTGCAGTCATCGCAATATCCTTTTAACATAATATTTTCGTCAGAGAGCGATATCTCAACATCTGGTAAAGACTGTAAAAACAGTTGCTTCGCTATTAACCGTGGCAAGTTGAGCCCAAATATTTTTGATTTTATGATTTCCATTTGTAAGAATGTATATACAAGAAGTTTCTGTTTTATTTTTTATTTTATTTACATTTAAAGCTTACTTTCGCCATTATGGAAAAATCTGACTCCTCTTCTACATAACGTGTTGTAACGGGTGATAACAAAAAAATGAGAATTCTTTCAGAGGCGAAAAAAAAAATCTTCTCTACCTTTTTTTGAGTTTTGGATGTTCTTAGGCAATTCACACATAATAGTTATTTACAAAACCATCAATGGACATAAGAATAGGGCCCGTGGTCAGCTGTTCGTCAAAGTTCAGACACAATGTCCGAACAAGATCGTTGGACGGCATGTTTTTCCCTTTTGTGCACATATGACCTTGATCCCTTCTATCAATTGGGTAAAATTTTCAGCTTTCCGATTGTTTAAATACTAAATTACGACATGACTAAAAAATATTTAGCATCCAGCCACGTTGTGAAAAAAATTTGAGGTATCGGATTTTCACTCGACGTCTAAAATTAATGATTTTCATGTGTGATTTCGAATCGTCCAGCGACACTGTGATATAAAATGTATTTTTGCTGATCTATGTATTCTAGTAATCTTATCTGCTAGCGGCATTCTAGACCTATCTTTATAAACATCAACAAATGTAGGTACCGTTGGAAAACTTGAAATTTTTCTTGGCAACTCGTTGGCTGGTGGAATCATCATCATTAAAGATACAATTCTGTTTGTCCAGTCTTCCCTTGGTCATTATGTTTGCTAATCTCCCGCAACCATTTCTGTAAACTACAGTCATGGATGTAAGAATTCTACAAATAGCAAGATACGGGTACATTTTCCTTTACTAAAATGACATACACAGTGGTTTTTGTCCATGTTTAAGTTTGAAATATAAAAAAGTACAAGGGATTTTCGCATGGCTTCTTGTTTCGACACCATTTTTTACTAATACAAGTGCTAGAAAAAATAAAATAAACAAAATTAAAGAACCTCTAAGACACCGCCACAACTTCATAAACAAACGATTTTGTTTACGTAAATAGTTAAATGACGAGAAATCTGTTTGTTCGCGAACAGAATTTCATAGAATATTTTATACTCCGGAACAATATTGTTGTTTGGTGTTTTTTCCTCCAAAACGCACGCGGGCGAAGCGGCGAGAACAGGTAGTAATAATATTAGTACATTACTTACCAAGGACTGTAAAAGAAAGAAAGGCCGAAATCGCAGGTATTTGTGACCCGAGCCGCAGGCGAGGGTTGGAAATATGCGACAGAGGGCTTTCTTTTTTACTGCCCGTGGTGAATACACAATTTTTCCTCTTTTACTCACAGTTTCTGCCTCTCCTGGAGGTCCCGATAGGCAGTACAGAGAGGTCCAGCTTGATTTGACTCCCGAAGTGACGCAGAGGTGCAGGCGGTGGAGGTGATTCCGCTCCTAGAAACATATATATATATATATTTTTAACTTCTATCATTATTCATTACATGTGAAACATAAAAATATCAAACTCGAACATTTATCCAGTAAGTAGGCCACAAGGGCACTTTTACACGTCAGATAGTTTATCAAAGTAAAAGGGAAAAAAAACTACACCGGTTCTAACCCTACACCTCTGACCCGAGAAGAATTATGACCGGCAAGAAACTCGGCGGGACTTATTTTTTCAAAACAACAGTATATCAAAACTTAAATGTACATATAAATGCGTTGTTCTATAAGAAAACATATCAAATCAAGGTTAGGTAAACCAATGTGGATAAACGCGGATAGCAAGCACTGCAATCGTTACTACACATTTCTTTGGAACAAAATAATATTTATTTTTATTTATTGATGTTCAGGACAACAACAGCCTTAAATAAGAGTATTACATATAAATGTTTACAAAACAGATGGCCAATAACAGTTATCTCTAAATTACATTGTACATAATAAGAAATGTAGGTAAGTATTAATTGCTAGGAAACAGTACAAAAATGAAGTGTACAAAAAAATGTCAAATAAAATGCTCATCGCAAGTAAGATAATTAATTGACCACATAAAGAGGTGTTATATACCTTTATAAACAAGATATGTTTCCACCGTGATTAAATAATTGAAAGCCTGTACACCAATGAATGTCTAATACCAAATATATTTGAAAGGAATTTTAAAGGGAAAGGGGAGGGATTTTATGGGTATGTGACATAAACAAACCAGCAAAAAGTTTAACCTTTTCGCCGCCACGTCAATGAAGTAACAAATGTCATCAACGCCAAGAGAAAAAAATGTATGTAAACAAAAATAATCATTATTTTACCGTCGCAATTCTAAAGCAGTGATAGATACTAGTGTAGTGGTAAGATATTTACTCATTGTATACTCAACCTTATGTACTCTATATAATCGTATTTAGTACCAAATACAAGTCAGTTCGAGCCTAGTATTCGTTTGATTTACAGCCTTCCCTAACGCCCTCCATACACCGGATTTATAAACTTTGTAAATCGAACATAAAAAAAAATATTTAAAAAAACTTGAGTTTACATGTAAAACGTGAAGAACGCCTCGACTTGATATAAAGTCATGGCGGGCGGGGCACGGAATGTACTGACTTTATATCAAGTCATTGAATGTAGCACTAGTTAGACACAACTTCTGTCCTAAATATCTCGGCGTCACCCTCGACCGCTCATTGACGTAACAAACAAAAATTTGTCCACAACAGCATGTAAGCTCCAGACTCGCAATAACATCGTCCAAAAACTTAGCGGCACTTCCTGGGGAGCTAATGCCGAAGTGTTGCGAACGTCGGCGCTATCTCTGGTGTTTTCCACGTGCGAATACTGTGCGGCGGCCTGGCTGGGTAGCGCCCATACCAACAAAGTGGATGTCGAGTTAAACAAAGCCATGAGGGTCATCTCTGGGACGCTCCAATCTACCCCTTGCCACTGGCTGCCAGTGCTCTCCCGTATCGCACCGCCGGACTTGAGGAGGAAAGGTGCCTTACTGAGGGAAGCCGTCAAGATTCGTAGCAACCCCCGTCTCCCAATATACGAAGAGTTTCTAGCACCTGCTCAGCACCGCCTTAAATCAAGAAAGCCTTCATACAGCATCGCTAGGGAGTTAGTAGACGGCAAATTCGACTTGCGACGCGAATGGTCCGAGACGTGGAATTCCTTAATGGCGGGAAAACTAGGCTCCATAATTACACCAGGATCCAAAATAAAAGGATCGGAGCTTTCAAGGCGAGACTGGTGTAGACTCAACAGGCTTCGTACTGGTCACGGTCGTTGCGCTCATTACAGACACCGCTGCGGGTGGGTGGACTCTCCTGCTCGCACGTGCGGTGCTGTGGCCCACGCCATCCAGCACGTCATCGAAGACTGCCCCATATCACGCTATACCGCCGGTCCTCCAGGTGACCTGATCACCTTGTGCGACGAAGCCATTAAATGGCTGACTGGTCTTAGTGTTGACATTTAATACCTAATTTATTGAATATACATATATTATGCTTCTGTATTTAGCCATACGATTAAATAAATAAATCAAGTCATTGGCGGCGGAAAGGTTAAAAAACTTAACCCAACTACAGAAAGACGTCTTTTACTTTTCTATTGACCCTAAATAGGGAGTATTACTGCAATATTCTGCCGCCAGAATGCAGCACTAGCATTATATTGTAAACCATAACATAAAATACTTATACATACTAGGCCATAAACAGTTTCTTGACAAGCTTTCACAGATAATTTGTAACGAATAAATATGTCATTTGTGCACCAAGGCGGTTTGTTTATCGTGAAACGAGAAAATTGAAATTTCGACATCTCTTTATCGCTCGAATATGTAAGAGTGATAGAGAAAGGTAACGAAATTTCGATTTTCGTGTTTCGCGGTAGGCCCTCCGTTTGTGCTAGTGCCGCCCCCTACGCAGAGTTTTGCGTTATATTCCCTATTTACAACTAACGTCGTCTCTGACATGACACAATAACAACTAGGAATAGTTCTTTCACTTTTACACATTATACATTTGTATACATTGGCATTTTTATTTAAAAAAAAAAAAAAAAACTTTAATAGGGAAACTTAACTATGTTAGTAAAACTATGTTAAATTCTTTAAAGCTCGACTTAAGTAGTATTTCAGTAACGTCTAACCGTTACATTCCTGACAACATGTACGGGACATGACATTGACCGTCAGTTTTGTGACCGTTAATCAAGGATGATATAGACATGGATGGACAATATCCATACAAAATCGCGTTTCCTTTTTTCAGGTTAAAGCACTAGCGTCGTCTATCGGTCACACCAGACACTAAATCCTAGTTTCTAATACTTCATTCGGCGCTTAACGCTGACAGAATAACTCGACTCCAGACTCGACAGATGGCGCTGTGGCACTCAGTACCGAAAACAGACGTATAGCCGAGGTAAGGTAAGGCATAGCCTAATTATACAGGTCAGTTAAATTTTTGACACCTCGTGACGTCAGTGACCACACTGACGTCATCAGGGAACGATGCGGTTCTCAAACTTTTAAAATAGGGAAAATTATTTAATAGAGGATTACCTATATTATTAGTAATTATACTAGACATTATAATAAGAATGCTAAGTAAATGCCGTGCCATTAAAAAACAAATCATTGGGTATATCTAAACGACACCATACCAAGGGTGTGCAAGTGTGCATCTGTGTCAAAAAAAATGAGTTTGACATTTAGTATCCGATACGTTTCCCTAAGTGAGAAAGAGAACTTGTCATGCGTTAAGAAGGGACAACATGATTCGTAACGTCAAAGAAGGAGCTCTGTATCAGGGATATTACGGATACTGATTTTTTGACATCCGCGGATGCGGATATTAAAAGGCTCACATCCCTGGAATACGGATGCGGATGTAAGATAAGTACACAAAAAAAAACAAATATTAAAGTTTTGCACTACTCACATCATACAAAGCCCTTCACCCTACAATAGCATTTCAACACTAAAATCAAAACAAAACAAACTCGTCATTCTTGTTGCTATCCGTCAAGGACATAGAGCTCGATCGACGAATCACGAAAATGTAACAATATTCCGATTGGGTAATGGTGAAATTACCTACGTTACTTTACCTAGCACGTGCGCCGCCGCAGAGACGTTCCTGTACCGACTTGTGCCACATCTGCATCCGCATGAGCTCCGCATCGATTTGATGCGGAGGCGGATGCGGATTTTGAAAATGATGCGGAAGATCCGCGGTTTCCACAAACCACAATTTCCACAAACCATAGACAATTTTCCGCACAGTATTGAATATTATCTACTTATGGTGTCCCTATGACGGAATTCATGGCCGGCCATAAACTGTTATAGTTTTTAAGGGGCACCACACATTAGAGCGGAATTTAGCTATTCGTAAACAAAAGCGGAAATTGGGCTATGGTAGCGGAAATTTGTCTATGGCCTCCATACAAAAATTCAGCCTACCATAAACAAATATCCGCTCATAAATATGTTACTAAAGATTACAATGTAATTCCATTACAATTACAACGTAACTTATAAAATATTTTAGCGTAATTCCACATTCAGTGCGTTGGTATGAAGTTTTACACGCAGTTACACTACACCAATATTTATTACGAGCAACTATTATTATATACATTATATATCTATCAAATATTTGGGAATCTCAGACAAAACTGAAACGGCGTGATAAGTTTAAAAGAAACGGAGATAATACAATATGGCCGTCTGTCAGTGTAATACTCGCCAAATAGTTGTATTGCCACAATGTTAAAAAAAAGTCCTCATTAAATTACATGCCGTAAATGAATTGCCAACTAAAAGTATTATATTAAATTACCTAAAATTATGTGAAGCTTATTTTAGGTATAAAATAATTAAAAAACACAAAATAAACTTAGTAACGGCACGCTAACATTTTTGAACATGAATAGTGTATTAATAAAACTCCCTGACTGAATTGAAGATGTCAACGAATGGCATCATTATGTGACGTAGGTGAGGTCTTTTCGGACGAGCTGTCAAAAATTTAAATGACCTTTATAATTAGGCTATGAGGTAAGGTAAGTGAAGGTTCCAGGAACGCGATTTTGTATAGGCATCAAGGATGATTAAGACATGGATTGACAATGCCTACACAAAATCGCGTTCAGACTACAGCGCCATCTGTCGAGTCTGGAGTCGAGTTATTCTGTCAGCGTTAAGCGCCGAATGAAGTATTAGAAACTAGGATTTAGTGTCTGGTGTGACCGATAGACGACGCTAGTGCTTTAACCTGAAAAAAGGTAACGCGATTTTGTATGGATATTGTCCATCCATGTCTATATCGTCCTTGCCGTTAATGGTGTGAAAATGCCCAGTTACCTGAAATACTAGCGCCGACCGCCGGCTTTGTGTGTGTGAGCTCGCTGTAGCGAATATCGCACTCGTCTATACGACGCTTTAGCTCGGCTGAAAATAATATATATTTCTAAAGCACTGTTTATGTGGTTTACTTCGTATTTTACGTTGTATCACAGAACAAAAAATGTTACTAATTAAACGAAATAATGGAACGAAACCTATCTAGGTAGTTTGCTATTCTATCCTTATTGCTAGACCCGGGCATCTGGCAGCTATTCATTAGTGGGGGTCAGAATGAGCAATTTTTTCAATAGGAAAAAATAATTCCATAATAGGTAAAACTATTAAATTTAAACTTCCGTGAGACATACTAACACTATAAAATATATTTATAGGTAAAAACTGCCAAAGTTGTCTCATTTTTAAACGGTTTTTAGGGTTCCGTACCTCGAAAGGAAAAAACGGAACCCTTATAGGATCACTTTGTTGTCCGTCTGTCTGTATGTCTGTCAAGACCATTTTTCTCAGGAACGCATGGAGGTATCAAGCTGAAATTTATATCAAATACTCAGGTCTACTGTCCCTCGGAGCTGTGATAAAATCAAACTTCTAAGCCAACGTAATCAAAAGATACAGCTGTTATTGCCGCAAATTTTCGAAACTCGCAAGGGAATCAAAACCTACAGGGTACTTCCCGTGAACTCAGAATCTTGAAATTTGGTGCGAAGCAACGTCTTATAGCACAGATAAAGGAAAAATTGCGAAAACCGTAAATTTTTAATTACATCATATAAAAAAATATTTTGAATAATTTTAAACTACCCCTATATACCTGTTTATAACAGAGAGTTCTAAACCAGGAGAGGCCCTGAGTATCATGTCCCCTCTGTCAAAAGTATTGGCGGAAAATCTAGTACATCTATAAAAACTATTTCAATAAACGATGTCACGCCATTTTCGTCATCGCTGTCAATGGATAACAAGCTCGGTGAAAATGCCCTTATGCGCTGTTTTTGGATTTAAAAAAATGTTATATTTCGTCTAGTTTACAAAAAGATGAAATACCATTTTAGATGTAACTACAGTTTTACTTTATTTATCATTACTTTCGTAATAAAAGATTTAACCTAAATCGAAAATCAAGCTTCGTTTACAGAATCGATTCAAAGACAATCGTTTTCTTTCTGACGGGCAGTAACTATTTGACGTTTGACACTTCTCCATATTTAACGCGCTTAAGGATTGCTGTCTTCTATATTTTGTTTGAAAATACAATCAAAACTGATCCTTGGCTTTTTTGTTTGACATTTCCAAAGACTGCATCCAATAATGAACCATATGTTAACATTTGTACAGTCGACTATCTATTGCTCCATTTAGTGTTATGAAGTATAAAAAGAATATGTCAAATATGTTTGGTGTTTTCAAGTCAAAGGTACATCTTTGTCGGTTGTCAATAAAGCGTTGCTGCCATAAAAATTCATTTAGAAATAAACTGTATTAACAACCGACAATGATGTACCTTTGACTTGAAAACTTCACATGCGTGCTACCTCGCCCCCCTCAGATTTTGGCAGACTTTTTTGTTTGGAAAGATGAGGCGAAGCGTACTCCATTTATAGAGCTTTATGGTTTATATACATATTTGTACGGAACCCTCGGTGCGCGAGTCCGGCTCGCACTTGGCCGGTTTTTATTTATTTATAGAGGACAGTAAAGGCCATATTTTAACATTAGAACAGACCAACAAAACTTTTAAGTTAGAAAAAAGTAATACCAAAATAGGTAATAAAATAACTGCCGAAGTTATGTCATTTATAGAGGACAAGGCCTATATTTTAACATTAGAACAAATAACATTGCGTATTATTTTGAAAAAGGAGCAGTAGGCAACAAACTATTAATTAAATTAAACATCATTTGTCACAACTTTCTCCCAACAGAAACTCCTGGCAATGATATAATCTAATTTATAACATTTTTCATTTCATGTCGTTCATCATACTTTCCCGTTACATAATTTTCCACAATATTGCATCAAACACAGAACTCTATGGTTTGTGTTCTTGAAGTGCATTCTTTTACCTCCACCAATAAACAGCTGCCAGATGTCCGAATCTAGAAATAAGGGTAGTAACCCAAACTAACTAGAGGGATTTCGTTGCTCTCATTATTGTTTCATATCACACGTAACCAGCTATCTGTCTATTATTCTTAAGTTTAACCCTTTATAAGGCAAAAGGGTGTCAAAAATTAGGCGAAATTGAACCCTATCACTTTGAGATAAAGTTCAAATAATGGTGGGAAATATATTCCCTCTGCCTTATAAAGGCTTAAAACGTTTTAAATAATACAACGCGATGTGAATGTTTAAATGTGACGTTTTCAAGTCAAAAGTACATCATTGTCGGTTGTCAATGCGTTACTACCATAAAAAATAATTAAGAAATAAACTCTATTAACACTTTCGCAACCGGGCAAAATTTTGAACAATACCCCAGAAACCGACAGAACCCGCCAGGCGGGCTAACAAGTGCAACGGAATGCTGCACGCCGCGCGCCCGGCATCTGAGCAAACATTACGAGTGCCTACCAGGCGGGTTCTTGGTTGCGAAAGTGTTAACAACCGACAATGATGTTTGACTTGAAAACGTCACAAAAATGCGAATGGAAATACTAATATTCGTGCCAGGTGTATAGTTACCAATATTAGCCTCCTGTCTCCTCTGCCGTTGCAACATACGTCGAATAACTATCCGTTGTCGCCACGCGATCTTCTGGTACTCCATCATCTGCTGGATACGAGAAAAACAAAAAGACTCAAATCACTATAGGTGTGCCTAAAAGATCGCTCGATTTCTCCAGCATCACATCATAGGATCCTGACCTGATTACAGTTGGTACTGTATAATCTACTGTATACTCTTTCAAACGAAAAAAGAATTTTCCAAATCGGTCCAGTCGTCTTTAATTAACAAAAAATTTCAAAAACAAAGATCCCGACGAATTGAGAAATCTTGAAACCGGTTGAAATTTTATTTCGCCGATCTATATTATTTATTAAACGAGGATACCTGTTTCTATTATTACTACGTTTCTATTATTACTAGTTCCTATTATTACTACGTTTCTATTATTACTAGTTCCTATTATTACTACGTTTCTATTATTATAGGGTTAGTACTATGGCGTCTTCATAAACGGCAGGCAGGGTGAGAACCGGAGTGGGTTTTAGTGGGTAGACTTCTCCCTCCCCTCGAGTGAAGAGGGGTGGTAACTAGAGGTGCCCCACACACCCCCCATATGGCTTCCCTGGCCAGGGGAAATGCGTAACGCACTCGCCACTCCGGCAACAAAAAAAGTACTAAGAAATAGGTAATTTAGAAACTCTTGTAGCCTCCCAGAGTTTGACTTTGTCACCTATTTTTAGGGTTCCGTACCTCGAAAGGAAAAAACGGAACCCTTATAGGATCACTTTGTTGTCCGTCTGTCTGTCTGTCTGTCTGTCAAGACCATTTTTCTCAGGAACGCGTGGAGGTATCAAGCTGAAATTTATATCAAATACTCAGGTCTATTGTCCCTTGGAGCTATGAAAAAATCAAACTTAAAAGCCGACGCAATCAAAAGATACAGTCGTTTATGCTGCAAATTTTACAGTTTTTCGGCACTCGCAAAACCTACGGGGTACTTCCCGTGAACTCAGAACCTTGAAATTTGGCACGAAGCAACGTCATATAGCATAGACAATGGAAAAATTACAAAAAGTAGACATTTTTAGTAAAATCAAACAAAAAAATATTTTTTTAAATTTTAAACTTACTACCTTTTTCCTCGTAAACGCGTGGAGGTATTAAATTGAAATTCATGTCAAATACTCAAGGCTATAGGACCTTTCAGATGTAGCAAAACCAAATTTTGATGTCAACGCAATCAAAATAAATAGCAATTTAAGTCGCATATTTTGAAACTGAGTACTCGCAAGAAACTCAAAACCTAAAGGGTACTTTCCGTAAACTCAGAAACTTGAAACTTGGCATGAAGAAACTTCATATAGCACAGATAAAGGAAAAATTACGAAAAGTAGACATTTTTAGTAAAATCATACAATAAATATTTTTTTAAATTTTAAACTTACTACCTTTTTCCTCGTAAACGCGTGGAGGTATTAAATTGAAATTCATGTCAAATACTCAAGGCTATAGGACCTTTCAGATGTAGCAAAACCAAATTTTGATGTCAACGCAATCAAAATAAATAGCAATTTAAGTCGCATATTTTGAAACTGAGTACTCGCAAGAAACTCAAAACCTAAAGGGTACTTCCCGTAAACTCAGAAACTTGAAACTTGGAACGAAGAAATTTCATGTAGCACAGACAAAGGAAAAATTACGAAAAGTAGACATTCTTAGTAAAATCATACAAAAAATATTTTTTTAAATTTTTAACTTACTACCTTTTTCCTCGTATTAAATTGAAATTAGTAATAAACATACTACAATTTTTGCTTGTTATAGGTTTGTACGGAACCCTCGGTGCGCGAGTCCGACTCGCACTTGGCCGGTTTTTTTTTAAAGTGTTTAGCATTCATTTAACAATTTTTAAATAAAGAAGGAGGTGGGGGTAGAAAGCGGTGCACTCTCCACACCCTGAGTCATTCACACTGGTGTCCCCTGGTTTCAAGGGCCCATCTAGGCGACGCGTCACCGTTATAATAGCCCAATATGATGATGGTTGATGGACTTAGTGTAATGGTTTTATTATTTATTTTTTAATACTGTTTTAGTTTTATTTGACATTATATTATGAATACTCTTTGTATACTTAACTAAAATTATGGATAATGTAATGTCTTACCCCCTTATTCATAAACGTCTCTCAGGGCTCAGTTAGTTAATTTATTTTTTGGCCTTATCTGTCACTTTGACAGTTGTGTTTGTTAGAAACGTTTATGAATAAGGGGGTGAGGATTTAACCAGTAATATTACGTTATTATGAATAAATTGAAAATATTTGATACAGCCATTAAATACTTCAATACTATAGCCCATTACTCTTTCCATTTTATTCACAATAGGCCCAACGCAAGCTAGAACCTATTGATCTGTTCGTGAATGGGTTCTATCAGGTGCAACAGCAAAACTCTCCAAAAGGCAACTATGTTTTGGAACTATATCCCCACGCCAACCGGCAAAAGACCGGGATACAAAGGCCCGTCTCTCAAAAGGAGATACAAATAAGAGTACTACTTAAAAATAAACTTCTTCTTCCTTCTAGCGTTTGTCCCAGCTTTTTACTCTATCGAGCCTGGGGTCCGCTCGGCATCTTAATCCCAGGAATTGGCGTAAGCACTAGTTTTTAAATACGAAAGCGACTGCCATCTGACCTTTCAACCCAGAGGGGAAACTAGACCTTATTGGGATTAGATCCGGTTTCCTCGCGATGTTTTCCTTCATCGATAAGTTCCGAAAAATTCAGTGGTACGAGCCGGGGTTTGAACCCGCGGCCTTCGGATTCGGAAAGTCGGACGTCTTACCACCAGGCCACCAGCGCTTAATACTAAAAGCGCAATAGTACTAAAAAGAAACTACTTAAGTTAATCGATGAACTCACTTTGTTATGGTACTTCTTGTATTGTGTTGCGAGATACAATGACAGTTTGGCGTTTAAAATGGAGCGGCGGCGTAGCGACGACACTTCTTGGCGTATTGCAAGCGGAGAGTAAACTGTAAATAATAAACTATAATTTTAAACAAAGAAGAACCGACTTCAAAAGGAAATGCTCGAGCTACTGTAAAAAAATATGTAAATCACTATAGGTGTGCCTATAATATTTTAAGAAATCCCTCGATTTCTCCATGATCCCATCATCAGGTCCTGACCTGGTTATAATGGGACCAACTGAGAAGTATGTTCTTTCAAACAAAAAAAGAATTTACCAAATCAGTCCAGCCGTCTTCGAATAATCGGTGAACATACATATATAAAAAAAAAACAAAGACCCCGACGAATTGGTAACCTCCTTCGAAATCTTGAAGTCGGTTGAAAATAGGTACCATCACGAACGCGAATTTTTAACAGTTTTTTAAAGATATTGCGGTTTAAAAACTTGAAATTTAAGGCATTTTTTTTAATACCTCAAATGTATTTTCGAAACTTCAGTTCGATTAATTATGCTCTAACAAGAAAAAAAATGTACGACAACTATATAGCTAAACGCATTTTTTCGTGCCTAAAATTACAAAAATCTCCCAAAAACTTGTTCCTTCCAAACAGTTTTCTGCAACTTTGTGTTCGGTGACGTCACAATCCTCACACTTTTTGTATGGGGCGTTTTGACGCGCGGCGCAGACGCCTAACGTATTTTCACATTTTTGACGTTTCAGGGCTATCATAGATAGTAGGTTTATTAGAGATATTTGAATCTACAGGGAAATAGAATCGAATGACGCCTTCCAAAAAAATCATGCATATTCCTAATTGTATTAAAAAGCTTTTTTCTATCGGCTATTGCCGATTCTGCGTCGATAGGTATGGGGAAACAAATAACCGATGTTCGATGACAGCTGATACCTAATCAGTAAAGTCGGTTGTTCATTACACGGCTAAATTAGGACTAATGACAAATGGCTTAACACTTTGACTACCGAGAACCCGCCTGGTTAGCACTCGTAATGTTTGCTCAGATGCCGGGCACGCGGCGTGCGGCATTGCGTTGCACGTCGTTACCCGCCTGGCGGGTTCTGTCGGTTTCTGGGGTATTGTCCAAAATTTTGTCCGGTTGCGAAAGTGTTAACCTTCTTGTGTGGTGACTGTACAGTCGCCATCAAATATATCGGAGCGGCCAGGGTACTCAATATATCTGAACATGCACTTTATTACCTTGACAATAGACGCATTGTTCAGATATTTGTGAACACCTTGGCCGCTCCGATATATATCTGATGGCGACTGTACATGAAGAAAGTATATTTAATTTTGAAACGACCATAATTGGCTTTCAAATTGTCGGAAATTTAGATTATTTTCTTATGGATAACCGATGTTAGATGACAGCTGATACCTAATCAGTAAAGCCGGTTGTTCATTACACGGCTAAATTACGAACAATGACAAATGGCTTAACCTTCTCGTGTGGTGACTGTACAGTCGCCATCATATATATCGGAGCGGCCAGGGTACTCAAAAATATCTGAACATGCACTTTATTGCCTTGACAATAGAGACGTTGTTCAGATATTTGTGAACACCTTGGCCGTTCCGATATATCTGATGGCGACTGTACATGAAGAAAGTATATTTAATTTTGAAACGACCATAATTGGCTTTCAAATTGTCGGAAATTTAGATTTGTTTTTTATGGATGTCACCTTTTTAGGGTTCCGTAGTCAACTAGGAACCCTTATAGTTTCGCCATGTCTGCCCGTCCGTCCGTCCGTCCGTCCGCGGATAATCTCAGTGACCGTTAGCACTAGAAAGCTGAAATTTGGTACTAATATGTATATCAATCACGCCGACAAAGTGGTAAAATAAAAAGTGGATTTTTTTTATTTATTAGGGTACCTCCCCTATACGTAAAGTGGGGAGTGATTTTTTTTTTCATTTCAACCCTAACGTGTGATATATTGTTGGATAGGTATTTAAAAATGAATAGGGGTTTACTAAAATCATTTTTCGATAATGTAAATATTTTCGGAAATAATCGCTCCAGAAGTAAAAAAATATGCGTCCCCCCCCCTCTAACTTTTGAACCATAACTTTTAAAAATATGAAAAAAATCTCAAAAGTAGAACTTTATAAAAACTTTCTAGGAAAATTATTTTGAACTTGATAGGATGAATAGTTTTTGAAAAAAAATTACAAAATAATTTCTGAACTTAGTTGTAATTTAACCGTATAAGCAGGTGTTTATTGTACCTGTAATTTCTACAAAATTACAATGAAATGACGTGCTTTCAAATAAAGTAAAAACGGTGAAAATCGGTTCACGCAATAAAGAATTATTCCATAAAAATCATCTTCCATACTTTAAGCTCGCGCGCAAAAGTTTACTTAATTTGCCGAGAGATGTCGCTGTACGTGGAACTCTCATATCATATCCTACATGGCGGTGTTATTAACTCTTAAGTGGGGACACTTACTGTGACGGACGGAAAACTACGGAACCCTACACTGAGCGTGGCCCGACACGCTCTTGGCCGGTTTTTTTTTTAAGATAGACCAATTCAATTTTTTTTTTCACGGCACTGCTCAGGAATGCGGCAAAAGATGGTGTAAATCCAAGCTGAAAAATAAGCATTAGCTCTACAGCTGAACCACACCACTACGACAATGTTTTTGTAGCATTTCATTGGTTGGCGAAAGCCACTTAGTGACATCCGACTCGACCAATCGTAGCGTAGAAAGTAAATTTCGCTTCTATTAAATAGGTTTTTTTTTCATAAATTTAGGAGACACATTTCATCGAACGAGCGAAGCGTAAGCGAAGCAAGTTCTTACAAACAACTTCTGGCTACTGGGACGTCTCGGCACTTCGATGGCTTTTTGATTTTGAGTGTTTGTTCCGCGATAACTTTAGTAACGCCTTTCTGACCTTCATGAAATTTGTTGGGGTTGAAGCAGAGATACATATAATTTGAAAGTTCGTATATGAGCAGGATCGACCGGTCATAAAGCTAGAAGGCGCGAAAAAGTCATCATAAGGGTCATGTTATATTGGTAATCTCGTTTTCAAGGAAATTGCGAGTTCTGAGTTCGAGGCGGACTACTAGTACTTTTAACGACAACATTTTTAGCAGCTTTTACTGAAAGTAGACTGTTTCAAATGTTGCTAAATTTGGCATCTTTTTTTTATACATTTTAGCAACTTTTACTGAAAGTAGACTGCTTCAAATGTTGCTAAATTTGGCATCTTTTTTTTATACATTTTAGCAACTTTTACTGAAAGTAGACTGCTTCAAATGTTGCTAAATTTGGCATCTTTTTTTTAAACATTTTAGCAACTTTTACTGAAAGTAGACTGCTTCAAATGTTGCTAAATTTGGCATCTTTTTTTTTATACATTTTAGCAACTTTTACTGAAAGTAGACTGCTTCAAATGTTGCTAAATTTGGCATCTTTTTTTTATACATTTTAGCAACTTTTACTGAAAGTAGACTGCTTCAAATGTTGCTAAATTTGGCATCTTTTTTTTATACATTTTAGCAACTTTTACTGAAAGTAGACTGCTTCAAATGTTGCTAAATTTGGCATCTTTCTATACATTTTAGCAACTTTTATTTACCATGTGGTCTCGGCGGCAGAGGAGCGGCTTGCTGTTGCAGCCTCACTCTAAGCGCAGGCGATAATTTGTCATCAAAATGTTCAATAGCCATACTGGAGATGTCGCGTAGTTCTTGTAATACTTCATGTGCCCTGGGAGGTGACTTAGAGTTTTCAGCAATGTGCAGGACACGACGAATCTCGTCTATTACCTGAAAATCGATAGAAAATAGTTATTACCAGTGACCCGCCCCGGCTTCGTACGGGACAAATAATGGTTATTGTGGGTTATCCCCATAGACCTAGACAAAAAGGAAGATGTGTGACGTTCATAGTAAATAAAACTGAAATGTGTTCCAGCACCTACACACTTGTAAAATGCTACACACGGCTATAATGTATGTGCATCATGGGCAAAAGAGATAAACCTGTATAGTTAACACGGGTATGCAAGGGTGACCTCCATATTTTGCGCATTGAACAAAGTGTGACTGTGAGACTCTGCCACACGACTAATTCAATATAGGTCCCGGAACCTATATTTGATGGCACACAATCGAGCGCCTGGTACCATATCTCTCTTTTTGTATTAATCAATGGTTATCCCTAAGAGAGAAATAGACCCTCGTGGACTTTTTTGTAGACCTTTTTAAGGTGTACAATACTGTAGTACGTTATTTTGATCTATCTCGTAGGGTTCAGCCAGCGTTTGCAATCTAAGCGCAAAAAAATGTGTTTATTTACGACATCACATTAGAAACCTCCAAAATTATCAGTGTTTCTCTACAATATTATGCATGTATACATCTAAACCTTCCTCTTGAATCACTCTATCTATTAAAAAAAACGCATCAAAATCCGTTGCATAGTTTTAAAGATCTAAGCATACATAGGGACAGACAGCGGAAAGCGACTTTGTTTTATACTATGTAGTGATTTATACATGCGAGCAAAGTTGTTTAACCTCTCGGGTTTATTTTGCGAATCGAGCCAGCGAAAGATTGCAAAATTGAGCCACGAGCGTAGCGATTGGTTCGAAAAGTGGAATCTTGAGCGCGCGTGGGTCTCAAGGCCCCGTATAATATATTACCTTTCCGGGTATGAAGCAACAAACTCCGTTGTCGATAAATTTGGAATACGTCATGTTTAGCATCGATATACGGGTTTCTATCGATGTTAGGATGTCGCAGTGCCGTGCCAAAGGATGGTATCTGAAAAATGTAAAATATCATGTTTAGTTAGTTACTTAGATTAAAAAAGCGCTGGTAGCCTGGTGGCAAGACGTCCGAGTTTCAATTCGGAGGTCTCGGGTTCAAACCCCGGAGTTTATCGAAAGTTAAGGACTAAATATCATTAGAAATTTACTAGTCCCTTTTCGGTTAAGAAAAACATCGTGAGGAAATTAGACCTAATCACAATAAGTCCTATTAGTTTCCCATATGGATTGGAAGGCACTCGCTTTCGTAAAAACTAGTGCCTACGCCATTTCACGGGATTAGGTTGCCGAGCAGACTTGGGCTTCATGGGAGTTTGCCGAGCGGACCCTAAGCTCAAATTGAGCTGTGGCAAAAAGCTGGGACTGGCTAGGGTAACTGCTCACCATCAGGCGGGAGCGGGACGTATGCTTGTTTGCCACCGTCGTAGTATAATAGTAGTTTATGTAACTGTTACGTTTTAAGGCCTTATTACGTACAGTTGCATACACTGCTTTATCTACACTCATGTTATATATCCTAAATGAAGTGTTCTGAAACCATAGAATGACCGCCATTGCACCGCCATGGCCAACTCGAGTGTGCCGGCGGTCGCGCGGGCGCGTGCCGTTGGTCAGGAAGGAGGAGAGGATTTACATTATGTTATTAAATTCGATGTTCGGAATTTTAAACTCATAACGTATCAATATATGAGCATGTAAAGTTAAAATTACGTTACTGCCACAGATAAAAAGCTTATCATAGTAAAATCGGTTGTGGTAATGCTAGCCATTGCCTACCGTTTTTGAACACGTTTTAGAGGACTTACAATGTGAGTGTAGATAAAATAAATAAAACACGATTATGTACGTAGTAGGGCAACATTGAGCAGTCGGGCAGTTCGGCTACTGTATTGTAAATTTCAATTATCAAAGTGGTGTCGGAACCTCCCGACTAACCAATGTTCCCCTACCTCCCCTTCTATGAATTAGGGTAGAACCACATCTGTCAGGATCGAATCGCATTTTGCGAATTGAAAATGGCCGTTTAGTATGACACGAGTACGCAAGCTGAACCAAGGGCGTATTTACCCTATAGGGCCAAACGGGTATTTACCCTATAGGGCCAAGCGGGCCATGGCCCGGGGCGGCACAGCGCCAGGGGCGGCGTGAGCTGCCCCACGCACAGGGTTCAGGGCGCCGGTCAGACAGGTACCGGACCATAAGGCCTTTATGGCCAAAACCGCCAAAAAATACGCCTCTGAGTTAAACGCATGCGTACGTATCTCATACCATACTGAAAGGTCATTTCCGATTAGACGTGTGCGCCGCCATAAAAATCCGCGGCGGCGGCGCGCCGGGAATTTTTGGCGGCGTGGCTGCGCCACGCCGGCGTCAAGGTCACTTTTGGCTGCGTTCGCAAGGCTCACGTTTCGCATTAAAAAGATGTGAAATAGCAAAAACTTTTAAGGAACAAGGGACATGCCGTTTGCTTATTTAAGGTGTTTTTTTCTAGTACACTTCAGTCCTGCCTATTTTTCGGAAATCGCTTTTATGTTGATGTTTTTCATAATTGTGATAAATTAAGATACTTTTAAAGCCAACTCCATCTAAAGCGTGTACCAAGGCCAGGTACCGAGAAATGTGACAAGCTGGACGGTCCTGTCTTGCGGGAGCTCGCCAGAAGGTTGCCTCTCAAGATAAAGAACGTTATAACGGATCCTTTTGAAGATACAGAGACAACATGGAATCCTGGGAGCCAAGCAAGACGGAAACCCTGGATTTCTGATGCTACCTGGGAACTTATTGAGCGACAGAGGACTCTCAAAGAACAAGGCCTTAACACAGACATAGCAAGAAAGGAGTATTCCAAGCTACACACTTGCGTGAAAAGGGCATGCAGACGCGATAAGAATAATTAAATCCATGCTTTGTTTGACGAAATCGAAAACCATGCTGCAACTGCCCATTCTAAAGACTTGTTCCAGAAAGTCAAACTTCTCACCCGCGACTACAAACCTAGAAGCTGGCAGATACTGAGGGAAACACTTTATCGGACCAGGGCAAAGTCGAGAAGTTCCGCAACATCTTTTAGTGCGGAATGACGCTGTGCATCCACTAGAGCCGGACATACTTATTTCCGAAATGGAAGACTATCAGTCGTCTGAAAGTTAGTGCCGTGGGTACTGATGGTATATGCGCTAGTCTCTTAAAGAATCTAGGTGGCGAAGGTACACAGTTCTTACACCAGATTTGCTGCAAAGGCCGAGAGACTGGAATGAATCCATGGTTATACCTCTCGACAAAAAAGGCTCGACGCTAAAGTGTGACAACTATAGAACTTAGATTATATCGCATGCCAGTAAAGTATTTTCTTACATCATGGATTCTCAATTGACAAAGTTCCTGGAGCGGCAAATACTTGCAGAGCAGGCTGGCTTTGTGTCTGGACGAGGGACACGGGAGAAAATTTTCATTGTGCGCCA
This sequence comes from Pammene aurita, assembly GCA_947086415.1. NCBI lineage: Eukaryota > Metazoa > Arthropoda > Insecta > Lepidoptera > Tortricidae > Pammene > Pammene aurita. The sequence goes on from OX352314.1 coordinate 16,772,551, forward strand.
GATCATCGAGAGATGTCGTGAACGGAACAAGCCATTAGTCCTATGCATCATAGATTACGCCAAAGCATTCGACTGTGTTAGATGGAAAATCATGCTGTACGTGCTCCTGGAGATGGGTGTCCCTGCTCATTTAGCTCACCTTATTGAGAAATTGTACGCCGAAAGTACTACCAGAGTACGCATTGAGAACACCTTGCCGAACCAGTTCAAGCTGGAAAGAGGAGTAAGACAGGGCTGTATATTGTCTACGAAGCTCTTTAATATCTACGGCGAATACATCTTACGTAAGGTCACCGAGAACTGGGACAGTGGCATATCAATTGGCGGCAAAACGATCAGCAACCTACGCTATGTTGACGACACAACGCTCTTGGCTTCCAATGAGGAGATGTGTCTTTTGTTCCGGCGAATAGAAGCGGAGAGCATCGAATTAGGACTTCACGTCAACCATGCCAAAACCAAGTTAATGTTCGTACACCGGAAACAGTCTCCTCCACGAAGCCTAGAACTGAACCTTGAATGCGTCAGCGCCTTCACCTACCTCGGCTCACTTATATCTAGCGATGGTAGCTGTGAACGTGAAATCATCTGGAAGATTCAAATGGCGAAGGGTGCTATAACTCGGTTAGATAGGATCTGGAGAGATCGCGGTATACAGAGGCAGACTAAGGTTAGACTTATGCATTCCCTGGTGTTTCCAATTTTCATATACGGTTCTGATCTGACACTTGAACCATCAAGGCAGATCTAAAAAGCCGTATCGACGCGTTTGAGATGTGGTGTTGGTGACGGCTTTTACGGATACCTTGGACTGCGATGCGCACTAATCAGTCCATACTAGAGGAGTTACGCATAAAACGCCGGTTGTCTACGACGTGCCAGGACCACATACTGACATTCTTCGGACACCTCTCTTGACGCTCCTCGGATAGCCTGGAGAGGATCATCATGATGGGAAAAGTTGAAGGCACAAGACTAAGACGCCCTCCCCCTGCAAGATGGTGTGCCCAAATCACTGCACCCATGCAATTAAAACTGCGAGAAGCCATGCGCTTAGCGAGGGATAGAAGCCTATGGAGGAACCTGGTCTTCTAAGGACATGATCCTCAGCTCTGAGGGAACTAGTGATGATGAAGATCTTTTTTTGACTCGCAGTAGGTCCAAACATACCGTTCAGTATTAAGGATCAATCCTGCCACCGAAAACATTTCTTTTCTCAGGATGATTTAGTTGGTGGTACAATTTTGATGGCAGATTTATTATTTTCGTTACCAATCTTATTAATTAGGCCATTGACTTCATATTTGTTAGGTGAGCGGTTAAATCATACTCATTTATTAATCTACTAAAAGAGAAGGAATTGACTAAATCCTAACTATTACAATGTGTAGATGTTTGCATGGCGTCAATATACGTTGTTAAATTTTCAACTGACTTTCCTTCATCGGTAATTGTCATTGGCAAATTTTTGCCGAATTCTGAAATTTTGGCCAACGGCGTGAATTTTGAAATCCGCGGCGGCGGCGGCGGCGTGGGCTCCACGGCGCGGCTACGCCACGCCGGCGCGGCGCACACGTCTATTTCCGATAGACAAAATGCGATTCAATGGATATGTAAAGACCATTACGGATTTTTGATTTAGTTGAGAAGTGACCTACGCTTTTTTTTTCAAATACCAATATACAGTCCACCTGATGGTAAGCGATAACCGTGGCATATGGAAATGTGATTCCACCCTTATTATAGTTCCCACCATGACACAAGATACGACCTTATCGGCGCGAAAAAGGCGCTCCACACACTCGAGCGGAATTAAGCTTGCCACACCTGACACACCGCCTCGCGTGCGGACTCGCCCGAGGCATTGCGGCCGCGCGTGCGTTTGCCTCGGCCCAGGCACGTCCACACTAGCCGAGCTGCCTCACGCGCCTATTCACTAGATCATAGACAAAAAACTGCCGAATCTGCGAAATCTGACGAGGTCTGGTTGGGCCAACTCAAGCGGAAACGACTTCGCAGAGCTGCTGGATCACCCCAGGAGTCCACACATATCTGTGATCGATGCGGCAAGAAATGCCGATCGGCCATTGGTTTATATAGCCATCGCAGTCGATGTATGCTGTAGACTAACCCCTCAAAATACCTCCTAGACGCTGCAACTATCATCTGCACAGATGCTGTGGCCAATGACTGAGACAAAAATCTGCCGGATGTCTAAAAAACTTCTGGCTTAATTTTGTCTACGGTGATTGAATTTTTGTATGTAGCCATGACGTTATCAATGTTATCATAAAGTGTTTTCATTTTATTTTCTTTGGTAATTGGTGTTATCGATGTTAAATAATAAATTTTTAATCAAGGTAAGTTTCTAGATACAAACTTAACGACTGCGAACACATAAACAAATTCTGACACGTGACTACAATACCTACAATAATGACCTCAGTGAAACGTGAGGCTGATATCATTGTTTACACAAGTTTATATAAACATAGGTATATAATATAGCGAATATATGTCAACACACTATGTGATGTGCGAGTTGCATAACTTTCCGTAAAGTTGGAAAGTTCTCCGAAAATTCTGGAATATATCAAAAGAAATACGGGTGCATTGGGATAATTTCGCAAGTGTGTAATTCCGAAAATCATTCAAATATCACTCTTATCCCATTGTAACAAGAGTCAACATTCGGAATTATCCGGCACTTTTATCCTATCGGAAATAATCGGAATTACCCAATGCACAAAGGAAATTTAATTTTATTGCGTATTTTTAAAATTTTGAAATGTAGTAGGCAACTGTCCAGGGTTTTGGCAGATGGCGCCATGATAGTACCTGTCACAATTTTTTTTGTAGTCTGTTCGGAAAGAGAAGTGTCATATAATGTATGAGCTCCCATACTAACTAGGATACTTCTCTTTTCGAACAAACTCTATTTGATATAAAGAGCTAAAAAATCCAGTCCAGAAAAGTCCAAAAAATCAAAAATTTTACACTATTGGTAGGACGGATAGGTAGTCGCCATGAGATATATCAGAGCAACCAAGGTGGTCACAAATATCTGAACTACATCTCTATTGTCAAGGCGATAAAGTGCATGTTCAGATATTTCTGAGCACATAGTATATTCATAAGCAGAACATAAAATATTAAATTGTAAAATATCGCAACCCCCGTTCCGGGTCACGGCTTGTCCAACAGCTCTCCATCGCCATCCAATGCGACAGAAATAAGTCACTGGGCCTATGCCCACCCTATGGTGACAGTGCTAGTTTTCGTCCACTCTTGTCAGTTTTCCGTCCATAGTTATTTATATGTTTATATTCAAGTTTTTCCCAAAAAAAGCTAAAAATTAAAAAAATTACTAAAAAATAAACTATAAATATAAAATTTGTTGACCTTAAAAAGTTTTTCCCATGGTAAACTGGACCTGGACGGGAAACTAGCACAATAGAGAACATGCGTGAAAAATATTTAATTGAATTTGTTGCATAAAAACGTTCAACAACCCCAAATTAATATAAATAAGTGGAAATCCGTAATAATTTTTAACAGTTTTTAAAGATATTGCGGTTTAAAAACGTAAAATTTTAGGCATATTTTTTATACCTCAAATGTATTTTCGAAATTTCAGTTGGATTACTTATGTTCTAACAAGAAAAAAAATGTATGACAACTATACACGGTGTAACATGAGAAAACCGAATAATTTTAACAGCGTATTCCTGATCATAATTGGAGACAAAATGTCGTATAAACTTTTCTGGATTTCGCCAAAAAAAAAATTTTTTTTTGCTTTTTTTTTCGATTTTTTAAATGCTTTTGAACATAAAAACATAAATGTTATTGTTAAAGATGTCGATTAAAATAAATCAGTACATTTTTTTTCGAAAAAAATAGGTTACGTAAAGTATTCCTTGGCACTTAGATATCTGTCAATAATAATGTATATACTAGACACCATAAAGGGTGAAATCGCCAACAAAAAAGCGTTTTGCACTGAGTCACATTAAAAAATGTTTTTTTATTTAAGTAGTAGTAACTCTGAAACTAGGCGAATTCCAGAAAAGTTTATACGACATTTTAGTCTCCAATTATGATCAGGAATACGCTGTTTAAATTATTCGGTTTTCTCATGTTACACCAAGTATAGCTAAACGCATTTTTTCGTGCCAAAAATTACAAATATCTTCCAAAAACTTGTTCCCTCCAAACAGTTTTCTGCAACTTTGTGGTCGGTGACGTCACAAACCTCACACTTTTTGTATGGGGCGTTTTGACGCGCCGCGCAGACGCCTAACGTATTTTCACATTTTTGACGTTTCAGGGCTATCATAGATAATAGGTTTATTAGAGACAGGGAAATAGAATCGAATGACGTCTTCCAAAAAAACATGCATATTCCTAATTACCCTACTTTTATATAAAAATATTTAAAATAAAAAAGTTTATAATGAAATACCAGATGTAAATACCAAAATAAGGTGGTCCCTTTAAAGGTTTTCACTGTAATTACTATCTTTACCTGCGTTCGGACTCCCTCCTTGGCAGTTGAGCTTTAACAGTCTTGAGCGCCAGCGCATGACGTCTCTCTATCATTAGAAATCCCCTGTTAAGCATCCTCATACACAGCTCGTTGAATGCCTTACAAACCTTAAACCATAATCATATAAATGCAATGTTAAGTTCAAAAGTCTGACGTCTGGGCTGACGACATAGTTAAGGTGGCGGGGGCAGACTGGGTATGGAAGCCCCAAGATCGAGAGAAGTGGAAGATTCTGGAAGAGGCCTATACCTCGTAAAAGGATTCTGGTGTGATTTTTTTACCCTTACTTTAGGTTCAATATCCTAGACTAAGTTTGCAAATAATTTTATATTCATATTTTTTCCCCAGAAATAAAAGGCTTTTTTATTTTTATTTTATTTTATTTTTAAGTCCAAAAGTCATTGGCAAAAAGAAAAGATATTTATTCTTCAATTTAGGCACATTACAATGCATTTATCTACACTCATACTGTAAGTACTCTAAAATGCGTTCAAAAACCGTAGACAATGACAAGTATTACAACAAACGATTTAACTATGATAAGTTTCTTATCTGCGGCAGTAACGTAATTTTAACTTTGCATGCTCAAATATTGTTAAGCAATGAGTTTCAAATTTGGAACATCGAATTTGATAACATAATGTTACCGCCATGGCCAACTCGATTGGTCCCGCGCGAGCGCCGGCACAATCGAGTTGGCCATGACGGTACAATGGCGGTCATTCTATGGTTTCCGAACACTTAATTTAATATATATAATATGAGTGTAGATAAAGCAGTGTATGCAACTGTACGTAATTAGGCCTTAAAACACTCGTGTGATCTTATTATGAAATTCGCCTGCGGCTCATTTCATAAAACCACACTCATGTTTTAAGGACCCTTATTACGTAACAGTTACATAAACTACTATTATGAATGTCAGAGAGAGAGAAAACTACCACTTGTTCCAAACCTACACCTCTGACCCGAGAAGTATAAGACCGGGATTTATTCCCTTTACTTTAATTACAAAAGGAGAGTTGGTGATTTAAAAAAATCTGCGTTTTCTGCATTCTGCTATGAATGCAGAAGACGCTGGTTTGATTCCAGCTCTGGGCACAGGCGGCCTTGGTCACCTTTCCTTATGTATCAAGGATGATATAGACATGGATGGACAATATCCATACAAAATCGCTTCTCTTATTTCAGGTTAAAGCACTAGCGTCATCTATCGGTCACACCAGACACTAAATCCTAGTTTCTAATACTTTGTTCGTCACTTAACGCTGGCAGAATAACTCGACTCCAGACTCGACAGATGGCGCTGTGGCACTTCGTACCGAAAACAGACGTATAGCCTGAAGGTTTGAGGAACGCGATTTTGTATAGGCATTAAGGATGATTAAGACATGGATTGACAATGCCTATATAAAATCGCGCTCAGGCTATACTTCTGTTTTCGGTATACAGTGCCACAGCACCATCTGTCGAGTCTGGAGTCGAGTTATTCTGTCAGTGTTAAGCGACAAACAAAGTATTAGAAACTAGGATTTAGTGTCTGGTGTGACCGATAGATGACGCTAGTGCTTTAACCTGAAATAAGTGAACGCGATTTTGTATGGGTATTGTCCATCCATGTCTATATCATCCTTGTTATGTATATACCAACTTTTGCAGTCATAATTTACATAGTAGTGCTTCTACTGAGAAATAGCAAAATTTAATATTTGATTAAATATGTTAAACCACAGATAATAGCATGATACATGGAAAGTGACATATCCCCTCGTCTGTGGCGGACGCTAATCAGTAGATTAGGTTTTGAATTAGGTTTGAATAATTAGAATTCAATACCTATTGCATGGATCATCCCGATGCGGGCTTCGCCACAGACGAAGGGATATGTATTAAGAAAAGTACAAGCAAAAGAACATAATTTCCTGCCATAACCATAGACATATAAATTAGGAAGATGTGGTCTCACGAAGATAGAACTGTGATTCCATAAGAAGCCACGGTCTCGTGCACACACACTCACATTTGACGTTTGAACCAATCACTGCTCGTCCAATAGTTGTATATGTGTGCGTGTCACCCGTAAACATGAGGAAATCGGCTTATTATGGAATTACAATTTTGTCTTCACTATGGTCTTCAAGGCGCCGCATCTTCTTATTTTTTATGTCTATGGCCATTACATTTAGTTTTATTCAGAAGGGATGGTTTTTGAACAAAACTTAAACTCAATTACTTGTAAATTGTAGTTACAAATACACACCTACTAGTTTGTTACATTAGTAATTTTTTTTAAACCTAAACAATAACATAATAAAGGTTGTCTGGAAGAAATCGCTCATTAGCGATAAGACCGCCTGTTGTTACCTCTACCTAAATTTATCTAATTGTAAAATTTGTGCTTGTAACTGTATGAGGTGTGCAATAAAGAGTATTTATTATTATTATTATTATTATAATATGCCAGTAAAGCTAATACTTTTTAAATTATATTTTTATACCATTGTCTGTACGATAAGTAGGAACAAATAGTAAATAAAGATTAGTCCAGGAAAAGCTACTTATGTAACAAAAAAAAGCAACCACTACAGTTATAATTTACACGTTTCAATTCACAAAGCACTACTAACCTATCCTTTATATAAATACAAGCTACTTACCACTCTATTCTTCGCGATTTCATCATAGGATAAGTATGAAAGGATACTTTCGATCATAACCACTGGAAGATCGAGTAAATCCATGTTTGTTAGGTTTATAACATACGAACACTAAAAATTAACACGCCCGTAAGTTTATTTTAGTGCATAAGCGGCAAAAACATCGTGAAATCACTAGATGAGTTCAAAACTTCTATTCGGGTCTAGAAGATTTGTTTGATAACATTGGCATTTGCTCACTCAGCTATTTATAGCGTTAGGTTGGTGCATCCGCAACAATAAATAACGATATATATATAATTTAAGGCTAAATAAAGTCAGTAATTGTTTAATACTTTTCAAATAGCCTTTTCTTTTGTTATAAAATTATCACGCGAAGCACTTTGATTTGACAAATTAAATACATACTACATACGGGTAGGGTACGTCCCGTAATGGTATCTATACATGCCGCGATTTGGCGTCAACATGAAATCGGGGTCGCAGTTGACCGTACGTAACAACTAGTTATCGTTATCAACGTGCTGTATTGGTAGCAAAGTATGGTTGACAAAAAAAAAACAAATACGCTATTATGAGATTTATACAAATTATACTGAACAAGCGACTAAAATGTGTTCAACAGATTGGCTGTCAGTCGTTGACGTCGATTAGAAGAGATCCATTTTAAGTGCCTTTGTCCGTCATAATAAAATCCGGGTATTGTGTCAAATCCATACTGTTAATGTAAATACTGTGATCATCACAGACCTAAAACGGCGCTTACGCTAAAGACAAATGAAGTGCACAAAAGAGAAACCAACGCGTATATGAACATTCCGCGAGTGCGAAAGAGATACACGATCATTCTCCAAGTACGACAACTTTTGACGTCCCTCTTTACACTCAAACACCCGCGTCGTGAGAGCTAATATTTAATCGTGAAAAATATAATATAATCACTTAAAATGAAAAAAATATATAAGAATGGTGTCATGTTGCGTCCTGGATTGCACAACTACTCAGAGGAAAAACCTAGGTAATCACTCGTTTCACAGGTAAATATGATATTCCGATCAATGTTTTTGAAACCATATTTTAACAAATTAGCCAAATAAAACATGTAAGTAACCGTTTGATACCATTAAATATTAATGATTCTTTTACTGCATGTGAATATTTTATCATAATAGTCAATATTAAAGATTTTGTGTAGAAATCGAAATTGTTATTCTACGCTAGGGTTTGACAAAATATCGTAGGGACATATATCGATAACTGTTCGATATGAAAATTTTAATTATTAACTTCGAAAGAATTATAATAAATAAATAAATCTTGTATTAACATGGACCCGGGGTATGTCCTTAAACTACGCCAAAAAGAGAGGTATGGGCACTGCGAATGGCATCTCGCTAAGTGTGGTAGGGCACGTTCAGCGAATGTCATCGCTCAAATCTGGAGCAGAGCCCGACTGGGGAAGTACCTCCACCTTACAGAAAACCACAGCCAAATAGCACTAGACCCTACTCATAGTGTTGTGTTCCTGCTGGTGAGTAAGGTTGCCAAAGAGCTCAAAGAGGACCCAGTGTGTTGACGATGAGGGACCTTCTTGTTCCTTTAGTCGTCAACACAGTGAATCCTCCTTTTTGTAAAGGGTCGGCAACGCGCATGTGACGCCTTTGGAGTTGCAGGCGTCCATAGGTTACGGTAGCTGCTTACCATCAGGCGGGCCGTATGCTTGTTTGCCACCGTCGTGGTATAAAAAAAAAATAAAAAAATAAAAAAAAAACATTATGTCATTAGTGTCATTACTTATGAATGTTAAATTGTGTTCTTATTGGGTTTTGTGACCGTTTTGAATCTTGCATAATAGGAGCCTGTCCGTAAAGTGAAGTGTCGTAAAATGTAGAAGCTCCCATATAAAACACGACACTTCTCTTTTCGGACAAATAATAAGTTGTAAATTTAAACTGTAATACCCGATTTTAGGGGCTTATTTATTATATTTGCTTATTTGTAAGACACGATCTATATTTTCTTTTTAGGGTTCCGTAGTCAAAATGGCAAAAATGGAATCCTTATAGCTTTGTCATGTCAGTCTGTCCCTATATCACAGCCATAAACATAAAAAAGCGTGTATTGATGAAATGAACTAGATAGATGTGTTTTTTTTATGTGCCGCTAATGACCGCTACCCAGTTTTTTAGCTAAATATATTTTAGTTTCATAGAATTTTTATGTGCCCTTTAGTGTAAAACGTGAATATAAATTTACCGTTGCAACTTATCGATAAGAAAGTCAAATATCGATAAGTAATTGACCTGTTGTACTTGGCATCACAATTTTTACGCCCACATCGACAATTTACACACACTCTCGAATTACAGTTTTCGTCGCACTTTTGATCGTTGTCAATCCATTTTACTATACTAGATCTGTGGTGATCATACGTGCACTTTATTAAGACTCCACTTGAAATACTTGAATATGTGAATATCCACTCTAGATACGATGTGCATTGATTATTTAGATTTAAAATAAACACTTAAAATAATGCGTAATGTAATTAGATTTTCAACTATAGTTGTATTTTTATGACATTTAATGTCATTTGACGTACATTGTATTAAAAATATATTAGGGCGGTAAAGGTTTTGTGTTTACCGTAAAAAGTTATATCTAGAGGTGTAATCCTAGCAAGGTAAGTATTTATTTTATAGTTAAGAAGAAAAGTGAATATATATATAATATATTCAAATGTTTTTATTTTTTCTGCCGACCATACCCTTTGCTACGAAAAGTGCACAACACTTGCTACCAAAACTGTTAATAACGATCATTAGTAACAACCATGGATTTATATGAAGTGAAAAGACTAAAGAATATAATTTGCTTACAAAAAAGCATATTAGTATATTATATTATTAACTATCAGGTAATGTGTTACTATTACAATTATTTTTTTTGTAGGCCTTATCGCGGCGACTATTAATTCATTCATACGTTTTTTTTATTCGCTATATACCCACCATTGGGACCAGACGTGTTTTTTTCACTTTTTCGATGTTTTATCATCGCATCATAATATTCATTCATTATATTTTTTTAAATTCCTACCGCGATTTATTATGGTTAACATACAAATGACTTATAAATATAACAAAAAAACTAGAACTAAAATAAATCTAAATAATTAACTCTAAGAATAAAATTAAACTAATACAAAATATATAGAAGATGTTGGCAGCATTTCCTCTCTGAATTGCTAAACTTATTCGTTGAGAAAGATAGCTGCCAGGTCTTCGGTCTCCTGTGGCATCTCTGTGTCTCTTCGACAGGTCTTAAAAGAGACTCCGAACGGGAGAGGACGCCGAATGGGACAAAAATATATTCGACGCCGAGACCTCTGTACTTTCCCACCTTGGCTTTTTCGGGCTTGAAGATGTGACGGGGCCCACTGGCAGACACACTTGTCTCGCAGGTTGCATCCCACACCAGCACCCGTCCCATACTCCACGGAATCAAAGTCATACCGTCCGGTCTCTTGGCGTCAGTTCTAGAGATGCCGGCTGGCAGCAAAGCAAAGAGCCGGCACATTAACTAATGCAAGATTATATATTTAGATTTAGAACTATTTTATTTCGGCTTGACAGTAATTAATTTTTGAAATTATTTTTAAAAATGGATTTAAGCACGAAATATTAAAATTGAATTAAACATTGTTTCAATATTTTGCCTCTGAGAATCACAATTTCGTGATATGCACTAAAATGAAAAATAAGACAATTTAGGCCATTGCTTCCTTAACTTGAAAAGTATCACTTAAATGTTCATCTTCATAATAAACAACAAATTTCAACTAGAAAGAGGAAAAGTCGCATGAAATGAGAAGTATATCATTGCATTCAAATATTTGGACCTAGTGACCCTTGTAAACATCTCTTCATAAAACTTAAGATTTTACCGTTACCCACATTGTATATATAGGAAATATGTCTGTTTGTAAAAACCCATATAGATAAGTACAAAATTATGCCAGCTAATCCTAGGTTTACGTCTAAGAACCATGGTTTTAATCTAAGCTACCCGGATTGTAACACAGCTTTCTTTAAAAAAAGTGTACTGTATATGTCGATAAAGATTTTCAATCACTTACCAGAAGACTTAAAGACTGTTGACTTCCCTGAATTTAAACATAAATTGTATAAATGGTGCTTACATAAAATGCATATTATAATATTAATGAACATTTTGAAAATGTACCTAGTACTCTTTATTAATGTATACTTATTCCACAATTGACATTTCTCGATTTTTTTTCTGCATGTGTAATATTTTTTTTTTTTTTTTTTGTAGTTTTAAATTATTTCTATAGCATGACATTGACATATTATTATTATGACTTATATTAATTTAAGAATTATATTATTATTATTTTTTTGACATCCGCCTATATTACACTCAGTGTTGACATACTAGATATTCAATGACATGCAATAGAAACAACAAATTGTACGCCAAACACTGGCTGATAGTGACGCACTACATGTAAAATAATATCATTATCAATACTCACTTTCGTACAATAAATTATTTGTATTTGTATTTAGTATTTTGGGTGGGTGCGCGGGGCCCGAGGGCCCAGCGATGGTGGTGTTGTTTGCCGTGTTTCCATTTGTATGGGAATCGCACTGCGGCGCGCTACTAATTACTTTTTTTTAGACAAAAAATTATGAAGTGATAATTTTCAGATTATGGAAGAAATGGGCTAATTTTCTTATTGCTTTATTCAGTGCATATCACGAAATTGCAATTCTCAAAAATTCTTAAGAAGGGTTTTGTTATATTGGTCATCTCGTTTGTAAGTAAATCGCGAGTTCTCAGTTCGAGGCGGACTACTAGTAATTCAACAAATAAAGATGTACGTTAGTTTTTGGGGACCCAATTTTGGGTAAAGGCCTCCTCCATGCATGTCCACGATTTCCTATCCTGCGCGAGTCTAGTCCATGTACCGCCGGCGACCTGCTCGATGTCGTCTCGCTAGCGTCGGCGCGGGTAGGCCTGGCGGGCTCTGCGGTGCGATTCGTCGATTACGAACCATGTGATACGCGCTCGCTTCAACGGCCGTCGCTCGCGCGGGTCACGTAACCAGCTCAAAAATAAATTACTTGCACCTAAATTTTACGAAAATCTCGACCTAGTAGTTAATAGTAGGCAGAAATATAGCACAACCTGGACCTCAGAAGCCGACCAGTATCCCCCACCCCCTTCTTTTTAGGGGGTAGCCACTACTTGATGTCGTGGCTAGGGGACTTAATCAGCTTTGTTTGACCTAACAAACAACCGTGCCAAAGGGCGTCACCTGAGACAAAAGCGCACACTATCCCATATATTTCTGAATCTAAGCGTCCCTGGTAGATCAACCGATTTAAGTTAGAGGAAAATATGGTTAGAATGAGATAAAAGTTGTCAAATCGCTTGTAGTGGAAAGATTTTGTGTGTTCAACCTACAATTTGATGTGGACGGCTCTTTTTACGAAATTTTTGTGATTAAATTAGTCTAGAAAATAAATAATGTTATTTATTTGCAAATCGTATCTGAAAAATAATTTTCTTTGTTATTTGTCTATAAAAATATATTATTAATAAACTACTCGGTAAAGTGTTAATATCGATGGAAAACGCGTGTGAAATGAAACGTCAAACTGAAGCGACTTGACAGTTGACATTGAAAAGTTGCGACGTCGCGTTGATGCCAAATCGTGTAATGTATGGCTGCCATAAGTCTGACGTAACTGGATTTGTTGCCATGTGTATTACTAATTATTTGCACATGGCGAATGTGACCATTGTGACCTGCGCTAGACAAGGTGCTGGATAAAGAATAACCAGGCTAACAGCCTTATTCATAAAAAATCCTTAAATGAGGTTTTAACCATCATATAGTTAAAACGCTATATAAGCCTAAATGACGTTTTAAGAAATGTGTGATTTATAATCTCTCCATAAGCCGACAATAGTAATTTCATTGATTCGACTCGTTATGTTGGCACTCTTGGCAAAATCATAGACAAAATCGTATCCCAATCGCAATTTTTAAAAAAAGTTTGACAGCGAATGTCAGTAATGAAATGACCGGGAAATCGGCGAAATAGAATCGAATAAATGCAAATACTAGTTTAGATAAATCTAATTTAAATCAAATAAGCCTTTGCATTGAAATGACGAATCGATGCAACAAAAAAGGGAGTAATAATTACACGTCAACTGTGTGCACGTCACGCAACAATACAAGGTAAGAATACCAATTCATTTACTTATAATTAGGTTATGTGAAGTTGATTCTTGCTTACCTTTAATGTTTTTAATGAATCTAATCATTGATATATCCTCCTCAGGTATTACTACAAAAGCAAAATATTAAAAAAATACTGGATACAAACACCAACGCCTTTAAGATTGACCTTTTGCAAGTAAGTACAATACCTGCCCAAGTGCCCAAGTCAGACATTTTCACAGTAATAATTCTATACCAGTGCCTACAACTAATAACATTAGGTATACTTATTGTAAACCAGTTATATCTGTCTGATATCGCCTACAGTTAATGCAGTGAAATAATCATGTACTAACTATACCCAGAAGGATGATATTAAAGTAGTGAAAAATCAATGGTTAGATAATGTGCAAAATGTATTGAAACATATGCATTAGTCAGGTAGAATTTTATTGTTATTTTCATTCAAAATCCTTATTAATATCACCATAATTGCAGAATATAAGTAGGTATTCCACATTGTGATGCTGTAATGTCTGTAAATGACTATATTATTCAGTCAATCAGTCAGATGCTGACAATAAAAGGCATCAAGCAGATGTACTTACATTAGTGTCATTTATGGTCAGGAAAATTTGACTACATACTTATGTAATAACTACTAATAAGCAGTGGTGATAGATAGAGATTAGGATGTTGGTCGTTCTCAATTAAATGTAAATGTATGGTTATAATATGTATGTAGTCACATCGATTTCTGCCTATTTTATAGAAAACTTCCATATCCTGGTATATGGAACAATATATATGAAAGCTAAAAATAAAAAAAGTGTTTGTTTAAAATTAATTTAATTAAATTTGTTGCATTCTTTTCAGGTCAGCACTTATCATCAGCCGTCATCATCCACTGCCATTGTTAAGGCAGTAAGTCGTCAAGCATTAAACAGGAAAGGGCGACCAGGTTAAGAATCCACACAAATCCAGGAAAAGTCTACCGGCCCCAGACATATTCGAAGCCAAGCAGTCCTCAGCGGCAAGGCAATCAACTGAAACATAAAAAAGAAAAATAAGAAGCTACATAGCCTGATTTTGGTCAAACTACTGGTTCTGACCCCATAATACTCTCACACTCTTTAGCTTTGTTTTATTATTGAATTGTATGTTTAATTTTGCTAAATAAAATTTTTTTCATGAAGCTTTTGTAATGATTTTTAATGCTTCTCTCTCTGGGAGAATCTGTTTATTTAGTGGCATATTATTATTCAAGAGCTTAATCTTAGCCTATGGAGAAACCTGGTCTTCAGCAGAAGGACATGATGTCACGATCCTCAGCTCTGAGGGAACGACTGATGATGATGATGATAACCTTTTGGTAATAACATTTATGTTGCAATAATTATATTATAGTTTGTCCGGACAAACTATACCTCTGTGGTTGAATTGTAATGAACAACATCAGTAATGTATGTGCATTGATTGCCGCTTTAATACTTGTATTACAAATACCACTTCGTCAGGGCGACCCCTGACCTTGGGCAGTGTAAAGTATATAATATTACGACAAGTTGATAGTAAATGACAAATATGCTCACCAATACTTCTTTCTTACCTTATGTTATGATACATATTCCAAAATCGGCTTTCGTAGTTGTACCTATTCACATGCTCCATTGCCTGAATTGGCATTTTATAGCAACAATTACACTTCAAAAGTTCACAGTCACTTTAAAAGATAGGTTTTTAATTTATTACATAAATAATAATATTTTTCACAAAACATAAAAATTGTAACGATAGGTAGCTTCCATTCAGTAGAAATCTTCTGATTTGTGTTCGGTGTCGCTAGTGTCAAAATCAGCTGACAATATTATGGCGGCCATTTTGATCCTTATCGAGGAGATAAAGAAGGGTCCTGGGTCATGTAACTTTTCGAACATTTGCAATAGGTTTGTAGAGCTTTTTAGAGATAAATAACGTTTATAAATAACGTTTTTGGGCTTCCGGACTTCAAGTAGGTTTGAAGGAGGTTGTAACTTTTTATGAATAAGGCTGTAAGTGTCCAAAGAAACCCAGCATTCTCCCACGACAGTTAGTGGAAAGGCGAGTCTGGCGCGGGATAAACAATGAAAGGCTACAATAAGGCTTAATTATGAAAGAGCCAGGTTTAAGCAAAGCATCCCCATATATTTTAGTAACTACCACGTTCATTGCACTTAAACCATCCCGTAAACTACGCTTTCGAACATATAACTTGGCTAAACACCAAAAGCTTCAGGTTTATAGCTGGCTACATGCTAGCTAGCAATTTTTATTATTTCAGCACGTTCAGCGCCGAGAACCCTGGGTCAGTTCGGGTTGCACAAGGCGGTTCCTCATCACTTCAGGAGCTTAAATACCGCGAGCCATCCGGTTGCCTCGTAACTACAAGTCCCCAAGGCCCAAACGTAATCCAAAGAATTGGTGCAAGTCCTCACGGCAAGGTTTCCAACCTGGACAACTTCCAAATTAACTGAAGAAAATAAATAAATAATTTTTCGTAGCCGAAACACGTTGGTGTCAGTTTATTTACTTACAGCCTTATTCATAAAAAATCCTTAAATGAGGTTTTAACCATCATATAGTTAAAACGCTATATAAGCCTAAATGACGTTTTAAGAAATGTGTGATTTATAATCTCTCCATAAGCCGACAATAGTAATTTCATTGATTCGACTCGTTATGTTGGCACTCTTGGCAAAATCATAGACAAAATCGTATCCCAATCGCAATTTAAAAAAAAAGTTTGACAGCGAATGTCAGTAATGACCGGGAAATCGGCGAAATAGAATCGAATAAATGCAAATACTAGTTTAGATAAATCTAATTTAAATCAAATAAGCCTTTGCATTGAAAAGACGAATCGATGCAACAAAAAAAGGGAGTAATAATTACACGTCAACTGTGTGCACGTCATGCAACAATACAAGGTAAGAATACCAATTCATTTACTTATAATTAGGTTATGTGAAGTTGATTCTTGCTTACCTTTAATGTTTTTAATGAATCTAATCATTGATATATCCTCCTCAGGTATTACTACAAGAGCAAAATATAAAAAAAAATACTGGATACAAACACCAACGCCTTTAAAATTGACCTTTTGCAAGTAAGTACAATACCTGCCCAAGTGCCCAAGTCAGACATTTTCACAGTAATAATTCTATACCAGTGCCTACAACTAATAACGTTAGGTATACTTATTGTAAACCAGTTATATCTGTCTGATATCGCCTACAGTTAATGCAGTGAAATAATCATGTACTAACTATACCCAGAAGGATGATATTAAAGTAGTGAAAAATCAATGGTTAGATAATGTGCAAAATGTATTGAAACATATGCATTAGTCAGGTAGAATTTTATTGTTATTTTCATTCAAAATCCTTATTAATATCACCATAATTGCAGAATATAAGTAGGTATTCCACATTGTGATGCTGTAATGTCTGTAAATGACTATATTATTCAGTCAATCAGTCAGATGCTGACAATAAAAGGCATCAAGCAGATGTACTTACATTAGTGTCATTTATTGTCAGGAAAATTTGACTACATACTTATGTAATAACTACTAATAAGCAGTGGTGATAGATAGAGATTAGGATGTTGGTCGTTCTCAATTAAATGTAAATGTATGGTTATAATATGTATGTAGTCACATCGATTTCTGCCTATTTTATAGAAAACTTCCATATCCTGGTATATGGAACAATATATATGAAAGCTAAAAATAAAAAAAGTGTTTGTTTAAAATTAATTTAATTAAATTTGTTGCATTATTTTCAGGTCAGCACTTATCATCAGCCGTCATCATCCACTGCCATTGTTAAGGCAGTAAGTCGTCAAGCATTAAACAGGAAAGGGCGACCAGGTTAAGAATCCACACAAATCCAGGAAAAGTCTACCGGCCCCGGACATATTCGAAGCCAAGCAGTCCTCAGCGGCAAGGCAATCAACTGAAACATAAAAAAGAAAAATAAGAAGCTACATAGCCTGATTTTGGTCAAACTACTGGTTCTGACCCCATAATACTCTCACACTCTTTAGCTTTGTTTTATTATTGAATTGTATGTTTAATTTTGCTAAATATAATTATTTTATTTCATGAAGCTTTTGTAATGATTTTTAATGCTTCTCTCTCTGGGAGAATCTGTTTATTTAGTGGCATATTATTATTCAAGAGCTTAATCTTAGCCTATGGAGAAACCTGGTCTTCAGCAGAAGGACATGATGTCACGATCCTCAGCTCTGAGGGAACGACTGATGATGATGATGATAACCTTTTGGTAATAACATTTATGTTGCAATAATTATATTATAGTTTGTCCGGACAAACTATACCTCTGTGGTTGAATTGTAATGAACAACATCAGTAATGTATGTGCATTGATTGCCGCTTTAATACTTGTATTACAAATACCACTTCGTCAGGGCGACCCCTGACCTTGGGCAGTGTAAAGTATATAATATTACGACAAGTTGATAGTAAATGACAAATATGCTCACCAATACTTCTTTCTTACCTTATGTTATGATACATATTCCAAAATCGGCTTTCGTAGTTGTACCTATTCACATGCTCCATTGCCTGAATTGGCATTTTATAGCAACAATTACACTTCAAAAGTTCACAGTCACTTTAAAAGATAGGTTTTTAATTTATTACATAAATAATAATATTTTTCACAAAACATAAAAATTGTAACGATAGGTAGCTTCCATTCAGTAGAAATCTTCTGATTTGTGTTCGGTGTCGCTAGTGTCAAAATCGGCTGACAATATTATGGCGGCCATTTTGATCCTTATCGAGGAGATAAAGAAGGGTCCTGGGTCATGTAACTTTTCGAACATTTGCAATAGGTTTGTAGAGCTTTTTAGAGATAAATAACGTTTATAAATAACATTTTTGGGCTTCCGGACTTCAAGTAGGTTTGAAGGAGGTTGTAACTTTTTATGAATAAGGCTGTTAATGTACAAACTAGAACCAAAGGAAATTCAACCTTGCATGTAAAGAGTTACGTTCCATGTTTGAATGACACGCGACGTGCTCGCGACCATTACTGCTGCAATTAGAATATGAAAAGTTACTGTTGTCTAAAAGGTACAAATTCTAGGAACCAACCCTTTCTGGTTCCCTTTAGCAAGGTACAGTAACCGGCAGTAGTATCTTTCTACACGAAGGCCGCAAAAACATGTGACACGCTCTTATTTGTAGGGTCATAAGAGCGTGTCATATATTTGCTGCCCTCGTGTAGGAAGATACTATTGCCGGTGACTGTACGCTCGCTACTACTCGAACGCACTGGGAGACTGCACTTACTACTCGAACGCACTGGGAGACTGCACTTAACATTCTGGCAACGTCAGGTAGGATCATAGACATAGCCATAGACCTGTCATGGTAATAACAATACCAAGATCGAACGACCATCCGGTCTTATTACACTTTCAGTAGGTACGACAGAGAAAGTGCTATTATCGTTGGTCCTTGTCATAGACTCACATTTTTATTACCCTCCACGCCATTACTTATATTATAGCAGTGGAGGGTCACAAACAGATATAATTCGCGATTTCTTCAAGAATTTCTGTTTACTACGCGAAAACCTGATATTTTTCTTAGAAAGTTGTGTCGGCTAAGAAAAACGATGATTATTTGTTCTTTTTTGTGCTGTTGATGTGATTTTATCGTCATCTATGTCCATCCCTTACGGGTGTACGCGTGTGAGGTCTCTAGTTAAATTCATGCTTTTAGGGTAGGATACAGACATACCAAACAGGCCATGCCTATAATTAACTGCAGACTCACCACATACCTAAATCTCGGTAAAACCCGATTAAATATGGTAACCAGTGTAATAACAGGTAATGGACCATTTAATAAACATCTTTTCAATGTAGGTGTTACAGACAGTCCCCTGTGCCGAGGGTGCATGAAGACGGAAGAAACAGCCTCTCACGTGGTGCTGGAATGCGACGGAGTGGCCCCATACGAGGCTAAACATCTCCGTTCCCCGAGAAGTCTCCCTGAGGTCCTACTCCACATAAAAGGTTTGATAGGATTCCTTGAGGAGTTGGGATGGCTAGACTAGCCACTCACTCATCACGCGAAATAGGAGCTAGCCGTCGAGTTGCGAAAACCTGCCCCTTCTATAATACAAGGATCGAATTCCTATTGCTAGTAAAACGCGCCGACTCCGCCCGTTCAGTGGGAATCGTACATTACTGATGTAATATTACTGCCGCTATCTGATCTTCCAACTCAGAGGGGAAAGGCCTTAAGTAGGTATTAGACATTGCAATTTGTAGGGCTCAACCTGTCAGGTTGGGAGGTGTAATAGGAGGTAGGGCCCGTAGGGAGCTGAAGGAGGGTAGAGAGAGGCAGGGTACACAATAGATTGGGCCCTACAAATTGCTATGTGTAATACCCGTTTTATATAGAGTGGCTGGACTAGTGATGGGCACGTTTCCGATAGTTTCCGTTTGGTAATATTCCCCATACAAAACGGGGAAAGTTTCGGAAAGTTGCCCAACACTAGGATGGACCTTCTACTATAGTTTCCCTGAAAGGAATCGTTATTGCGTTACCAATGAGATTTAAAGTCACTGATTCCAGCTGCCTGAAGGTTTGGAATCTTGTAAAAGTGAACTGCATTTTTTATCTCGGTGTCCTCAATTTTGGCGTTCATTAGTAGGAATGCAATTCCGGTATTTTTAGTATGAGCAATCCCGGATACCGGAATTGCATTCGCGGATACCGGTATCGCATTTTCCGATACCGGTATCGCATTCCCGGATACTGGATCACATTCCCGGATACCGGTATTCATTTGCGATAATAATGGCGACCGTAGCAGGAAATCGAGTATCAAACAAAAACTTCCAGGGCCAGCAAACCTTCCGAAAAATAAAATTAATAATTTATTATCGAATTTTAAATTAAATGATAAGCGTATCAGTCAAAAACATTTTTTATTTCTATACAATTTACATATCGCGCCTCAAGTGCATTACTATGTTAAAATGCACTTAAAAATTACAATAAAAACAATAATAACTGTAATTCAAGAAACAAAAACAACTTGTACTTACTATTTACATATCGACATGATTCTCGCATTTTTTTATAAATATTCATTTACTTAATTTACTATCATAATTCGCGTAAGTATTGTGCAAAATATCAAATTATAATTTAAAAGATTTTTACATATTCCAACTTGTGCGATGTTATATAGTTGGTGTATTTTTTGTGTGTAAAGTAGGAGAATTTTGCTAATATAAAATATCGTGTAAGAGTATTTTGAGCAATTAAGTTCTAAATAAGTTGTATATTATATGGCAAGTAATTTGGAAAGATAAAATGGATGGAAAAGGGTCAAGTATAGACAAATTTCAGATATGATTAATTTTATATATAATAATTTTAAATTCTGTAATAAATAAGGGCTCAAATATCACAGCAGATTTTCTGATAAAAGCTGAAATAAATGTTGAGATTACATGTAATGCAAATAAATATTTTTTATATAGTTATTTATATAGTAAGTGTTTTTGACTTCATCGAATAATGATTTTACTTTAACTAAGTAGAAAATAAAGGAACGGAGGCTGTTACAGGCGGACCGTATGCTTATTTGCCACTGTCGTGGTATAAAAAAAACTTTCTTCAGAGTCTGTATTATTTTAAAGTAAGTAAAAAAATGTAAGCTTAATTTTTTTGTACACCAGAATTAAAATACGTTAAAAACTTAATTGAAAGTTGTACAAGTGTACAGTTTTACTGACAAGACTATCAAGAAACTCAAAATAGACTTGCTTAACTTTTTTTATTCAAACTATATTCCTACTCCCCTAACATTCGTTGGAGAAAATGTAATCAATCAAATAAGTCATTTTAGCTTACCTTTTCTTTAAGACCTTATGTTTAAAACCATAAAGTCTAATTTGTGAAGCAAGATTCAGATGTGATGGACACTTTGTATGTCAGTAAATTTCAAAAGAAGCAAGTCTATTTTTTTTTTAATTAGTTCGACTTTAAGAACTAGGCAACAAAAATCTATTTGAAGGACATGCCAGTATACTTGCTTTTGAAATCCACGACAAAAGTATCCATTTTGTTGAATATGACTTGAATGTCTGTGTTTAGTAAATAGGATATGATGATGATTGCAGTGGTTGTGTTGAAATGAAAGAATATTTTGTTGTGTTGACATAATATGTATTTAAAGTTACCATGTAGCTACAAGTATCTAAATCCATTGCCAAGTCTAAAAATATTTGAAAGAAACTAAATTAAATTGTTTACATTTAAGTAAATAACCTTAAAATGTATGCACGAGTGCTGTTTCTTGTGTTTATTTTTGGAGAGTCGATCTGCATTTGGCTTTGTAATATATGTGTTACATTTCTATTTTTTAGACAATGACATTCACACAATGAGTATTAAAATTTAAAAACAAATCGTTTGGACAGATAGTTATTGCGTTCGTTTCGTTTTCTAATATCATTGTCTAAAGACTATGTTGGTATCACTGTAATTTCTTGTGTTTCTGTAGTTTAAATACCGCACAGTATATCTGTAAGAACATCAATAAACCATCGACAACTGTACATTAAACACAATAGCTACCACGACATTCAGGGCCTACGCTAGAACATTTAGTTTTTCATTCGAAAATATTTCTAGAGAAAAAGATATGCATCTATTTACCTGATAACACTGATTTTTAAATGTTATTATATTTATTCAACTATTTAGAGAACTATACGGCGCGAGCGGCAATATTGTTTTAGGTCACAAGTGGGAAAAATAATGTCTTTTATGTTCGTGACGTCACAGCGTTGCCGGTCGCGCCCTCTATAACTTCTTACATAAGAATAAGAACAGAACAGCAGGTGTCTTGTAGAACTAATCTACACAATCTTGTGCAGGCTTCCAAACTGTAATCGAATCGACACTTTTTTTTTCATTATTAAGAAAAATTTATAGAAAATCCGTACTGTCATATTTTTCACTAATCGAATATAATTGACATTGCAATGACACTTACTACTAGCCTAGAGAGAGTGCTAAACTATTTCTTACAATTAGATATTTTTTGGTTCTTTAATTTTAGAATAAACGTGTCAACTCAGAAACGAATTTAGTGCCACTCTATTTTGTATGGACATCACGAAACCCATGCAAAAATAAATGAAGAAACATGCACAGCTCTACTCTGAAAATAGAAACTAAATTAAACTCAAATTTCTACCTTATAAGCTATAGCATAACATTTTTTTTATTACTTGTACATTTTCACAACTGTCATGTTACAAACAACCAAAGTTCAGGGGAAAATCGACATTTCAACATTATTAATACATTTATGTACTCATGGACTGGAGATAATCTCATAATACCCACCAATTATTACAGTATATAACAAAGGGAAAAAATATTTTTTTGTCAAATTACATTAAACAAAGTCACAATCTAATATCAATTCACTATTCCTCACTAAAAACGGGAAAACAGTACCATCCTCAAAACTCAAAACAAAAAACCTAAAATTATAATCTTTTTTTTTTCAATTTAAAGTCATATACTTGTGACTAAAAAAATGTACACCTACGAGTGTTTGAAAATGGCACCGGAAAGAACATTATCAAATTAATTCTAACATTACTCAAATAAAATTGGGAATATTACTTAACCAATACCTAAGAAATCTATACACTAGTGCAAATAGTCAAGCAAATGCACAACGCATTCAACAGACATCGTTCATTTAGAAAAAAAAAACAAAAAAAATGGAATTGTAAATAATGTGTTAACATGAAATTGTGTGTCTAAAATTATATTAATAAACTATCTGTTAATGTCTTTATTGGGAGTGATCTAGATCACATAAAAAGTTAAGGAATTATATATAAATATATGTTGCCATTGTTAATGTGGAATCACATTATTGGTAACTGGTGTGTTTGTGATATTCTCATGTGAAATGGCAACCAGTCCCGCTCTCGTGTTGTGGCTGTGTGTGTGTCCGTCTTGATATGTGTTTGTGTGTTTTCGCCGACTGCGCCGTTAACTAGAAGCAAAATATGTTCAAAATGTGAATTTACTAATATTACTCAGTTACGGTCGAGACCTAAAACAGTGGGGTGTATTTTGAAGAAAAAGTTTTTTCTACTTTTGTGTAATTTTGAAAATATTTTTATAAATGTGTGGGTAGTTTGATTCTTTAAAATGTCCCTTTTTAAGCCAGACCGTATTATGTATGTATGTAAGTATAATATGTTCTAAGTCATATATAAGACTAGAAAAAAGGAAACAACTAAACTTATAAAGAAATATTAATGAAATGAGTAAGAAAAATATTTTACAAGACACAGTATAATAGACATGTAGTTAGCGTTTACAGTACGTACTAAGAAACATTATTTGTCATTTTGATATGTAGTTTCCAAAGAAAATCTATAAATGCCGATATCACGACATAGAGTCATACATTGATTCTTATTTTACGCTGGATTGCTGATACAAACAAGCAGTTAAATATTAACCAATATAAAAGGTTAAATGATAGAAACGTTTTAGGAGTATGGTAGCACATAATTGTTCTTTTTTTTGTAAGAAATTAAATAACTTGTAATTTATTAGGTACGATTAGAGTTTTAAAGTATGCAATACAACGTTAAAAATATGATAATAATACCCAAATTTCCCAGATTAAGTGAAGTTAAAAGAATGAGGGTTTCCGCGATAGAGTTTTTCACTAGATGGCAGCACCGTGGCGACAGGTCTAACTGTCACAATCCACCAATCATGTTTAACCATATATTTTTTGATTGGTGGATTTTGACAGCTACTGCCAAAAAGACCTGTCGTCACGGTGCTGCCATCTAGTGAAAATCTCAATCGCGGAAACCCTCATTCATTCCGAAAACTGTTCAAGTGGTCAAGGTTATTTACCGTATTTTTTTATGGAGGATAGGCAGGCGTTTGAACATTAATTTTTAATTAATTCGTAGCGGTAGAGAATGTGAATCAACTTCAACGATGACATTATTTATTCTCGCTTCAGACACTTTCAAACTCTAATCCCAAATAAACTTACATTGTATTTTTCTTTCTAAGGAACCATTAGACGGTTTTGACTAAGCAGGATCAATTCTATGGATCGTAAGGCTCTGACTTAATCTTGGTACATAAACTGAAAAGAAAACAAAAAGGTGAGGAAAATAAAAGGTAAATGTACCAACGGAGAGATAAGGTCTAAAATAGTAAAATTATTCTCCGTTCGTACTTTTGTTGGCAGAAACAAGCGAAAGAAGACGGTCGCCAAGAGGCTGACAACAGCTGATGACCTTGAAATTGACGTAAGTATGAAAGGTAATGAGAAAAACACATGTTAATATTCATTATTTTTTGACAACCGTTGCTGTAATTGATACACGATTGGACGATATCGGCTCTATAGAAAAAAAAATCTTAATTTGAGTCTTAAAATCGGCCTTAAACAGTATTATGTCTTTGCTTGTTTCTTTGTCTTTAGGTACGTCTGTAATAAGGAAAACAATCCCGAAATACTCACACTAAAACCTACATTGTTTTATATTGTACAATTAGTTCGCAGTTTTTTTTCAATTTTGCAAAACTAATCGTTACACGGTGTTTCTCTTTCCCTTCCGTTTAAAAAGAGCGATAATATTTTAGCTGTTGTACGTACGTCTCTCAAACTATTTGTAAATATCGTACCAATATGGATGTATTAGTTGCTGAGTTTTGAAGCGGTGACTAAAGCGCAAAGTAGGTGTAGGTATGGATAAAGTAATACTGATTTCATAGTAATGTTTTTTTTCGGGATGTCTAGACACTTATTGTCTATTTAATTTAACATTTAATGATGTGTTTAAGATATATACATACACAAGAATTCAATAATTTTTGTTCATTAATGGGTAGAGTGTATTACATAATACACTAGAATACGTATATAATTAAAATATAACATGATTATTAATTAATATACATAAAACAATACTCACTGTACTGTCACTGATTTCATGAAATAATATCATATTTAAATATTATTTAATTACACACACTTGATGAATCATGTGCATTGCACGGATTATAAACTAAAATAGCTTAATGATATAAGCAATCCAGCATATTTCACAAATTGTCTGCGGTTAAAGTAATTTTCAAAATTGACATGTTCACTAACAGGGCTAACAATTTGACAGCAGCCAAAAAACCCCGCGCAATCTACACAATAAGGCAAATTTAGATCAAAAAATATGATACTAATAACATATCAAAATTATAGCCGTAAGAGCTACGGGATGTAAGATTGACATGGTACAAGTATCATGTTTTATAATCTGAATAAACCACTATATTTATTTAATCCTATAATACACTAGCCCAGCGTTTAAGTACAAATCTACACTTATATCTATAAAGCTTTAGAAAGCAATATTGCGGTGAATTTTCCATCTCACAAAATATATGGCTGGTGTGCTCGACTGTACATTAATATATTGTTTTAAGATACAATATACACTTATAAAATATCTACAGGCTTTCCTAATTTTAAATTGACCACCGAAACACCGCGAGATCCCTAGCCGAGTAAGATATGTCATTCCATTATTACGTTACAAGTTACGACTTTAATACTTCAAAAATCTGAGAAATCTCTTACAAACCGCCATGCTTTAAAATGTATTTTTTTTTACTTGAACGTGACACTTGAGTACTTGATTGTACTGCAATATTGCGAAATAATTTCTTTATATTAGCTTTTTTAATTATTTACATTCAGTATTTTTATTCATCTAGTTATGGTAACATTAGTTTTAATCTAACACTTTTTTTTAATAAACTTTGGCTTATTATTTGGCTTAGAAAAGACAAGGTAGGAACCAAAGCGGAATACTTAAGCAATTTAAGAAATGCATAAACTTTTTATAAAGTTATGGTCAAATGATCTAGTGTCATAATTTTTATTTTATTTTTTCTACAAAATTAATAAAACATAAATATTAAATTTACGAAAATCTGTATAGATTATAGAAGAATAGATAGAAGATATATTTCGTTAAAATAACGAAGGAGAAATATTTAGAAATTTTGACATATCCATGTTTGCTTGTTATATTAAATACACATACTTGAAAAATATCGTAAGGTGCATTGGGGAAATTCCGATAGGAAAAAAGATGCGGGTAATTCTGAAAGTTGACTCTTATTACAACGGGGTACGAGCGTAATTTGATTGATTTTCGAAATTACACGCTTTGCGAAATTACCGCAACGCACCCTACATTAAACTATACTGTGATTAATTAATTTAATACATGTGAAATAATAGATGTAATTTCATTAATGACAGAAGTTTTTATTTATTAAATAGTTTTAAAATAAGAAAATGAAAGTACAGTCGCCATCAGATATATCCTAGCGGCCAAGGTGGTCACAAATATCTGGACAACGCCTCTATTGTCAAGGCGATGAACTCCATGTTCAGATATTTTTGAGTACCCTGGCCGCTCCGATATATTTGATAGCGACTGTACAAGCAAGTATAGGGATAGTCAGATTTCTCTCTATGGTCCCTACTATACAAAGGTTAAAATATGAAATATTCGTCAACATTTTATTTAAGTTAAAATCCATTAAAATCGTCAAGGAGTAAATGTTCGGTCGAAAATCGCCACTTACATTATTTTAAAATTAAATTCCATCTGAGAATATTGGTAACGGTTTTAAAATTCAACACAAATATATAGAATTCAATATTTTAATTTGCGACTAATTTAGGCCTGTATTTAAATCATACAACTATTTAACTCACAACAGAGTACATTTCTCTAAAATATCTAAAAAATAATATAACCCCTATAATTTGTGCTGGTCAAACAAATTCAGCCATTACATTAACAATCTACATTAAAATTTACAATTCAACAAAAATTCTCGAGACAACTATGAAAAAAATCTATCAACAATAAAAAAACTAATTGCACGATACGTTTGTTGAAACGAAACTCTCCGATCGACTTAACTTGGTCCGACGTCAAAACTTTACATGTCTTTTTTTGAAACACTCTTTACACAATTAATGTCTATCAACTCTCATATCTTTAACACCAGAATTGTTTAATACTTTTTTTACTTTATTTAACTGTTTTTCCCAATTCCACCTTCATATTACGGGAAAACTGGAGCATTCCAGCATATCAGATTTAGTATAGTATGATTTTTTTAAGATGTTGGAATTGTAGGCAGAACTCTGTAGTAAGATTCAGACATTACCACTATACCACTATACCACTCTTGCCCCTATGAAATTTACAAAACCTGGTCCTATCCGGAACAAAGCATGAAACTTTGCATGCACGTACCCCCATAGACATAAACAATAATTTTAAACAAAAAAAGAACCGACTTCACTAAGCATCCACCTTTCCAACACCAAATGCTCGATCTGCTGTAAAAAATACTCAAATCACCATAGGTGTGCCTATAATAGTTGAAGAGTTCCCTCGATTTCTCCAGGATCCCATCATCAGATCCTGACATGGTTACAATGGGACCAACTGTGAAGTATACGCTTTCAAACAAAAAAAGAATTTTCCAAATTGGTCCAGCCATCTTCGAATAATCGGTGAACATACATAAAAAAAAAAAAAAAAAAAATAGCAAAAACAAAGATCCCGACGAATTGATAACCTCCTCCTTCGAAATCTTGAAGTCGGTTGAAAAGGAAGATGAGTGACGTTGATAGTAAACAAAACTGAAATGTGGTCCAGCACCTGCACACTTGTAAAATGCTACACACCGCTATAATGCATGTGTATCATGGGCAAAAGAGATAAACCTGTATAGTTAACACGGGTATGCAAGCGAGACCTCCATATTTTGCGCATTGCACAAAGTGTGACTGAGAGACTCTGCCACACGACTAATTCAATATAGGTCCCGGAACCCATATTTGATGGCACACAATCGAGCGGCTGGTACCGTATCTCCCTTTTTGTATAAATCAATGCGTACCCCCTTATTCATAAACGTCTACCAAAGTTAAGAGGCCTCTGATAATCGTTTGTCCCTTTCCGTCCAACCTATATGAGGGAAAGGGACAAACGATTATCAGAGGCCTCTTAACTTTAGTAGACGTTTATGAATAAGGGGGGTAGCTTATACAAGGTGTTACAAAAATGCTAGTGATCTTTTTAAGGGCATGGTATCGTCTCCATACTAATATTATAAATGGGAAAGTGTGTGTGTTTGTTTGTTTGTCCGTCTTTCACGGCGAAACGGGGCGACGAATTGATGTGATTTTTTTAAGTGGAGATAGTTGAAGGGATGGAGAGTGACATAGGCTACTTTTTGTCTCTTCTAACCCCCCACTTCCCTAAAATGGGGGGTGGAAGTTTGTATGGAGCATTACGGAGGGCAAAGGGGAACCGTGTTACCCCGAATTTAACGCGAGCGAAGCCGCGAGCAAAAGCTAGTTTTAATCATAAAAAAAAATAAGAAAAATTTTTCACGCGAAAAAAAAAATTGGTTTTGTATGGAGGGTTGGCCGGCCGGGACCACGTGTCCCATACAAAAAAATTTTTTTTTTGCGTCCAAAAATTTTTTCTACTACTTTTTCTTAGTCGGTGAGTAAGGTTGCCAAAGAGCTCAACGAGGACCCAGTGTGTTGACGATGAGGGACCTACTTGTTCCTTTAGCCATCAACACAGTGAATCCTCCTTTTTGTAAAGGGTCGGCAACGCGCATGTGACTCCTTTGGAGTTGCAGGCGTCCATAGGTGGTGGTAGCTGCTTACCATCAGGCGGGCCGTATGCGTGTTTGCCACCGTCATGGTATTAAAAAAATATTAGTCGCAATACGATACTAATTATGCCCTTAAACGCATCACCAATACTTTTGTTCAACCTGTATAGGTACGAACGGTACCTGTTTCGACTTCTCCTGTATAGGTACGAACGGTACCTGTTTCGACTTCTAGTTTTTTTCTTATTGTTATAAGCTATGTGTATGCAAAGTTTCATGCCTTCTACCGGATGGGACCAGACATTATGAGTTAGACTCGGACTATATGCAAAAAATTCCAAATTATAATTGGCTACTTTCCTAAAAAAATATATTTAGTCCGTCAGTTACATTCTCAAAAAAATTTGAACACGTATTTTTTATTTTCTCAATCAAACAAAAATTGGTGAAGATATAGCCCGTTAAAGTTCCGCGTGACGTCACATTTCGGTACTCTTTTTAGCATAATGTGACGTTACGCAAATAAAATACGTGTCCAATAATTTTTGATAATCCAAGTGACGGACTGAATAGTTTTTTTTTTATCCAGGAAAGTACCCAATTCTCATTGTCGTTTCACAATTTTTTTTCACCCTAGCAAATTCACAATTCTGGTGTTCACGATAAGTTTTTTTATATAATAACAATCTCTTACTAGTAGTCGTGTTCTGGCATGCCGTTGTTCTGCCGCGGGTTCGACTCCTGCCCCTGGCCGTCTTTCTTCTGCTGCCCCTTGCCTTGTCCGATTTGTCGCGACGACGAGAAACACAGTTTCATTACGAACGGGAATTTCGCACCTGGAAATGTTTAAGGATACAAGTGATTAAGATGAACTGTATATAAAAAAATATGAAAATCCCTGAAACTGCTGAACAGATTTTGATAAAAGTTAAAAAAATGGCTAGAAATCCCTGCTTTCTAATAATAATGAAAAACACATTTAAATCGGATCCATCGTTTTAGTGCTACGGTGACACGGATAGATGACAACCACCATTATCATAGTATAATAAACAATAAATAAATAAAATTTCTTTATTTCAGGCCAATATGCCCATAGAACATTAGTATTAATTACATTACAATTACAGACTACTTGACTTATACAACTAGTGTTATTATTTTAACCTATCTTACGGTACTATTTGGGATCTTGGTATACTGGGCTATGAAAAGACGCCCAGTGAATAAGAAACGGACAGTCCCATCTATCCGCTATGTCAGCCAGCAAGCTGTTGGTGCTCGCCTGCAGGCGGTTTATTTGGGAGGCGATTCTCTTTCGCATAATGGCGTGG
Organism: Pammene aurita; assembly: GCA_947086415.1. Lineage (NCBI taxonomy): Eukaryota > Metazoa > Arthropoda > Insecta > Lepidoptera > Tortricidae > Pammene > Pammene aurita. The sequence goes on from OX352314.1 coordinate 16,803,170, forward strand.
AAGTCGTCCATTCGTGCTTCCGCAAACATGCCTGACGCACTACAAAAGCGTGGCAGCCCCAACAGCATCCTGAAACCGTTATTGAATTGGACACGCAGAGCACTGTAAGCGCGCTTCGTATAGTTGATCCACAGGCTGCACGTGTAGAATGATTGGCAATATGACATGAATAATGTTTTCTTGACTCCCACTGTACACCGTGCAAACCTGCGGATCAACATATTAGCTCTTACTGCCAGTGCTCTGCGTTCCCTTTCAATGTCGGTATCATCCTTTAAATTATCATTTATTACGTGACCCAAATATTTAAAACTGTACACTCTGTTTAAAACCACGCCGCCAAGTGTCACCGGCTCAACTATAGGCAAGGTCTTACCCGCACGAAATATAAGTATCTCACTTTTTTTTAAATTATAGTTGAGGCCGTGAGACTCGGCGTATGCTTCACACACTTTTAACAGTTTATTCATAGCACTGATCGATGGGCTCAGCAACACCATGTCGTCAGCATAACTGATGTTGTTTACCATTTTACCACCAATCGAACAGCCAACCATGGTGTTGCTAAGCTCAACGATCAGCTGATTTACATAAATGTTAAACAGCAATGGAGAAGTAAGTCCCCCTTGTCTGACTCCACATTCAGCCTTATATCCATCTGAGATCGACATCCCCCACTTCACAAAATTATATTGATTGTTGTACCAATAACTGAACAGACTTATTAGTTCTTCAGGAAGACCCGCTTCGCGCAGCTTCTCCCATAACTTTTTATACGACACTAGGTCAAAAGCTTTCGAAAGGTCTAGGAAAGCCGCGCAAACGGGGGTCCTCCTGTCGGTGTAGTACCTGACGGTGTGCTTCAAGACTAAAATGGCACTCTCGGTAGACAAGCCAGCTCGAAAGCCAAATTGTCTTTCATCGAGCACTGCATACCTACCGAGATGACTCTCAAGCACACCGTCAAGAACTTTCGCTACAATTGTGGCCAAGGAGATGGGCCTATAGTTGTTAATATCGGCCACATCTCCGGTTCTGTTTTTTACAATTGGCACAACAACAGTTCTTAGAAGTTCTTCTGGTAAGTAGGAGTGCCTCAAACAAAAAGTAAAGAGCATAGCCAGCAGCCTGTGTATGTGGTAGCCAGCATGTAACAGATGCTCTATGCTTAGCCCGTCATGCCCTGGAGATTTCCCTCGAGACATTTTTTTAATTACAAAGGCAATATCCTTTATAGGTTGCCAAAGAGCTCAAAGAGGACCCAGTGTGTTGACGATGAGGGACCTTCTCGTTCCTTTAGTCGTCAACACAGTGAATCCTCCTTTTTGTAAAGGGTCGGCAACGCGCATGTGACTCCTTTGGAGTTGCAGGCGTCCATAGGTTACGGTAGCTGCTTACCATCAGGCTTGTTTGCCACCGTCGTGGTATAAAAAAAAAAAAAAAAATCCTTGGCTGTAATGAGAATCGGGGGATTTGCACAGACAGCATCAGCATCTGGACCCTGGACATCACTGGTAAATCTTGGCTTTATCCTAAAGTGACCTTGAAATAAATTGGCTATGTCCTTATGATTATCCGAGCCACCTACGCGCTTCATACTGTTTGTTTGTTTCCAAAAAGTTTTGAAATTCTTTTCTTTATGAGAATTTACGAGTTTATCCATTCTTGTTTGCTCCTCTTTATTCTGAAAGAACTTCAGTTTATTTTTAAAAAACTTTTTGGTTGTGACCATTTCGTCATATACCGGACCAGACCTTGGTCTACCACAACCGACCCAGTACAGAAAGCATCGACGAGCCTCTGAGTGCGCATCCCCGATGTACTCATTCCACCCAACTTTACTCTTACCGCGAATACTTGCCACAGCATCACGATCCACACTAGCAGCCTCAGAGAGAGACCTAACGATACTATTATAAAAATAATCAATTACTTGCCTATGCTCAGGATTCTTACACATTTTGTCACAACAACTACTAAGCTCCTGTGGAAAATCGATTTGACTTAACGATATATTACACAATTTCTCAAAATTCTCCGTTTCTATTGCATTTCTATTTCCCCAGATAACGTTATTTTTTGTTAAAGATGCCATAAATTTCTTAGGTTTAATTATATCTAGGTCACATTGTATTTCCATCGGAAAATGGTCCGACCAAAAAATGTCGTGATGAACTTTTACATCTACCACCATTTTACTAGCTGACTCAGTTACCAGGCAGTGGTCCAACCAGCGACAACTACCATGAGCCTCACTTATGTAGGTGTAAACATCTGAAGTTTCTCCAAAGTACTGCATGTCAATACACGACCATTTTTGATCAGTACAAAAATTTAACATTTCATTACCGAAAAGCTCCCCAGGATGTGCGTTTAGGTCCCCCAGTATGAAAACTGGCCCCACGTCATACTGTTCAACAATAGCGGCGATTTCACTCAAACATTCACTGAACTCTAAACGATTATCCAAGGAGTCGGTAGGCATATAGACGCAAAACATTAAAACTGGACTATCATGAACAACAACTTTTATCGCCGTTATTCGGTCGCTGTTACAGGGTATTACGGACACGTCACGGAAAATATTTTTACGCCATAATATAGCCATGCCCCCGAAAGGCCTCCCTCGGAATATGCCGGCCGCAGAGTCAACCGCTGATTTACCCGTATATCCAAAGTCAGGGTCCAGACTACCTAGAATGTGTAGGTCGTGCGGCATAAGCCATGTCTCCTGCAGAGCCACAATATCACTCTGTTTACACAACGACCGAACACAATCCCACGATCTTTTAACACTCTTGCAATTAAACGTAATTAATTTAGTTCGATATTTTGATTCCATTAATAAATTAAATTAAATAATATTCATTCATTACAAAACAATAAAATAATATTCAATTAAATTAAATAAATAATATTCATTCATTACATTACAAAACTAAAAACTTCGAGTATATACACTATTCATTGAGCAGGAGAATTTACAGAATATCTCGATCTATTATTAAAATTTACAAATTGCCTAAAAGACACTCCCTCCGGCCAGAGGTTTTCGTCCATAAACAACGCAAGTTTATGTTTAGGTATCGCCAGGAAAGATGAAGTGAATGATTACGCACACAGCACACAGCTACATTAGGTACTGATTGAAAAAAAAAATGAATGAAATGAATGAGTGAAGTGAATGTAAATAATTAAAAAACACGATATATTTTAGAAAATAAGGCAGAACAAATAGTATACTAATATCGAACCTTTATTTATGATTTAGATACCTCTTCATTCAAATAAAACTAATTGAAACAGAAAAAGTTGCGAATATCATTACGAACATAAAATTATATAATACCATAGATATGTTATACCGGGTGTTTCCTGTAATAGGGGCAATAAATTAAACCGTAGATTCTACTCCTCAAACTGGACAATATTAGTTCAGCGACTTTTAAAAAAAACTTATAATTTGATTTTTATTTCACTTTAAAGTTTATTCGAACACGCAATGTATTGCGAAATTGATTATTTCTGTTGGGTGACAAGAGTGACAAGCAATGTCAATTAGACGGATTTTAACGTACATTGAAAATACTATTTAGTATGTATGAAAAAAAGACAATATAAAAACTTCATTTTTTTTTTAATTGTCGTTTCATTGTTTGAGGAGTAGAGTTTTTAATTTATTGCTCTTATTACAGGAAACATCCTGTATATAAATGAGCTATATTATCTTAAAGTAGTAAACTTAGTGTCAATCTTGCAGTTTACTGTTGAACTTGCTATCGGTACGAAAAAAGAACAGTAATTTCAAAATCCCGCTGTCATTACATGACATGTTGTTGTGTGCGTGACCTCAACTAACGTGTCGATACCTATACAAGTGAACACAGACGGACACACATAGCGTTCACACATATAATATCCCTCTTTTTTGCGTCGGGGGTTAAAAATGGGAATAAACACACAAAGCAACGCGTAACTATAGATAGCGCTGCAATCAATTGGAAAAAACAAAATTTCGGTACGTTTTGGATATATAAAATCAAAGGTAACTTGGTAAGGAGTCTCTAAACGCATGTACAGTCACGAATCCGGATCGTTGAGCCACTTGCCATTGTTCGTAATTTAGTCGTGTTATAAATAACCGATGTAACTGACAGTTGATAGCTAGTCGGTGACATCGGTCATTGATAACACGGCCAAATTTACGAACAATGGCAAGTGGCTCAACAATCCGGGTTCGTGACTGTAATATAGGGTTCCAACAAGGGACTTTTGAAAACCATGGTATTCGAATCTCATTCCTCTGTACCCGATGTTCTGAAGTTTAAAAACCTTAACGCCTTTTGTACATCTCCGCTGCGGAATCGAACCACTGCGGAGATGTGCAAAATGGCTGAGCCAACTCTAAAGGCACGCATGAAGATATGCGCAAAACGCTTCACTGAATTGAAAAGATTGATTCAAATGTTTCGTTCGCGGAGATATTTATCACTCATTTCGCACAGTGGAGCTGTTCGCATATTCGCATCGTCTCACTCGTTTGACTCGGCCGGCTCATTCGAATCATGAGTGGAAAAGAGCAAGCAAGTAACACTGTAAACACTGAGATGAGTTACTGAGCGAGTTAAATCTTCAGTGAGTTGAAGAATGAGTTAGCGGAATCAACAGATATAGTTCATTTAAATCATTCACTTGTGAACGACCCATGTCTACACGCATGTTATGTTAGTAAGGGTCATACCTGGGTGCTGTATGGTCGCGTGGTTGCAGGCCATGATAGCCATCACCGACTGCGAGATGTTCTGGAACTCCATCAGGCCCGACGACGACCTGGAATTGATGCAGTCCAGGCATTAAAACACAGACGCAGACTTTTAGAAGAGAAATGGATTCCCAAAATCATGTGTTTTTTTATATCGTATGGCTACATGTCTGGATATTAATAGGCATTTCTTCTCTGGGGTAGTAGTAGTGGGAAAGCAGATGATGAAGAAAATCCAGTGAGTGCTGCGAGGTCCAGATGGGACAGTGCAGCTGCCAAGTTTGTTACTCTTTTAGCACCACCCCGGGATCACGTGTAGGGTTGTCTAAGGTGTTTCCTACCGACGCAGAGTAACAAGTAACAATGATCAGAGTAACAGTAATCATGTATTAGATGCCGATTAAATATAGAGAGCATTCCATATAGAGAGTGCATTCATTAATAATATATGCACTCTCTATCTATAAATGGCGAGTCAGGACAGCGAGCCGATCCACTTGTGTTTACTACGCGAATTATCTTAAAAAACCTTTCCTAATGTTCTGATGGCCGCGACTCTTTGTAAACGCTTCGCGGCAAACGCAGATGGTATTCTGTTCTGTTCATTCATAAATACAAATTAATTATTGAATCCGTGCGTGGTTATTCGATAGCAGACTTTGGGATTGGGGTATTCCACACGATACTGGTGAAAAACTCTGTCAAAAACCAATTTTTATCGGATTTATTGATAATATGAGAAAATAAGTACCTAATTATATTATACATTATAATGTAGGGTGTAGGTATGTATTTTTATATTGCATCTACGTACAGGACCTGAGCCGTAAAGGTCTTGCTACTTCTCAATAACGGCGTCCTAGCCCAGTGCCTATAAAGCAGGAGATCCCGGGTCCGAATCCTGGTCAGGGCATTTATTTGTGTTTATCACAGATATTTGTTACTGAGTTATGGATGTGTATTTATTAATATATATCTATTATATATATCGTTGTTTTGTTCCCCTAAACACAGGCTTTATTGAGCTTACTGTGGGACTAGGTCGATTTGTGTAAGAATGTCCCATTATATATATATTTTTGTAAAAAAATTAAAACAAATATGGTTACAATTACCTTTCGCTTTTAAGCGGGAACTTGGAAATAGTGTGCGGCGGCATTACCCCGTAGTCCTTGAAGACCTGCAACAGCTGGTCATCTGACACGTCGGGCGGCGTGTTGAAGAAGTGCAGCACCTGCAAGTGATAACAAAAAATTAGAAGCTTTCATTACTGTTTAGCGTATTTTACTTAAATCGAATATTTTGTTTGTTTATTTACATAGTTTATAGCATAGCATGGTCTTAGTGTTAGTATAGTGTACCTACCTATCTAGTATGTCTTAGAATTAGTTATATATCATTACATAGTATAAAACAAAGTCGCTTTCCGCTGTTTGTCCCTATGTATGCTTAGATCTTTAAATCTACGCAACAGATTTTGATGCGTTTTTTTAATAGATAGAGTGATTCAAGAGGAAGGTTTATATGTATAATACATGCATAATATAGTACAGCAACACTGATAATTTTAGAGGTTTCTAATGTGATGTCGTAAATAAACACTTTTTTGCGCTTACATTGCAAACGCTGGCTGAACACTACCAGATAGATTAAAATAATGTACTACAGTATTGTACACCTTAAAAAGGTCTACAAAAAAGTCCGCGATGGTATATGTCTATCTCTTAGGGATAACCCACAATAACCATTTTTTATCCCGTGTGAAGCCGGGGCAGGTCGCGAGTAATATAATATTAGCAGTACTCAGTTTTAAACTTACCCCCTTATTCATAAACGTGTACTAAAGTCGAGAGGCCTCTGATAATCATTTGTCGCTTTCCCTCATATAGGTTGGACGGAAAGGGACAAACGATTATCAGAGGCCTCTCAACTTTAGTAGACGTTTATGAATAAGGGGGATAGTGCTTAAGGAAGAGCGGTGTCTCCCGACACAGGCATGTTCATGCTTACCGGGCGGCTCCATCCCTTAGATCATTTTGTACACGAAAATGTTGTATTTGTATTTAATTAATTCATAGTGTTTGTCAGTTAGTTTGTTGTTTTGAAAGGTAGGATCTTGCAAGCTTGCTTTCCTAAAGCCTAAAGGGTCGCGCACAGTACGGTTTAAGAGGAATCTTCTCCCACGAATGCTGCGGCTGTGGAATGAACTCCCTGCCGAGGTTTTCCCAGTGGGTATGAGGTTCTTCAAAAAAGGAGTGTACCATCAGGTTCAAAATTGCATGGTCAATTTATCAATGAATTCATTCATAAATTGGCCATGCAATTCTGAACCCGATAGTACATGTTTGTCCGAAATAAACTTTTTTTTAATAGGTTCGTAAACGGTAGGCAACGCGCATGTGAATCCTCTGGGGTTTCAGGCGTCCATAGGCTACGTTAACCGCTTACCATCAGGCGGGCAGTATGCTTGTTTGCCACTGTAGTGGTATTTAAAAAAAAGAAAACTTTACCTTGGAAGGCGGTTGTATCCTGTTCTTGTGAATGGAGGCCGGGGTGAGGAAACGGTTGTTCTTGTTTCCGACGTAGTCTTTGAACGAGGGTGACTTGTCCGGCAGCGGGTATGGGTTCATCACTTCTGACAGGTAGGCCTGTTTGGAGAATCTGAAATATAAACAAATAATAGCTTGACGGACGGCAACTTTCTTGTAGACGCACGGTTATTTCATGGTTATTTTTGAGATACAGTCGATCGCTACGATGCGATTTTTTTAACCAAAATATGTGTACACGACCTTAACCCTATAACACGCAGACATAGGATAAAAGGTAGAGACGGGGCATGGTTATAACAATACAAAGATCAAACGGGATAGTCTTATTACACTTTCAATAGGTACGACAGAGAAGGTGCCTATTATCGTTGGGCCTTGTTATAGTCTCACATTTTTTTATTACTCTCCACTCTTTTTTCCCACTTATAGCAGTGGAGGGTCACAAACAGATAGATTTCGCGATTTCTTCAAGAATTTCTTTGTTTACTACGAGAAAACTTGATATTTTTCTTAGAAAGTTGTGTCGGCTAAGGCAAACAAAGGTAAATTGTTTTGTTTTGTGCTGCAGAAGTGATTTTATCGTCATCTATGTCTATCCCTTACGGGTGTACACGTGTGCGATCTCTAGTTAAATTCTTGCTTTGAGCTGTGTGCACATATTTTTGGCCAGACTCTCACAACACAAGTTGCCGAGGGGATCTCAGCCTCCATTGTAGTGAGGCTTAAAGCCGGGAAAAACACTTGGAAAACGATGAAATTTTCACACTTCAGCCTGTAGGTCGTAGCATGTAAGTATATTTTATTGAAGTATTAACAAACCTTCTACTTTTAATTTACAGTAAATGAAAAAGTCACCCCAATACCGGGTCCTCCCAAATTGTTAATTTTAAAATCCATCCGTCCCGTTCTTATTCGCCCCGTCAGCAAACATCAATATCGGGGCGACAGTGAACAAACAAGCCGGAGTGCCGGCGTCGAATATCCAATGATTTATACCGGGATTATAGGTACTTGTCTATTTTGAGAAATGATCTTGTATCAGGTATTTCGGGCTGTATTAGTGTTTCGGCGAATTGTGAGATTAGGTAGTAATAAGAAAAATAACAGATCCAGAAAGACGCGCTTAAATAAATGAATAAGACGCGCTTAATATAAATAGACGATATCCTACGAGTCTACGATGAAGAAAATATTAGAAATGTAAAAGCGTTTTGTTTTCACACTCCGATCCGATATCTATATGTATGTCGGGTGGCCCAAGGAGAAAAGCAGCTGCTAGAGAGTACCCTATAGTATTAAGTCAGTCTTTTTGCGTTGGTGCTTTCTTTTGAGCAATGGGCATTTGGTATTTTAAGAAAAAATATGTACATGAATGTTACTCCTTTCTCGTATTTTTAAATATAACATATACCAATTGCATGTGTCATAGGTACTTACGCCAAAGTCAATGTGTAGGGCGACTGTGACGTTGTTGAGGTTTTGCACACATTTCTCAGCGGATACTTCGTTACCCAATCTAAACCATCGACCTTGCCTTATTTTGTGTATACACACACCGCGTCCTTACGCCAAATCAATGTGTGGTGACGTTATTTAGTTTATGCACACATCTCTCAACGGAAACTCTGCCACCCATCTAAACCATCACCGCAGTGCCTCATTTTATGTGTATTGTATACTTACGCCTATGTCAATGTGTAATCGCCGACTGTGACATTGTTGAGGTTCTGCACACATCTCTCAACGGATACTAAGTCGCCCATCCGAACCTTATTTTGAGTATACACCATGTACTTACGCCAATGTCAATGTGTAGTCACCGACTGTGACGTTGTTGAGGTTCTGCACACATCTCTCAACGGATACTCCGTCGCCCATCTGAACCATCGCCGTGCCCTCTTTTGTCTTCAGGAACTTTATCTGTTAAGATAGAAGGGCAGATTAGAAAAGGTATTTTCAATTAATTATTTGAGGATTATTTGAGGAGGTTTTATTTGAGGATTTTTTTTATTCATGTACAGAGTTCTACACCAAGCCAATCTGGAAATTAGCAGTTTCATAACTAGACTTGATGTTTATTCTTCTGTATTACTGGTTAATAATGTAGGTGTATTTCTTTAGAAAGACGCGCAGAGCACCATCCTTAACAACTGATCGAAAGAAGCGCAAAAACGGGAGTCAAGCCCAGCAGCAAAGCAAGTAAAGCAACTCAAGACTAGTTAAGAATATTTAAAATACTCTCAATTATAACCTAACCAGTTAATAATATTAAAAAATAACTTACTCTGACAACGTTCCCGTAAAGGCAGCAAAGATTGAAGAGACGGTCCGCGTTCGCAGTCTGTGGGTCGAGGCCATATACCATCATCACGGCTCCCTGCTGGGGTGGTCCGCCCTGCAAGTTATGAATTACATTACATATATGCATTAGCAAGATGTATATTAGATAGTTAAAAAAATATTCGTAACCATTAGCATCTATAGCAGAATTACCAATTTTGACAGTCACTAACGAATTCTTAGCATAGGGCGGACACGTCATACTATAAGAGCGCGTACTATGTGCGCACGGCACGTCTGTGTCTACTATGCGCGCACACATCAATGCGTGCGTACGTTCTTAAGGCTCTGTCCTTCAATTCAAAAAGATGTTAATTTTCTCATTCATCTCTTTATTTTATTTCATGAGAAACATACCTGGTTTTGTGGCGGCATAGCGGGATGGTGCATGGGTGGCGGCGGGACGAAACCCTCACCGCCATAACCTTCTGGCCCGTAGCCACGACCGTCACGCTGTCACATAAACATCACATTAATAGGTTGGTCTGCGAAATTAGAAATCTAGTCGGCCACTTAGGGTGCAAACTGTTTCGCTCGAGCGGCAGCGACTGTGCGCAGCTGGCTCCGCGTTCATAGCAAACATATGAAAAAGTAAGAGAGTGGCCTCAGTGAACGCTTCTCAAATCCCTTAAGTTAGGATCAGACAGCATACAACCACAGCCCTCTGCCACGAGACCTTGGCAGAAAACAGAGATTTTAAACCATGTAGCCCGCGGTTGATGCCAAATTCTACATGACCTTTAAACGCCCTTGGTGGGTAGGCTTGCTCTGCCAACCATTGAACGAACACACTGAAGTTGGTCGCTTGTTGTCAACCATGTATTGTAGACGTTCGCTTCAACCAAGGTCACGTGGCAGAATCTGCGGCTATCTGCCGTCTGGCCCTAACTTTAGAGATTCGACGCAGCGCTGATCGCACCCGCCCAACGCTTGCACTGAGGGTACACTTGTGGCTACGTAGTGACGTGCGTAAAGCGACACGATTAGCGTGACGCCCAACGTCAAAGAGATCAGGGGGCTTCGCTAAGATGACAATCGTTTGCAGAAAAAGAAACGATACGCTACACGCTCACGCTCGCTCTTCCATATTAGTGCGCAAAGAGAGACTGATAGCGTTTCGATACGTTTTCTACAAACGATTGTCATCTTGGCTAAGCCCCCTGAACAGCATGCAGTTGAGAGGCTCGTATGTTTGCATATAAAACATTAACGCCACTCCCGACGCGTCGCTCGAGCGTCGACTCAGCTAACACACTTCTTAGTCTTACAATAAACTGGAGAAATTTAACAAAAAAAAAACATAACCGACTATTGGCAATTATATGTCGCTATAATAGGGTTTACGAATAGTGAATTAGGTAGTTGTGCTCATATACACATACTAATAAACATACATAGTATATATTATAATGCATATGAGCAAAGGGGAAAAACTCATTCACGCTGGTCATGATCCAGCAGGTGCTTGTGAAGCAAGCGTATGAAGACGAACTTGCTTGGGAACTCTGCATTCCAGAGATTAATGACTGTGGGAGATATTTACCGGATGGTGAGGTGGTGGTGGACCATGCCGTTCCATCTTCATACCCGGGGGCGGAGGACCGCCGCTCCCGAACTCCATATCTGAAATAAACAAAGAAATATATGATGTCTATGTTGCTATAATCACCCACTTATTCATTAACGCCTCTCAGGCTTCAATTACTTAATTTATGTTTTGTCTGTTTCTAACTCTAACAAACACAATCGTCAAAGTGACAGATAGTGTGAGGCCAGACGAGCGTAATTTTTTGTTGTGATCGGTCGCGTAATTTCTGCTACATTCGGTTTCATACAAAAGCCCTATTTTGCCACACGGCGATACAAAATGAGTTGTCTCATTTGTATGTAGCAGGGCCGCGATTCGAAAAATAAACACACACACTGGACAGATACAGCTCCAACCCAACTCAACTCAACGCTATAACGACATTGACATTTACTATTCGAACAGATTTTCATTCAACGTTGGTCTCACATTGGTCACACATTGGTCACACATTGTACCAATGTTGTAACAATGTGAGACCAATGTGAGACCAATGTTGAATGAGAATCTGTTCGAATAGCAAATGTCAATGTCGTTATAGCGTTGAGTTGAGTTGGGTTGAGTTGGGTTGGAGCTGTGTCTGTCCAGTGTGTGTGTTTATTTTTGGAATCGCGGCCCAGTTGTGCGCGGTGTGTCTCATTTGTACGCGACCGAAATTACGAGACTCACAAATCAAAAAATTACGCTCGTCTGGCCTAACCCATAAGGATAAACATAAATTAACTAATTGAGGCCTGAGGTACGTTTATGAATAAGGGTAATAGGATATAGCTTCAGCCATCATCCTTTGGGATTGTGATAATGGATGGATATTGTAAAATTTTATCCATATTTCCATGCTAACAATGCAGCAAGTGCTCCGAACGTAGTAACGTAGTCTGAAGCTTTTTTTTGTTTTCATTTAAAGCTAGCATTAAAACTAGGGAATGCAACCGGTTTTTATTTTGTATGAAAAATAAACGGTTAACCGGCTTTCTCATACAAAATAAAAACCGGTTACATTCACTTGTTAAAACAAACCAGTATATATGTCATGGCGATCCTGCCATAAAACCTTGATTCGTGTGTTTCTTTTTAAATGACAAAATGGTCGAGCTTTAATAGATATTTGCGATACTTTGTTTTATTTAATTGCAATTTCATGAAATGGTTGACACGAGAAAGTTACTTCTTGTTAGTAATACCAACCAAGTATCTTATAAAAGTCAATAGAAGTCAAATCCATGTATAATTAAAGAAACTTTGACTTGAATTCCTTAAAAACTGTAGGGTAAAGTGATTAAATATTACACGCCAACGTGCTTTCTCTACTCTAACTTTACCCACACAACTGCTTCTACTGAATGAATATTCATAATTTATATTGTCTTTAAATTGCAAGACCTTTTAAAACTTTATACCAAAAAAATATGTTTATTTTAACTAAATTACAATTTGTTAAATATCTTATCAATATCAATATTATAGGCTAACAGAAATACATATTAATAGAATTCTTCTCTAACACAATGCAAGAACGTGCATTTTTCATTGAAAACGCAAATTGGTGTCAAACGACATGCAAAAGTGGAAACGTGGGTTTTTAGAATGAAAGTCTGTAATAGTAATATATAGTTTTTATTGTTAAAAATGCTTCGTAGTACAATGTATGTGTATTCATAATATATAATAAAATTGAAACCTTAGTGTGTACAGTTACATCTAAAATATATTTTAACAATGTGTGTACTTATAGTGAAATACTAATCATTATGTGTACATGTTTATAAGTATTATATGTATTTAGGACAGTCTTTTACTAATGTATCACCCAGCATGCGTTAGAAGAGTATAGAAACAGTGCAGCATTATACAGAAAGGGACAACTATAGGTAGTATTTGTCATGCTTAGGGGGTGATGTTAATATCAAACTTATACTACTTATGAGTCGTTGCACACGCTTAGTTTAATTGTTATTGGGTAAACTTCCCAGTGCTCGACCAATAGTAACCAATAGTTGACTCCGTGCTGTAATTTTTCTTGCGAAGGATTCAAGTTTAAAGATGACATGTACGGAGTGACGAGAACTCTGACGTTTACCTTATTTATTAGAATCCTGGTAAGTGACATTAAGTATACAATCTACTGTTACATTATACTACCTACCTAAATTATAAAAAAATATCTAATTACATGTAGCGTGTAGCGAAAAAAATTATTTGCAACGTAATTTATTTGATTTTTGCGTAAAAATAATTTTGACTCAAAACTGACTAATGTGATGTTTGTACTTTTTTTTGTCAATCGAACTCGATGTTCTGATAATATTATCGAATTTGAATATAACTAGGTATTTTTTGTTCCTTTATTTTATCATCGCTTAACACACGAGGACTCTAAAACAGTCTCAAATTTTTCCTTTTACAGTAAGTAAGTAATCTATATCAATTTATAAAATGGGAGGAAGCTCTAAGATACCTTTGAGAGCTTCAAGACAGAATGAAGACATCTGTAAATGCGCTTTCAACGCCATTATACAAAGTCTAGCTTGCACTTTGAGATAATATCGGTTTTAATTAAAAGGACATTGAAAAATTTTACGACTGGATCGCTCGCGACTCGACTCACTGAGCGGACATCCTGTGTAAGAGCAAGTCATAAGTCCATTTGTCGTAAAAAGGGCCCCCGAGCGTAGTGCAAAAAAAGACTTTAACGCATTAAACGATAAGGTCGTTTTTTCATCCGCTTCGCCATGTGCACTAAGGTCCTTTTTTCTCTGAAAGATCAATTTAAAGTCTTTTAAAATAGTAATAGAGAAAAGTCCGTTCCGTTTTCAATTTAAGAAGGTTTATTCCTTCTGAGTTAAGATGTCGTATTTTTTCTTGCTTTTAGTCTTGATGTTTTATCAGATATTTTGCCGGTGGTTAGTGAAATGTTTTATGGAGTATATATTTTATGAGCTGCGAAAGGATATTATTATGTAGAAACCTATCTTGATCGATCCGAGTTCATTTTATTTTTACTATCAGCGTCTTTGCTATATGATTGATGTACCTATAATATAATTATAATTTATCAATTTGATTATTGTGTCGTCGCCCATTACATATTGTAGTAGGTAGGCTCTTACTCGTAGTAGGGCTCGTAAAATGGGCATTGACATCAATGCTTTGTTTTAATCTTAAGTTTGGAACTACAATCACACTACTCTTACCAATTTATTTTATTTTTTTAGAAGAGTGGAATGTGTAACGGTAACTTGTTAGTGTATTGTAGTTACACACACATATATATATATATATATATATATAAGTCTAACTATGCATGCTTATTGTTTTTAAGGGAAAGATGTAGTAGGTAGTTCCGCAACATATATCTACCCGTTATTAGTTTAATAAATCAGTTGTCATCCGAGCTCGGTGTTTCATTTACGACACATATGTCATCAACTTAAATGTACTGATGGAAGCGGATTCTAACTTTAAAACTTGAAATTGTTTTGTTATTGATACGATACGTCCTTGAGACGACTCGCAGCATCTCGTCTGCGCAAATAACGAGCTTTTCGCAGGCACGCATAAATCAATATAACATATCACAACTAGATCAATATAACATAATCAAGATTCTAAAGTCCGAATACCGCTTTATGCTAAGTTATCCTAAGTGAGTACACACATGTTACTTATGCTAATGCTAAACACAAACGTTGTCCATGCTCTACACACGCATTCTCCGGTTACAATTAGTTTCACTTCACGTATGTCCTAGGGATTCGCTGGGTTGGTGCTTAACTGCTAACATACTTAGTTTGAGAGTATGTATTGTGGGCACTTTCGTGGAAAGATCGCTTGAGTGCTAGTAATGCTAGTTTGTCACCGTCGTAGTACAAAAAAAATAGCACACATCTATAGCGTCACATACAAAACATGGCTATTATGTTACGCCAGTAAGATAAATTAATGAAAATTAGATTTATAATTATCCATTAGCTCGCCTGCTGCCTCAGACGTGGTAATGTAACAATATAACATAAATATACTGAGACAAAAATGTAAAATTAAGATGTCGTTCCACAAAAATTCACCGAATTAATGACTAACGATTAAAGTGTTCTTATCTTTTTTTGACCACTGTTAAAAAAATATCTAGAGGAACACGTACATTTTGCATTTAAGATTTTGATGAAAGACTAAATCCTATGAGTTTAAATAGTAACGTGAAAAAAATGTGATATTTATTTTTTACTATGGAAGGAGCTTGGAAGATATCTGTTAAGAACTTAGACACAGAGTTATAATATGTGGAGATGGTATTTTACGCCTCAAAAGTAACAAATTCTTATTTAAAATATTACATTTTGTCGCAGTGCAAACAAAAAAATTTTTAACTTTTGACGCTCTAAAACACTTCCATTCCTTACATAGAACTTCAAACGTATTTACTATTTATAATACTGAAATTTCTATAGAACAGTTCAATAGAAGACGTCCCAAGCCAGTACAAACAAGGGTTCACTAAAAACATTTAAAAAATCGTTGTGGTCAATATCTCAAGTCAATACTTTTTCTGCAATTAATTAAAAAAATACACCCAATGACAAATAAAACTGGGCACCTGGGTGTCGAGGAATTCTATATAAAATGACTTATTTAAAGAACAATGACAGACCACAACATACTTTTTCACAATGACATCGTGTTAATAATAATGTTAAGTACAAACAACTTTCATCCAGTCACAGTATACCAACCATTTTGTGAATGATCGCAAGAGTTCTGGCTATGTTGACTGCACGTGTCCTCGCTCGCTGGTCTGGTGCTCGGCTGCAGCGAGGCATCTGCCGATCAGGTCAGGTCAATGAAGTTCCAAGAACTAAGTTAGCGAGTCTGGGAATGTGTTCCAACTGTCGAGTGGTTGGCGTCCTGTGATTCGTCAATAGGTGACTTGTTTCCACAAAAAACGCGGGTGTTGATAGTGTGTCGAGAACGAGGAACCAAGTAAGGAAGTCGGAGAACAATGGGTTCCAACTGTAGAGTGTCTTGCGTTCAGTGATCCGTCAACAAGTGGCTTGTTTCCACAAAAAACGCGGGTGTTGATAGTGTGTCAAGAACGAGGAACCAAGTAAGGAAGTCAGAGAAACAATGGGTTCCAACAGTCGATTGTCTTGCGTTCAGTGATCCGTCAACAAGTGACTTGTTTCCACAAAAAACGCGGGTGTTTATAGTGTGTCGAGAACGAGGAACCAAGTAAGGAAGGCAGAGAAACAATGGGTTCCAACTGTCTTGCGTCCTGTGATTAGACAACAAGGGTCTTGTTTCCACAAAAAACGCGGGTGTTGATACTGTGGCGTGAACAAGGAACCAAGTAAGGAAGTGAGAGAAACAATGGGTTCCATTCCAACTGTCGAGTGTCTTGCGTCCTGTGATTAGTCAACAAGGGACTTGTTTCCACAAAAAACGCGGGTGTTGATACTATGGCGTGAACAAGGAACCAAGTAAGGAAGTGAGAGAAACAATGGGTTCCAACTGTCGAGTGTCTTGCGTCCTGTGATTAGTCAACAAGGGACTTGTTTCCACAAAAAACGCGGGTGTTGATACTGTGGCGTGAACAAAGAACCAATTAAGGAAGTGAGAGAAACAATGGGTTCCAACTGTCAAGTGTCTTGCGTCCTGTGATTCGTCAACAAGTGACTTGTTTCCACAAAACACGCGCATATTAATACTGTGTATTTTGAATCAGAACCAAGTAAGGAAGTCAGAGAACCAATAGGTTCCAACTGTGGAATGTCTGGCGTACCTACAGTGATCCGTTGTATAAGTTCATAGGTGACTTATTTCCACTAAAAAGCGTGTATTATGTTTTAAATGTGTGGGAAAATATTGACGGTAATAGGCTGTGATATGTAGCGTTTTCAATACTGGTATTTTTTGTGTGAGAAATACCGGGATTGCCAACACAAAAAATACGAAATATTTCAATACCAAAAGCCATAGTTACATTAAAATCGAATCAGAAATGTCGCTATGGCATGTTGATATACCACAATTAAAACTCTCATCAAGTCAGCTAGGTAATCCATAAAGATAATGGTTCCATCATGGAACTCACTTAATTTACATAATATAAATGGGCACATCAACTTTTTAATGTTGTTTACTCTATCCGCGTTGTCCGAGGGACATATTCATACCGTTTCAAAGAAAATGTTTGGTTGTCCAAGAGACGTTAACGATAGCAATGAGGGCCAATAAAAAGTTAATTGAACGAAATATTATTATTATTGAAATTTATAGGCAAATGAAGTACCAATATTTAAAAATCCACTTAGACTTTTTGTTAGTCTTGCTTGGGTTCCGGTGAATTGTAGTCCGTAGTCAGGGAACATGGCAAATTCTCATTATCTCAGCACAGGACTGTGCTGATGTCGATCGTGATAAAATCAACCCTCATGTAGACCTAATTTTATTATTTTATTACTGATTGTATAGTATCGCAGTACTTGTGATAGACTAAATATGTACATCGTAACATTATTATGTACAGTTAATAATGTTCAATCAATCAAACACTTAAGAGCCATGCTCTTGTCGGTGCAACTCAAAGTGGGCTCTCCATTTGCTTCAAATAAGTACTTCCCCTGATATTGAGCAGCAGCGATATCAGTACTGGCAGAGAGCCGAAGATGGATAAGTCTTGCGGGGTCTTTGACTAGATAGCAAGAGGCGGTACGCCGGCTGTTGTACTGCGGTGCAGAAAGCAACGGGAAACTACTGCACTATTTCCCATATAAGCAACTCATGGAATAATGGAAAAAACAAAGAGTATGGTCCTTAATAATGCTACGATAACATTATTATGTACAGTTAATAATGTTTGTTTATTGTTGAGCCACTTGCGATTGTTCGTAATTTAGCCGTGTAATGAAAGACCGATGTTACCGACTAGTTGTCAACTGTCAGTTACATCGGTCATTTATTACACGGCTAAATTACGAGCAATGGCAAGTGGCTCAACAAACCGGGTTCGTGACTGTACCTACATAATGGTACCTATCAGTGACGGTGTCTCAAAAAATATTCGAAGGCTAATCTAGCTCCCGTTTTCTTCATGAACTCTAGGAAAAGTATATTCCGATCAAACTCCATATAACTTAAATATTGGTTGATTATTTGTTGTGTGTTGGAGTTGTGTTTGAAATAGATTGTGGTTTTAATGTATTGTTCATAAATTTATAAATTGAATACGACACTACCGATTCCGTGCCGTTAGGTTCGAGCTTTATGGTTTCCCCACATCTATCGACGCGGATTCGGCAAAATTCGGTAGAAAAATGCTTTAGGTCCACACAATAAGAGCGAAAAAGACGTCGACGCGTCGGCAGGCGTCGGCCGAGCCGATCCGAGCCGAACCGTGCCCTTGTTAGCTGTTATTGCGTGGACATAAAGCTTTTTTCCACCGGATTTTGCCGAATCCGCGTCGATAAATGTGGTGCATCATACACTAAAGGGCCTTTTCAGATATCAAACTCTATAACAGCCCTTCCCGACATTTTGTAAAGAATAAAAAAATTGTATACACGAAAAATATAATTATAGTTATAGTATAAATATAGTTTTTTTTTATATACGTGCTTTTGTGTATAAAAACATAACATGAGTAAATGACGAGTATGGAAGCTGTTACACAGTAAAGTTTGTTATTGTATAATATTACAAAAGCCCACAAGCACTCTGTGTCGCAGGACAAGTGTGTTAAGGCCATAATTGTTTAAAAGCATGACCGCCATACGTTAATTGGATACGAGATACCATTAAATTATGATGGCAAAAACAAACGGGGTTACATGAAACAATTAAGACAAGGAGGTGTAATGGGGTTATTCCGATAAGTTTTTGGGTGAGTTGAGACTAATGTTCGTGAGTGAAACCACAAGGTTTGCATTTTCCTAAAAAATAAGTGCTGTTATTATTTAATTCGATATCAATGTTCATATAGCAGGATGCATGGATGTATGCCGCTTTCCTCATGATGTTTTTGTTCACCAAAAAGCGACTGGAAAATATCAAATAATAAAACTCTTTGGTACGAGCCGGTGTTTGAAACCGAAACCTCCGGATTGAAAGTCGAACGTCTTACCGCCAGGCTACCAAGGCTTCTGAACGGGATAACTCCGTAATTTAAAAAAAATGGATTTAACAACACGAGTATAGGAAGATGCGGTTATTTTGAGGCAGTTTTTTCCATTTTTCTAAGGGTCATTCCTATTTTCACTTCTCTCATTTGAAATCAACATAAGCGCAGGTCCAAATAAAGCAAACAACTGTTAAATAAGAGAGCAGCTATGAATCCGCACAAAAAGATGTCACGGGAACTGGGTCGCCCTTTCAGTAAGCGTCAAAGGGGTGAATGCCACCGCGGGGCGACAAGATACACGGCAATAGGGTTGCCTACTGATTAAAAATCAGCTTATTGGTAAGAAGATGGTTGAAGATTCAGTGACATGGACAGACAGATACAAGAAAATTACAGTTAAGTCTAGGAAAACGAATACCCCTCGAATCGCTAGTGACTCACTGATCAATATGGTGACTAAGCTGTCACTGTTCGGAAATGTTAGGCAGTTTTTCAAGATTTTCGAGGTGAGGTCGATACGAGGTATAACGGAGTTTTTCTTAACTTTTTTCTATATGTACACATACACATTACATACAAATTGACAACCCTAGGCGAAGATTGTCAGTTCCGAATTCCGAACAGTATTTTTCAAGGACCGAATTGAGATTCATAATTAAGAAATCTATTTTTTTTTATTCTTTATGTATAGGTACATTTAAAAAAGAAACTGACAGCCCTAATCTGGGGCGTTAAATAATTCACGGGTCATACCGGCCGCTGTCACTGCTCCGAATTTGTGGTCTGCGTTTTTCGTTTTTCGAAATCAGCGGGCGAATGACGTTAGACCAGGACCGAACTGAGCCAAACGTGAAATTGAAACTGTGATTTATATTCATGTGCAAATCGGACTGGTTTTACATATGACTAAACTTCCTCATTATGCTCTTATGCCTGTTTCGCGAAAAAAACGCTTGACGCTGTCGGCGGCAAGCGCGTGAAAGTCGTAAGAGTTCACTCTTTTCACGTTCACGAAGAAACACTTCAAATTGCAGCGTTTTTTCTTGAAAAGCTTGGGGCGTGCATATTGGTATGGGTATTGATCTGCCCGAGTCTGTTTCCACTTGAGTACAATTTGGGTCTCTTCAAAGCGAGAATAAATAGGTATCTCATAGGTAAGCGTGCTCCACCGTAGACCACATCATCACTTACCATCAGGTGAGATCGCGGTCAAACGCCGGCCTATCCTCCATAATTTTATTTTATAATAAAACTAAGAATTTTACGGTAATACGACTGCTGTTGTTTTTTTGGTTTCTCTTGTTTTATGTACTACTTATAGGAAGTTTGCAATAAAGAGTACGTACTGTTATTGTATCAGTATGTTAGAAATAAGCTTCTATTTTTAGACTCCTCATACTATGGATTTTGACAGCGACCGCTCAAGTTTCAATTTTGATTAACTGAAAGTATCAGAACAATACTAAGATTAATCGAACCACGCGTATTTAGAGTTCCGTAGTTCCATATCAGATGGAGAAATATTCAAACGAACTTAATATTTTAAACGTACCACAAATTGAAAACACTTCCACTACTCTTTCCGTCGGTTTCAAGTTTCGGCCATCTTTAATTCATGAAATATGTCAGTGACTCAGAATTTTATGGATTAAATGTAGCGGAGGATTAGAGAGTATATTTAACAATCGCTTTAAATGGTAATTGAGATAATATATCAGCTTTATGCGAACATAAATGAATTCACGATTAGGAACCAGGTCTTGGTCTTCTAACGTTAGCTAAACACACTTCGGAATTCAGCTATCACAAAAGTTTGTTATTAAATCAAATATAAACATTGAAAAAATAATTAACCCAGCAGGACTTGAACCTGCATCGATACGCCTTGCCGGGGCTCGATCGCTTCACCAATTAAGCTATGGGTCAAGTTACTAAGTTGACGAAATTTACAATGCCTTCAATCATCTTTTTACATTTATTTTGAACTACATCGGCTTTACAGCAGCCGGAAAGCAGTAATTTATTTATGGTGGCCGAGTTTTTTGTATGAAGCCCAAAGACAAAATTCAGCCAGGAGTTCGTTGTCTAAGGTAGCTGAACTCCGCTTGCGTGTGTTGCGCCTCGAATAAGGTACCTATAGGTATTTATACTTATATGTACTTGCTACATTTCTGTCCAATTTACCATGGTACGCATAGCAGGTTCGTTCTACTCATTAGGATAAGCGCTTATATTTCATACCTTATTTAACACGAAACCGACAACCATCTGTCATCTGACCTTCCAACTCAGTGAGGAATCTATGCCTACTGATATGCCGTCGGAAAGTTACCAAAATTGCGAAATTTTCCACATATGAAAATTTCGGAAACCTCTCACATTTGTGTATGAGATTTGAAACTTTCCATTTCTTAAATTTCCAACATCCTATATATCTTACGAAAATTTAAAAAAAATTCCGAGAATATTTTCAATTATTGGGAAAGTTTCCGCAATTAGAAATTATAACTGGCAACATGAATTAAGTTCTCAAGCGATCCAAAGGCCAGAGTGTTGGATAAAATGCATTTGTATTTTTTGAAAAGCCGACAAAAACCGATGTCTGTAAACGCCGCTACAGCAACCTAATTAAGCATTGCAATAAAAAAACCCATCGTGTCACCATTTTGTTTGTTTTGAAAAACCCGTCGTACGCGACTTTTTGCACCAACACAGCCTCTACAAAAGGTACAATTTTAGTCAAATACAAAAGTGAAAAATAAACTTTTCAAAAGTAAAACAGGAACAAAGCAGTGACGGGAGCGCCTGCGTTACAGAGGAAAATGTCAATAGCATTACGAGTTTCAAATGCTTTTAAGACGTTTTTCGTTTGAACGGCATCGTTCCAGTCGGTCCCATTTTCCAGTAACGTCGGGGCGTTTTTGCTAATAAAAATAAAAATAATCGAGACACCTATGACAGGGCTGCGTCCCGGTATCGGCGCCTGGAATGTAATTCTGGTTGAGAATCGGTTTCTATTGAATTTTTACGAAAGACATTTACAACAAATCTGCATGTTAATTTATTTACTCAGTTGAAAGTGCGGCTATTCCTTACATGAAAGAGCGATAAATAAAACACCAGACAAAGTACAATGCAGTACGATAATTTTTGACTAAATTTCCGCTACCCCAAGTACCCCAAGGTTGTCTGGAAGAGATCGCTGTCTAGCGATAAAACCGCCTGTTGACTGCCTCCACTTTTAATCTGATCTATGTCCTGTACGGTTCTATTTTATTGAGGTGCGGAATAAAGAATATTTGTATTTGTAATGCACTATTTAACGGAAAAGAACTCATATGTTCAAATTGTTTATCTTTTACATCCTACCTAGGGCTTGCAATCCGAATATTTCGAATAGTAATTTGTATGGAAATTATTCGAAATATTCGTATTATTCGAATAATTGCAAGCCTTAATCCTACCACCTACCTACTACCTACATCGCCTATCCACTGCCGACTAACGTGATTTCTAAAGAGACCGCTCAGTAGTAATCTCCACGGAGGTCCGGAGGTCACTGTCCAGCAGTGGGGCGTGTACAGACCGGTGACAATGATGATAATGAGAGCTGCTAGTCTAATATGGTCGAGTTTTTATCGTCTGGCACCAAAGCGGTTACGTTCTATTTAGTACTAGCTTTTGCCCGCGGCTTCGCTCGCGTTAAATTCTCCATACAAACTTCCAACCCCCATTTTAGGGAAGTGGGGGGTTAGAAAGAGACAAAAAGTAGCCTATGTCACTCTCCAACCCAACTATTTTCACTTAAAAAATCACGTCAATTCGTCGCCCCGTTTTGCCGTGAAAGACGGACAAACAAACAAACAAACACACACATACACTTTCCCATTTATAATATTAGTACTATTTAGTATGTAAGTGCGAAAGTGACGCATGACGAGATAGGTGATAAAATGGCAACCAAGTTATGCGTTCTGAACCGAAACCTCACTAAATCACAGCGGCGGCGCGTCAAACATTTTCGGTACCTAGAGTCAATTGTGGTTTTATTTTCTTGGAAAGCTGTGGGAGTAGAGCTCAATTTCTGCAAATTAGGAAAGCCGTTGGGAATGGAGTTCGCCACCGCTAGGCCAAACAGTAGATGTCACAGCCCTGCCTGTCCGACTCGGTCGTAACACGTAACGTTTACGGACACGGCGCATCGTTCCGCTTAACAATCTATTTCGTCACCTGCCAGTGTATCCGAGGACATGAGAGAAAATAAATATAAAACAATATAAGGACCCACCTTTAGTAATAAAAGAAGTCAAAAAAAAATTCTTTTTAAAATTTTATGTATCTTTAAGCGTTAATTTTTAAATTGACTCGGAACTTGCGATTCCATACAGTAATGGCAGCTGCTTTCGTCCAAATCTTGGGTTTAGATTGCCGAGTGGACCCCAGGCTTCATTGAGCGGGGGCCAAAATGACTTTCATTAGTGTTCGTACCTACATAAGCTAACAGGCTTTCTTTAAGACCAAAACATTGTTTAAGCTAATCATTTTAAACAAAAAAGAACCGTCTTCACTTAGCCTAGCCTACTCCACCATTCCAAAAGCAACAAGATACTGTAAAAAAATGCTCAAATCACTATAGGTGTGCCTGTTTGTTATATTTGAAGCGATCCCTATATTTCTCCAGGATCCCATAATTAGATCCATACATTTATAAAAATAGCAAAAACTAAGATCCCGACAAATTAAGAACTTCCTTCTTCAAAATCTTGAAGTCGGTTGAATAGCCGGACTGTAACATAGGTATACATTGTAGCTGTGCAACTGCACAAGAAAATGTAAGTAAAAGGTACAATACTATTCTTTTTACACCTAACATTTGAAACTGGGCTTTCGCGTGAAACACTAAAATGCAGAGACAGAATTTATTCATTTCGTATGCAAATTCAAATTTTATGTTATCTAAAGTTCGCAATGAAAAACTGTCCGCAAACATGCTTGGCTTACATAATAATTTTCACACCACCTGCTCGACAATGCCAAATTATATATCATGCAAACCTCACCGAAAGCAAATCATTATAGCCCTTGGCTTTAGCCGGGTTATAATGTTGTACTAAATCTCATTATAACCCGCTGGTTAATAATGTGAATTCACTTCCCATAGCTCTTATTGTTATGTGCTTAAAGTCTAATTTCGTAAAATCCGCACGGTGCACAGCCCCGCGACGCCAGCCGGGGCCAGCGCCGCCGCGTCGAGCTGATTTGAAAATCGAATTTATTCGGAAAATCGTGCTGGCCACCTCAATTTTAAATACCTAAAACAAATGCCGCGAGTGTCATAAGACGCTGCAGTATACGGAGTAAAACTGCAGGTTCTATAAAAATAGAAGATAAAATTAGAATAAAATGGACTAATGTATCAAGAATCAATTTTTAGGGTTCCGTAGCCAAATGGCAAAAAACGGAACCCTTATGGATTCGTCATGTCTGTCTGTATGTCTGTCCGTCCGTATGTCACAGCCATTTTACTCGGAAACTATACGACGTATCTGAATAAAATTTACACATAAGGTGTATTTTGTATGCCGCTACTCAGTTATGTAGTTAAATTTGAAAAAAAAAATTTTTAGGGGGGGGCGCTCCATACATGTAACAAAATTTTTATTTTTTATATTTTTGACTAAATATCAACATGTGACACATAAATCGATAGGTCTTTAAAAATAACACTGAAGTTTTTTGACCATTTTGTGATTAAGTGAATATTTTCTGAAATAATCGCTTCGAAAGTCAGAAAACTTGTGCCCCCCCTGTAACTTTTGAACCGTAAGTCCAAAAAATATGAAAAAAATTGAGGAGATGCGCCTTATCATATACTTTCTAGGAAAATTTTTTGAACATTATTGCTTTAGCCATTTTTGAGTTATCTCCAAAAAACTTTTTCCATAGGCATCAGATACGACCTTTTGGTATTAGTTTGGTTCTTATACCATTTAAGGTACGGAATCCTGCTATGTGTGGTCCGACATGCACTTGGCCGGTTTTTACTTTTGATTTACTTTAATAAAAATCCGTTTCTAGTAGCCTTAGCTATTTTATTGTCTCGCAAGAGGTGAGAAAAGTAGAGTATACTCCTCGGGGATAAAGCTGTTTTTGTCACGGGCGCGCTTGAACCCCTCACTGCACTCAGGACTCAGTCTTAATTCCCTCGCTTCGCTCGGGAATTAACTCATAACCCCCTCGCTGCGCTCGGGAGTAAAATCTGGAGTCCTTCGTTACGTTCAGGATTCAATATTGCGCCCGTGACATAAAACAGTGCTTTATCCCCTTGGTGTACAATCTACTATAAGGTGTCTGTGATTTTGGGGACTGGAATGCAATTATTGAGTTTTTTTTTGTGTTCAAATATTCTTCTTCTTTTCTGAGTCGGTCCGTCACTGCTGAGGATCGTGTTCAAATGCATATATTTAAGTCATATACAAGATCTATACTGCGCTTAGCGCGTTATTTCTTTGAAACCTAAGCTGCCAAAAAGAAGGGGTGCGGGAGGGGAACACGCAATGCTAGACAGGGAACGCGCTATTGTTCCGTGGGGCGTAAGAGACAGTCACACATCAATGGTTGCCATGGCGACGTACTAAGTTTACTGTCACTTACAATAAATTAGTGTCTCACTATAGGGTGAAATTACTTCGAGTGTGGCAGCGAGGGTCGCCCGGCTATGCAGGGTCTTGGGTTATTTATTAGTCTATGATGTAAGTAGATACAATTGGGGAATAATGGTTAGTAGCTAATGTAAAATTGGTTTGCATTTCCTCTTTTTGGTACAGTACCTATAAGAAAACGTGTGTTTACCTATAAGGTACCTATTCCCTGTGTATGTGATTCATGTGGTGGTGGTTTCAGTACATAAGTTGTTAATGAAAATACATCTAAATATATAAAAGAAGAAACTGACTGACTGACTGACTGACTGACTAACTGACTGACTGACTGACTGACTGACTGACTGACTGACTGACTGACTGATTGACTGACTGACTGACATATTAACGCACAGCCCAAGCCGCTGGTTCTAGAGATTCCAAATTTGGCATGTAGCTTCTATATAATGTCTAAGGGTGCACTACGAAAGGATTTTTCAAAATTCACCCCCTAAGGGGGTAAAATGGGGGTCCAAAATTTGTATGGCGAATCAAGATTTGTTAGACTATATTATTCGAAACTTCACAGGAGTATTACTAACGATAAATGATTAAACACGTGTTTGAGGTTTTTTGAAAATTCAACTCTAAAAGGGGTAAATGTGGTCACAAAGTCTGAAAATCAACATGGGTATCGTATTCTTTTTGAGTACTTATAGTAAGCGGGCGAAGCCGCGGGAAAAGGCTAGTGTGTTTATAATTAAAAGTATTTGTTAGAAATGACATGACTACTAAATAGGTATACTAATAAATTATAAATTAATAGTGCCGGAATGAGAGTTTCCGTGATCGAGTTCTTCACTAGATGGCAGCACCGTGGCGAGAGGTCTAGCTGTCATGTTTAATCACCAATCATGTTTAATCTTTTCTTTTATTGGCGGATTTTGACAGCTGCTGTCAAAAAGATCTCTCGCCACGGTGCTGCCATCTAGTGAAATACTCGATCGTAGAAACCCGCATTGGAAATATCCTTTAAACTATCGTCCCCATTTCACCCGAGAGCTATGAAAGTTTCAACTGCAAATGCCCTGTCCGTGATAGCGCAGTATGCACGGATTATCCCGAAAACTTGGTCAAGTTACAGCCAATCAGTGGCGCGGACTGGCGAGCGAACTTCGACAGGTACTCGAAGTTCACTCGTACTGTGTAAGTACACTGCAAAATACATACTTATTCATTGATTAATATTTAGTTTAGCGATAATGTTTGTAATAGTCGAGTAGGTAATTACTCAGATGTTTGGGATGGTTATTTACCTAACTTATTATTTAACGTTAAAGATTGTGCATACATTTTTGTCATTTTTACAAAGGATCACTTACATCAATTTCAACGAATTTAAATATTAAAACCATTTACAAAAACCATTAGCATTGAATATACGTTTGAAATCATGTGCTTGAATGATGTCGTCGATATTTAACTAGTTTTGTTTATAAAGAAATACAAAAATAATAAATAAATAATATGGGACAATCTTACACAGTTCAACCTAGTCCCACAGTAAGCTCAATAACGCATGTGTTGTTGTGACTGACTGACTGACATATCAACGCACAGCCCAAACCGCTGGTTCGAGGGATTCCAAATTTGGCACGTAGGTTCCTTATAAGGTCTAGGGATGCACTAAGAAAGGGTTTTTGAAAATTCACCCCCTAAAGGGGTAAAATGGGGGTCCAAAGTTTGTATGGCGAATCAAGATTTGTTAGACTATTTTATTCGAAACTTCACAGGAGTATTCCTAACGATAAATGAGTAAACACGTGTTTCAGGTTTCTTGAAATTCAACCCCTAAAACGGGCAAATGTGGTCAAAAAGTCTGAAAATCAACATGGGTATTGCCGTATCCTTTTTGAGTACTTATAGTACGCGGGCGAAGCCGCGGGAAAAGGCTAGTAGATAGATAAATGTGTAAGTGGCTAATCTAAGTACATAATATATTACTATACCTACAAGACATTATAGACAAAGCTTCCAGTAAAGTGGCCTCCAAAAACGGCCCTATCCTAATATTTCACTAACAGTTATCCTTTCCCCAGAAAATTTCCGCCATTTTCCCGTCATATCCGTAAAGTAATTTTTAAGTCAAGTCAGGCTTCCATAGTTATTCTAGGTAATTGTATTTAGGATTCTAAAAAAATCGATTTCAAGTCTCGTGCCGCCATCTAATGAATTATTTCGCAACAACGCTTTCTACGTACCGTATCGATCAGATCATATTGCATATTGATGTCACATGCATAATCTCTGCTAAGACTTAACTTCTTCTACTGTGTTGTTAGAAATACGACTTTGCTTCCCAGTGTTAAAGTATAAATTCGGAAAACAAGTGAGAACATGACATGCGATTGTAAGTTCTAATACCTAGTTACCTACGCCGGAAAGTTGGTGTCTTCGAACTTACTATGCCATGTACTTAGTTAACTTTCGAATACTGGTAATAATTTTAATTTATAGGTAACAGTCAGCAGCAGAAGTAGCTATGCGGATGAGGTATTCAATATGATCTAAGCACGACTTTATTGTTAAGAGAATAAGAGAAATGTGTGTGTTAAAAAATCCATGAACCTATTTTCAGTACAAAATTACTTTAAAGCACGACTTAAGTCGTGTTTCAGTAACGTCTAACCGTCATATTCCCCACAAAATGTATGGGATTTGACATTGACCGTCAGTTTTGTGACGATTGCTAACCAGCCGTTAATGGTACACATTTAAGTGAAATGCCCAAATACATATGATCGGTAGTGTACGTTTCAAATGTTGATTCCGTATTGATACTAAGAAACCAACCATAAATACATTTCTCATGTGCAATGTGCATGTGTTTGATTTCAAATAGGTAATTTTTGTCCCTAAAATTACCCGAACGAACCACGTTATTGTGAAACGTTCTATTCTACAACTCTGAAAAGTTCCGCTTTTCATTCTGACACCGTCCAAGTTGGGAAACGGCCGAGCGGAATTAGAATAGAATTGAATTGAGTTTTATACCTATCCGACAGACGGGGGCGAGGCACCTCCCCGCTTTACGGATATAAACTACTTTTATCTACACCCACATCATAAATCCTCTATTCTGAGTCTGGAAACCGTATATAATTACCACCATTATTACAACCAGTAATGTAACATCAGTGTATTATCTGTGCCAGTGTTGTAATAATGTATGGAAATTCATAACCACATCGATAAATCGGTAACGTAATGAAAATCCAGCCCTCCTACCCGACCGCCCGCACAAGCCATTGGCCATGGCGGTGCAATGGCGGTTATTCTAATGGTTTCCGAACGCGTCATTTAGGATTTATAATATGTGTGTATATAAAACAGTGTGTGCAACTGTACGTAATTAGGCCTTAAACACTCGTGTGACCTTATTATGTATACTTCTTTGTGATTAATATGAGTAACAAATTTGGTTTGAAGAGGACTTTACTTCCAACACTATTCGTTCAAATTTCTCTGCATGTTTTGTGTACTACATGTAGAATACGCTACAATAGTTAAAACTAAACATAAGTAGATCCACGGTATGATTTTGTGATATTCTTCGTTTTGTTTTTATAACAAAACGGTGCAAGAATAGTCGGCGAAAGTGCTATCATGGAACTATGTTGGAATGGAATAAAATGGTTCGTTATACCTACATAATATTGTTTGTTGAATTCTTAATTAAATAAATGTAATTATTATATGACGTGTCTAAAATGAAAGCTTAAAGAAAGTGGTTTTTGAGGAAGATCCTAAACGAAAAAGCAGCGTTTCGTGGTAGTTTTAGGTATGCTGCCACGAAATGCTGGAACTAAATTCCGCCGCCGATCCGTGCACTGAAATCTATTTACACTTTTAAAAATAAATGTCGGGCTTACTTGCTCGCGGATCAGATAGGTTAAATTGACTATGTTTTTTAGCTTTCCTAATTTAACCTTTGTCTGTACATGTCTTCAGTATTTACAATGTAATTTTCTCTGCCGTGGATACTAATTACTTATTCCAACTGTATGTGTCAGTTATTTAAAAAGTCTCGGCACTATTATTTCGACTACCGCCATTTTTCACAATAACAAATTGTTGTTAATAGTAATTGTAATTTTTCCTATAGCTTTTTTTATTTTTTAAACTTAAAATTTCAAAACCGGTCAAGTGGGGTTGCCAGTAGTGACAGGAATGTCATCTGGCAATATTGTTGTCACTAGTTAGATTAAGTATAGTTTTAAGTTCTGGTTGCCCTGAAAATCAGCGTTGTGGCTACACTGCCATGACTCATGCTGAGTGGCAACCATTTTGGTGTAAATTATTATAATTTTTGTATATTTCATGTTATGTTTCTGTTCGCTTTGCACCAAATAAATATTTTTCATTTCATTTCATTTCAAAAGACGAAAAAAAAACTCACTGTAGGGTTGTGGTCTTCCACCGGTGTATTGGGGCGACTGCAGAAGCGGGGCACTTCGCTGCACTGGCTGGACGTCTTCGGATACTGTGAACAAGCGGTTTTACGTCAGTATACGATATAGGAGATGCTTGTTGTTGTTGTTGGAGTCACTTTTAGTGAACATTTGAACTATTTTGTTTTGTACATGGTTTCTGCAATAAATATTTTTATAATTCTAACATATTCTTACATATATTTCTTATAGTTAAAAGAAAATTTTCGACTTATATCTCGGCCCGTAAAATAACGCACCAATATATCACTCGATTCGACTCGACGAAAGCATCGAGCGATATCGCTCGGATCGTTTTTTCATGGCCGGTGACTACTTATTGATGAGAAAATAATCACTTTAGTAACAAATCCGTAACAGACCATGTTTTAAAATTAGACTTGGTTACGGACAAGATGCTCCGAGCTAAATCGCACGACTCGCCGCGGTAAAAAATGTAAGGTGACGGCGGTAGCGTCGAGCGTTAACGCTTGGAGCGTTTTCCGTAGCCCTCGAATTACAGTCGTGACTATTAATAGGATAAAATAAATGTACAGTTGATATATGATATCCGTTAGCGGTATCATTTGCATGTAACGTATAGTATGGTAATTGGGTATACCCCTGGGTGTATTAGTAGTTCGGGCTGATTGCTATAACGCTAATGCCGTTATAATATTACCGTATATATCATTTGTATGTATAAGTAATTATAAATAGGTATAGAGAAACACAGGGATATTATACAACGTGTTTTAGTAGACCTATACGAATTCAACATTTTTTAATCCTTTTTTTTTTTCATTAATAGCATTATAAACTATTTATTATTTAGAAAGGAGAATTAAATCGAAAGTGTACCTACGCAGGGTAGTCAGAGGCAAACCGTATCTCAGGGCGAAACGGATCGTTAAGTATTTTTTTTAACCATGGCAGCAGTAAAGATTCCGTTATTATGAGGAGGGGGGGAGGGGGGTACCTTAAAAAAACTACCATTGAGTATGACTGTCTATGACAATAAAGTAAATGCCTACCTTAAAATTGGCTATACCTTTAATTAGCACTACAACTCTGGCTACGGTCCTGCCGAGTATTCAAATAGCCGACAACATGACAAAACATGTTATTCACCGTTGGACTTACCTAATAAAATATTTTGCTAGAGTTTTTTACACAATCTGTTAGAAAATAGTGACTTATTTATAAATAATTTTAAAGAAAAAATAACCGACTTCACTTTGCCTCACATCACTATAGGTGTACCTATAATATTTGAAGAGTTCCCTCGATTTCTCCAGGATCCTATCATCAGATCCTGACCTGATGACAATGGGACCAACTGTGAAGTATACTCTTTTAAACAAAAAAATAATTTTCCAAATCGGTCCAGATGTCTTCGAATAATCTAAAAAAACAAAAATCCCGACGAATTGAGATCCTCCTCCTTCGAAATCATAGCCAAGTCGGTTGAAAACATAGCCTCTTCAAAGTAAGTCTCACGTAACCAATTTGCGACCGTCTACAAAAAGTAACTAAAATTCCTCACAGCACCCTTATTCAAAAACTCCAGTCTCCTCGTTTGTTATTACGACCATTAGGGCGGGAATTCTGTACATTATATTATTCACCCTGAATAAAGCGAGTGCCACTTAAATTTCAACAAGCTATTGTGCCACTGTCGCGTGTCGATCAACTGTAGACCTTAATGCATTGACATTAAGATCTAGCAATGATCAGTTAAATGTCAAGTTTTAGTAGGTCGGAGAACTAAGCGACACGATTTGGTGATTGCTTGGCGAATTTGGGTCAGTTTTGTGCAGTAGAACTGGAGTTTTGTGGAAATAAATCGTAATTATTCTCGTGGAATCATTTTAATAGCAAGTTTCGGCCGTTTGAAAGTAGAAGGAAACATTGAAACTTATGAATATTATGATGAGTCGGGATCGCGTTTGATATCCTTCGGTCCGATGCTACTACAAATGAGTTTTTCATTAAATGGCAGCACCGTGGCGAGAGGTCTATCTAGCTAACCAATCATGTTTAATCTTTATTTTTTATTTTTTTATTAATGGCTTTTACGCCAAATGCGCCAAACGCAATTCTGCCAATGTCGAGGTGTACTTATGATTTTATTCAATTTTTATAAAATAAAATAAAAGCAATGTTGTTCGGTTAAGGCATTGTTGATTGTAAAGTGATAGCCTCCTTACAACCACGTGGGTGGCCTTAAGACCTAAGACCCCGTATAACCGTTTGTTCAACTAGAGGGTGGTTACGCGCGTTTTGAGACTAATTTTTCATTAGTTGCACACTTGTTCGTTAGGTCACCGCACAATAAGCTATCAATATTACACACTGAACTACGTAAATGCGCAAAAAACAAAAACTATTCCAAACACGATGCAGCGATCTTGAAGCTCAAACGATTACCCATGTTTAATCATATTTTTTTGATTG
Source organism: Pammene aurita (assembly GCA_947086415.1). Taxonomy (NCBI): domain Eukaryota; kingdom Metazoa; phylum Arthropoda; class Insecta; order Lepidoptera; family Tortricidae; genus Pammene; species Pammene aurita. Next base: position 16,836,116 of record OX352314.1, read on the forward strand.
GTGGATTTTGACAGCTGCTGTCAAAAAAACCCCTCGGCACGCCATCTAGTGTAAAACTCGATCGCGGAAACCCTGATTCATATTCATAAACTTACCAAAATCATAACCAAATTTTAACCATGTAAGTAAAAGATCCCCAAATAAACATTTCTATTAAATCTCAGTTTATTTTGAATATTATCATAATTACCGAATTGCTTAACAAACTCAATATAGAACCATCCCCGACTTTCTTACATAAAACCTCATATAAAAACTACTTAACACCAATACGGTTCAAAATCTAATGACAATGATTAATTCGACTATTAGATGAGAAAAATAAATTTATAATTCATCAGCTTCCTCAGATTGGAGTTATCAATTCCAATCCAAGCAGATTACGTTTCTTTTGAATGGTATCTGCGAAACTTTGAGTGAATATGAACGTAACACCTTTTTACCGACTGAAGGGAGGATAACGAATTTGAGTGTGTATAATAATTTAAAATCTAAATTTATGATCCAGTAACTTTATACAATCATTATGTACGCCAAATCCGGTAGATTAGATTTTTTCGCAGACTTAATTGTTTGGCCCAATAAATAATCCCACGAACTTGGATTATTAATTGGGCCAAACAATTAAGTCTGCAAAAAAATCGAGCGCCGAACGCAACTTTGTCAAAAATCTAAATATCGTTTTTTCTTCAGATTTACGCGATCATGACCATAAAGGACTGGTGTTTGATAGTACCTTCTAAAGACATTTTTAATAATAATCATACATCGGGGTTTTCGGAGCGGGAATGTTTGACATTAGCCAAAGAGTAGGTATTGACTTATTTAAAAAACAGAATATACTCTAGCAGGTTTCTGCCTAATGAATAATTAATTGAAAAAAAAACTTGAAAAAATCATACAATATATATAATAGTCAGTCATTATCATACACTTCAGTTGAGTCCCTAATCATCTATAAGCAAATAGTTCATAAATAGCGGACGTCAAGATTAATATTTGACGCTTAATGTCATACCGTGTCTTTTTCTTAGTTAATTATCTTGTGCATACATTTCTCATATGCAGTTGCATTAAACTTATATAGATGTCATATACAAAGGAAAAAGGGACCTATTATGCAAGTATGCAATTGCCTTTTTAACATACTACAAAATAGTCAAGACAAAAATGCCTCCAAGAAAAAAAACTCGTATCTTAGTGTGTATACTATTCACAGAGCATTCATTAGGCATAATATGATATTTTCTCAGACTAACCTATCTGTTTATATCTACTCTTTCTCAAATCGTTCCCGCTCCGAAAACCCCGATGTATGATAATAATATGTTTCGTACATAAGTTCCAAAAATCCAGTGGTACGAGCCGGGGTTTGAACCCGAGACCCCTGGATTGAAAGACGTCTTACCGCCAGGCCACCTTTAGTGAACTATTATGAATTCCAGCTAGCTATTTCCGTGGCTTCGCCCGCGGGTATTTGGAGGAAAATTTACACTTAATGTTGCTCCAGGGTATAAACTGATACTATACAAAATTTCATGAAATTATATGCGGTAATTGCTGCAGCGTTTAAAATCGTATACTTTAGCAGGGCGTCATAAAACCTGTTTGTTAACGACTGATTATTTGATATCCTCTTAAAACGTATTGTTATGTACTCAATATTGTCCAAAAAGTCCGTTGAAACTTGCTGCTTTCGTATTATGCTTACTCACTGTTCGCCTTATATTACAGTATTTGGCAAGGAGATAGCCATTTGGCTGCATCGCAGCATAGCATATGAGTATGTGTTAATTTCTTATTAATTATCTGTTTATAGAAGCATGAAAGACTAGGCTGCGCCAAAAAAGGGGCTTTCAAAGTTGTTAAACTTAATACAAAAAACTTCATAAATATGTCATTTGCCGATTTTAGGATATTAGAAGAGACCCTCAAACACAAAACTTAATAAAAAGTTTAAATCCGGCACGTTAAGAATAGTCAAAAACGATGAGCGAGACCAGTGTAAGAAACAAAAAATGGCTCGTCAGTTCAGTTGGCATATAATAATTTACAATCCTTATTACAAAGTAGAAACCGTGGTCCTTACTTACTTAGAAATATCTTAATTGTTATCAAGCAAAAACATGAAGAAAAAACAGCAATACATTTAGTAGCGTAATTATACTAACTATGTTGTATCTCATCCTCTTCGTGAAATCGCAAGTGACCTGTCAGTCAAAGTGATACGGCACTAGTTTTATATTTAACGAATTCAAGTTAAAACTGGACAAAATGCTCAGTGGGCGGTAAAACTTTCAAAAAAGTCACACGTGTGTAAAATAATAGTAGTATTTTGAAATAGTAGCGTGATATCACAGAGAATATAAGAGAGAAGAAAGAAGATGAGTACAACCATGTTACTAATGGTGTTATGGGTGTCGATCGTGGTTGCCTCGGATTCTGCGGCCACTGACTGTAATATCTGCCTGCGTGGAAGATGTCTCGCTCCTGCAGCTTTCTACGATACCAACATGGAACTTAAACGCGTCAGGGCGATCATGGATTACAAAAGAACAACATAATGACTACGACGATAGCAAGCTAAGAGCAATCAATTTAGAAGATAATACAAGCAAAGTTATCCCCGACATTGACTCAGCTACGAACAATATTGCAATAGACGTAGTAACCGGTGATATATACTATTACAAGCGTTTTTTTGGATATGAAAACAAAATTTACAAATGTCAGCCAAAATCTAATGAGACCAAAATATTAACCGTCCCGAGTATGGAAAACGAGAAATCTCCTAAGGGACTGTGGGCGTTCAACGGAACACTGTATTTAACTAAAAAAGGTAAAAAAGCATTGGAAATGGAGAAAGGACTGAATATCTTTGATGGAACTACGTTACGCAGAGTGAATGCTCTTGAGGAAATCAAAGTGTTCGATATAGTTTTTGACATTAATTTAGGAAAATGTACATCAAATCTGGCAGTGAAGTGTACATATTAAAGGTAAACGAAGATGGAACTGACGAATTAATACAGATAAGCCCTAATACTTTCCTAGTAGGAATTCAAATAAGTAGTAATTGTGTCAGCGAGCTATACGTTTACAATATTGGCAGCAACCTTATATATCTATTGGATCAAGAAACGGACCAACAAAATAACGTGGGAGCCTACTTAAAACCAAAATATGCGGATAGTGTTATGATAGATTTTTACGATAATGTAATTTTCAGAAACAGAAAAGGTAATTCCTTTTCTGTTTCTGAAAATTACATTTTACATTACATTACAAAATGACATACTATAAAGCAACTAAGGATCATTGTCCTTTTAAAAGAATTGACCGTCAGGTTAAAATTAATAAGGTCGTTCCAAACAATTAAGAAATATATAAACGTATAGAATGCTTGTTTTACTGAACTTAATGTTGATGATTTCGTGACAAATAAAATTTCATATTGGTTGTTTTATTTCTGTTGTGTTTTATTTATAGAGGTTAATATAACTTAAAAGGGTGAAGAAAAGCACGTAATCCTAATTGATAGGAGTGAAACGTTATTAATTCCACTGAAAATGAAATGAAGAAGAGTAATGTACTTCAAGTCAAGATCTGCTTCTTTGCCATGTCCATTTTTACAAGCTTTTATTTAACACGGAGGCAAAATCTTGCAAGCTAGGATAGCCGTAACTTGGATGACAATACAATATTTTGGTACCATCGAGCTGATGGTCTGATGGTGGAGACCGAAGGTGGTCATAAGAACTCTGTGAATGAAAGCTCTTTGTGTTTGGGTTTGTTACAATCATCGCGTTGAGCAAGAGAAGTACAGGTAGCGTTAAAAGCTTGTATAAAAAATTTATCAAACATATTTCCTATAAGTAATGTTTTTATGGAGCATAGATTAAATGGTGTAGACTAAGGATTTCGCTACAACATTTGTGTCACTAATTTGGCACCTTACTCCATTGAGATAAGGTTCAAAAGTGCTTACATATTTATGGCATTGACTGTACCATTCGGCGCTTACGTCGTATTTTGTACAAATTCAATATTGTATTCGAGAAAAAAAAGCGTAAGTGCCGCCCGCCGAAGGGTACCTTTGCCAAAATAATGTGACAATTTTGTCGCTTCTGGCCCTGCCATACACCCATTAGGTAAAAAAAACAAAATATCACCATATTAGTTTATTGAAAACATTGGCATCTATTCTAGTCATCAAACAAAACACTTTTCTGACAAATTATATTTTAGTGATGTTAACTCTATAACTTTTCGCATCGGTCACACATTTGTCAGTAGTGGTTTTATAGTAAGCAATTGAAGACTTGCTGTTTATAATAACATTGTTGTACTTGTCAAACAATACACGTGTATTCTCAGCATCAAAATCTACGAAACAACCAATTTTTTTGTTTTATACCACGACGGTGGCAAACAAGCATATGGCCCGCATGATGGTAAGCAGTTACCGTAGCCTATAGATGCCTGAAAACCCAGAGGATTCACATGCGCGATAACAGAATAACGAGAAAGTGCCACGAAATGCACACCTATATACTGCATATTAATACATAACTACCGTGTGGTATACGTATACATATACTATACTCAAACTGTATTAGTATTACAGCAGGTATCAAATTTACAACAAAATATACGTTGCGTTTTTAATTTTGTTGAATAAAGTAAAACTACTATTAATTATTTGTTTGCATGTTAATCTATCTATTATCTTTGTATACAGGTTGGTCGGGCCCTGGAGGGAAACTACCTTAAAACGTTGAGATAGCTCAATTCGCTCAAAGGAAACATTCTTTTATTTTTCCTATAAAATAAAACTGCATTCACAGTTTTTTCCTTAATTTTCACTTTTTTCCATACTATATGTATGAAAAATATTATTATTTATGGGTTCTCTTGTGCCCTAAACTTGGTTGGTATTTAGAAGTTTTTATCCTCGTTGGAAAGAGGATCGATTGGCATCAATTGTCATAAAAATTATTTATGGCAAAAATTACAAAATAAATACTCTTTTTGAAAACTGTACTCTTTTCCAAAAATGCAGTTATGTCCCTTTAAAGAAATTAAAGAATGTTTCCTTTCAGTGAATTGAGCTATCTCAACGTTTTAAGGTAGTTTTCCTCCAGGGCCCAACTTATCTTTCCACCCTGTATACCTTTGACGCTCTAGAAGGGAATAATATTAATATTATAATGTTGTAGTAAATCTTTAATCTTATTATCGTTGGATTCTCAGAAGCTTAGATGGGATCGTGCCTAGAAACCGTTAGAAGCAATGGATTATAATACCGACCACTGTCTTCAATCTGCCATCAATATTGATAATGTAATAAGGAATTTCTATAGTTCCATCAGATATTATCGTTAGCAGATAAATATATGTCTTAATAAAATACTCGGCGTAAGTTTTCTATATTCATTAGTATTATTTGTTCGTGATTATTTACCAACAAGAGTGGTTACCGTGATTCTTCACTAACTAGAATGGTCAGCCACATGCTCCTTCTTCGTATTAGGGGATTCTTCGTATCCGCTTAATAACCTAATTCCATGAATTGGCGTAGGAACTAGATATTATGAAAGCGACTGCCATCTAACCTTCCGATCCACAGCTTTATCGGGCCTGGGTTTCATCGGGATTAGGTCCGGTTTCTTTACGTTGTTTTCATTGACCGAAAAGCGACTGGTATATATCAAATGATATTCCGTACATATGTAAGTTCCAAAAAACCCAGTGGTACGAACCGGGGTCTGAACCCGAGACCTCCGGATTGAAAGTCTGACGTCTTACCGCCAGGCTACCAACGCTCTATCATTATTATAAATTCAGACCTAGGAATCCGTGGGGCAAATTTTGTTGAGAGGTAGGGACTTCCTATATCGACAAATTAAATTATCGGTGTTCTTTCTATATACTAGTGATCACTCAAGGGTTTGCTTGTAAAAATATGTTTTTATTTAAAGTAAAAAATAATAATTAAATAATAACTCAATACTCATCCTCGTTTTTAAAGACAATTTATAAGGTTGAGATAATTATAATTATTAACTATTTTGTAGTGCAATAGGTATTACACCCACCTTTATATAAGTAACCTAGCGATTATTTAAAATATGCTATGTTGAACAATAGATCAAAAAACACACAATGTTGGGGGCGATCACTAGTATATAGAAAGAACACCGATAATTTAATTTGTCGATATAGGCAGTCCCTACCTCTCAACTAAATTTGCCCCACGGATTCCTAGGTTTGATTATAATAAATGATACACATGTAGAACCTTATTCCAGTACATGGCTTTTCTATCATAATACGGGGTGTTTTTTCAACAATTAGCCATATGTACGAGGGGATTAGGTGGGTATGGGGCCAACACCGAAATCCCAAAATAATGTTGACCTTCCCTTAGAAAACGTCGACATTTTATCGGCCTAAAGGTATGAAGAAACAGCCAATTTTTTTTTTAAATTACGGAGTTGGTCTCATAGAAAAAGTTGTTCAGTATGACCTACCTAATCACCTCGCATAATAGCTAGTTATAAACTTATATATATTATTATAGATGTCATATGTTAAGGAAAAAGTAACCTAGGCATCTAGTGCCCAGCCCTGGGTTCTATATAAGTTTATAATTTATATGGCACTGTGTCTACATAAAATAAACAAATAAAATAAAAAAATTATAATTAGAATTGTTCTCTATTTGACTAGTTTTTGAAATACATCCTGTATAAGACAACCACCAATTTTGACTTGATTGTATATACAACTAGTGCGCTCTCAATAGTTATTTATACTAAGAACATAGTATTAATATTAATAATAATAAATTAATTATTAATATTCAAAAATTATATTAATTATTAATATCAATATTAGGTAATAAATAAATACTGATAATTGCACGTATGAAAAGGTTGTACGTTTAGATAAAGAATAATATAACGACGATATCAAGGTCAATTCTTATTTATTTAAACTTAATTGCATGATTTACAAAAAAGTGTAAAACATCAGTTTTACATTAATAAATTGCTGCCTACTCTTGTTTTTTTAAACGTACAACTATTTCAGATACGTCTTTGATGATAGATTATGCTTTCGTTAGAGTAAATTGGTTTTGATGCTATGCATAATGTACACAGAGTTGCAAAATTGCATTGACATTATCAACATGAAATTTCCATGCAATTTTGCAGCTGTAAGAGCATTCGCTTTTACAAAGACTTACTCCGGATATATAAAGGTTAAAACAAAATTTTATAAGAAATAAAGCCTGTTCTTAAAAACTGAAAAATATATATACAAATTAATTTCCCACTTTTGCCACCAATTTACTCCACCATATTAAAACATCGATTCTTGAAAGCCCCAGCCTATTTTAGAACGTAAAGACGCATATTCATTATTCAAAACGTACACCTGAGACCAAACACAGTCATTTTGTGGGAAAAAACATACAAAGGTCCCCGTTTTTATTGCCCTTCAGAGTACCAACTCTCAAACTTTCTATAACAGGTTGTAACTAAATAGTTATGTCCTAATAATAGGTCACTGGGCCTTTCAAGCTTACACGACATTCACATGAAACTCACCATCCAATAACCGTATGTTCCTTTCCGGTCGTCGTGCCCCTCCCTGCACATGTAAAAAGACGAACACACTCTTTGTTTCTCTCTCTTGCATATGCCACTTTTAATAAGCTACAACAATATATATAACAATAAACAAATCCAATTCCCTTCGTATACAGTGTGTTTCTTGTCTTGTGTCACTGCTATATTGTATTGTTTTGCTGTTCTGTGCTTTTTGCAGCTTGTTCATCTTTTTAATTGTACTTTAACACCATTTTATAAGAGTGTGTTTGTCTTTAGTTTTATATGTGCATGGAAATTATAAATATTTTTATATTTATCTGTAGTTATAGTAAAAAGGGTTTCAGCACAAATGCGGTCCCAGTGCGGTCTCGGCGCGGTTATTGTGTAGTGACTGTAAACATGACAAATTGAACTCTGTGAGGCATAAGGTATGATTCCAGGGTAGACCACTTGACACGGAAGTTGAATGCGCGTAGTTTGAGGTCGACGCTGAAATCACACCTGAAATACGAGTACATGACATTTTAAGATATAAATACAAGACAGACCTAGGTCTGCTCGGATTGTACCTTAAGATTTCTATTTTTCTTATATTATAAATTCTACTGAATAAAACAAAATCATATTTTAATAATGCATTCGATATCTGCAACCGCATTTTAAGTGCTGAAGCCTATAATTAAATTAAATTAAATTTTTCAAATATGATCAAATCAGGCAGGATGTTAAGATTGAGAAACCATATCATCATTTCCCTAGAAAAATTTTGTCATTTCACCAAATCACTGACTCTGTTTAGTGGAAAGACATAATTGGAAGGTGCGTTAATTGTGAAAATCCAGTGCATGCTCACGGTCACTATAAGATGTTGTTAGATTAGCTTATTACGTTATAACTTAAGACAGAAGGTCCCTTAAGTAGGGACTGAATAAATCAACCGACTTGGTATTAGATGGATCTCACAACTTTTTACGGTAGAAGAACTGAGTTGCGAGTTGCGAGACTTGTTTTTTTTACAAGTTTTGTTTTTGATGGCATAAACAACTTTGACACCTAGTTTTGACATTTTATGTAACAATTTCACGTAATCTAGTCTATATCTTCAAGTCATATCTTCAATCTTTCTTTAGTATATGTTCAAAAATTTTGCTGCATTTTCCCTCTCAGCTCTAATATTGCTTTTTTTTTGACAAAATTGGCATTTAACAACTAAGCTTTAACCTTCCTCTCCAACAGTACTTCCACATGTTGCATGCACTGGATGTTCACAAATACTACACCGGCCGATTTTGTCTTTCCACTGAACAGAGTTAGTGATTCGGTGAAATGACTGAATTTTTCTAGGGAAATGATGATATGGATTTTCCATTTTAACATTCTGCGTGATTTGATCATATCCCTTAGAGATTTATTAAAATCGCTGATTTAATATCTGTTTCACTTTATCTAGTCAGAGATTTGATAAAATCGCTTAACTGTAAAGTAGAATATTGTATTCGGTACTTCCATTTCACTTCACTTCACTTCATTTCACTAAACCACTCTCTCTCAGGCAAGCTCAGACTAAATTCACTTTCAAGCGCTTGTTGCGCAAGCATTTCCTTGACAAGCTTTCTTCATCGTCCTCCTAATGGTTCACACAAGGTATATAAAATATATGTATGTATGTTTATTATTATATGTATTTGTGTAAGTTTATGAATATAGCTTATATGTATCTATTGTTAGTTTTTTTTTTCTCTTTTAATTCTGTCATATTTAATGGACCCTGCACCTACTTAACCTTTCTGTTTAGCCCATTGGTTGACTGGTAGAGAATGCCTTATGGCATTAAGTCCGCCATTTGTACCATCTTGTATTGTGCAATAAAGATTAAATAAAATAATAAAGAAATAAATAAACCAGTTCAGAGATTTAATCAAATCACCATATACCATCTTCCAGTTGAGACTTTATCATTTCACTAAACTTGTTTAGCGAAATGATAAAACTAGTCCAATTTTTGAGTTCGTTTCATCAACTTACTGTAGCGGTTAGGGATTTTGTCAAATTCCTAAACAAATCTAGTGAAATGAAAAAGCGTGTCGCGTTTTTTGGCCGATTTTGTCTTCCCACTAAACAGAGTCAGTGATTTGGTGAAATTACTGAATTTTTCTAGGGAAATGATGATATGGAGTCTCCATTTTAACATCCTGCGTAATTTGATCACATCCCTTAGAGATTTGTTCAAATCTCTGTTTTAATCATTTCCCTGCGACGTATATATCCTAACGCATAAATTAACTACGTTTAATTAAAGTTTTAAGTAGATAGAAAAACAAAGTTGATCAGACGATTTCAGAAACACATCTTTCAATGGTGCTTGCCTAAAGTAACCTACTATTCTTCTTCCGAATTAATTAAAACTATTTTAAATATTTGATTGGGCAAACCGCACAAGCATAATTTTCATTACTGAAGATTAATTTCATTCAAAAACACAAAAACCTTCATATTTTGCAATCAACGTTGATCCCTGCATCTCCACCAAATATAAATATGCAGAAAACCCCATAAACCACTACGGGCAAAGAGTTACAGGCTCCATAAATTGTATCGGAATCCGACTCAATGTCGGTCCGAACCGCTTTGTATTTTGTATCCCATAAAGCCGTTCACCACACGAATTTTCCAATGCATAGCCCAAAAGAACTACAGAAGATATGGGGAACAACAAAATAAATATAGATGGGCATTTTCAGAAAAAGTTTAACATTTCCTTTTTTTTAAACCTAACATTTTTTTGGCAGTTTTCTGACAAATTTGTACACACATTCTGCTCGTACCGTCACAAAACTGACTTAAATATTTACTATAAATAATTTAAGTTTTTTTTTGCAAAAATGGTAATATTTTTTCTGAAAACCCCCTAATGGATGTAGAAAAAGAATTGGGAAAAATGTGGCTAAGGATGTCTTTGAGACAAATGTACATGAGGAAATCCAAGTGATACTAAAAAACTATGCACTCATCCATTCATAAAAACATATATTATTGATAAATGCCACAACACAGCAATATGATATACTAAGGCAGTTTCACATATCTAACCCTAAGTACTACTGTAGTGGTTAATATTCCATGCAACTAGCCAGGATACATCATGACGTATATGTGCCTATATATCCAGTATATACGTCTATCAATGACCGGACGGTGTCTGGTATATCCGGAATTTCGGACACGTGGTTGTCGATTGGCTTCGATGACGGATGGGTTACGTTACGAACGGTCTTGTGTAGTGCAGCGGCATTCGAACTTTGTAAATCAGTTTTTGATTTAATATTAATACAACACTATTCGCAGTTGTTCGGGCTTGTGACTGAAAAGCTATGCGAACAGTGTCAAATTTATAATTTAACACATTTTAATTTATTTTTGAAGTATTATAAGAGCCAAAATAAACATCAACTTTTAATACCTCACGCTCGTAAGAGATAGACCAGGGGGGTTTCACTATACAGTTTAGGTACATTTGGCCGGCGCGCCTCCCGGGCAGGCGTATGGCAGTGGGCTGCCGCTCGGCTCGCACGATATTCGTGTCACGTGGCGCTCGCGCAAAATTGAAAATAGACAATGGCTTCGAAACCTAAATCTCGATCTAATCCGTATAAAAGATGTTTTTACGGATGTCTGAATAAACGGAAGAACAAGGAAGCAGAAATAATATTTTTAAATTCCGGAGAATATTGAAAGGTCCCGAAGTCCTTACTTAGTAATCGTTCAAATAAACGTCCTTAATTTATTTAATATTGGTTGCCCAGAAACAATATTAGGAACTGACCGACATATTTTCAAAGGAATAAGGCTGTGGCATACCTACTTCCGTAAGAATCAGACATAATCTCTATAAAAAATTCAATCTCCGGATAAAAAAATCATGTTTACAGAATCAACGTTTGTAATTCCTATATATTTATCTTAAAAATAATAAATCAGTAGGTATAGGTACAAAAACTTGTCAAGTGACAACACCGTGCATCTCGGTCATAAAACTGCGGCGCGCAAAGAAGATTCACGGTTCGTGCGCGGTTATAAGTTTCAATTTTGTTTGCAGGCAGCGAGTATAGGTATAATTTTATACCTAAATATGACTTTTGTGAAGAAGTGAATTTTCTGTACATAGTACTATTAGTTATTCTGTCGATAGACACTGTCAAAATAACGTACGCGTCCCGTACTCGTAACTAAATATGACCATCATAACCGTTTACCTATAGGTATTATTTTATTTTATTTTATTTTATTTTTATTTATTTGGAGATCCAACAGCTGTGACACAAACATTATACATTTTAGCAAATACAGGAAGCCTATTATAGGAACTCACAGGTAGTACTCACAATATACTCTAATGTCAATGTATCTAATTGTAAAATTTGTGCTTGTAACTGTATGAGGTGTGCAATAAAGAGTATTTATTATTATTATTATTATTATACTTAACTAATAGGTACAAAGGTTACGCACTAACGCAACCACATAATGCAAACAAAACGAATACAAATGATACTTACATTGATAGTTTTCATTGAAACTGAAGTAGTTATAGCTAGAGTACAAGTTAAGTACTTACGCATTAAGTTTGTAATAAAAATAATTGGTTGTTTGTAAAGTAGGTTTACGATCGAGATGTTTACGTGATAACGTCTAACCGCTCGTGAGGATTCCGCGTGACAAGTTTCACGGAATGACTGGCAGCGCTCGAGATGAGACGGGAGATCGGTCCGTCTCTCTCTCGTTATACCTGCGATCGCGCTCGTGAGGTTTTGGTGTGACACAAGTTTCTGAACATGTCACCCGACTAAAACGATTTTAAAGACGTTATCACGTCAAAAATAATTTGGTAGTAACAATTGTAGACACTAATACATAATGAGTAACAGGATAAAAATATGTATATTAACATGAATTAAGTAGGTAATTAAGAAGGCGACAACACGCTCACTCGAAGGACTCGAAATATCGCTGCACTAGATTACGTCTCACGCAAGGAATTCTACAGTTGAATACATCAATATCAAGATTATTACACGACTCATTTAGGCTACGGCTGGCGCGCATTAAAAAACTATTCTGTCTATATTTGGAATTTCTTTGTCCGGAGAGTTTAGAATACGAATAACAGAAAAGCCACTTTGTGTGTTAGGTAAAATGTCGGAAAAGGATCGAACGTATTAATCAACACCAGTTCACAATACATAACCTTCTCCTCCTCCTCTAAGAGGACGATTGATAACTCTCACAGGGACCTAAACAAAATGTCTGCAATATTACAAATTTGAAATATGTCCGGGGGATATGTTGTATTCCCCCTAAAACATTCTGCATTTGAAAAATGTCTGAAGAAGATGTTGGTTTTTGCTTCAATAAAATAAAATGAGGGCAATTTTCAAAGACCATTTTCTCGCTAGCTTTAATTTATTTTCAAAAATCTCTAAATGGCAATCGTAGTCAATTTAAAAGGGGGTTAAATATAATGACCACCAAAAAATACGTGGATACCCTAAGCTCTCTTACCAAAAAAATATACTGAACACCAAAAAAATAATTCTACCATTATAATAGTACTAGCTGTTTTAGTAACAACTGCACATTAAATTGTATTCAAAGACCAAATTTAGTAAATTATCACCAAATCTTAGCGAGCACATTAATACACTATTTCTACCTAAATAAACCACTATGATTGCCATATAATGTATGCATATTACCAAATAAAGTATAATGATGCCAAATTTACGGGATCCTGCCGTTTAACAAATAAATTTTGATCAAATTTCATTTCCCAAACAAATTTTAGCAACTATTTTGTTTGCCAATGGAAACTGGCACAATTTTAATACGAATATTTTCATGACGTCAAATTTTTAATCAGGAAAATATTATAACGAATAATTACATTATGGCATTTGGTCTTTTAGCAAGTGCTTTAATAAGGATAAAAAACGTTAGACAATAAACATTTAGTCAAGTTAATGTTAAGGCAAACCATAAATAGACAAAAATCACATTTGTTTGGGTTATGAAATTTTACCAAAATAATATTAATAAAACGGCACGGTCCCTTAAATAAAAACCGGCCAAGTGCATGACGGACCACGCATAGGAGGGTTCCGTACCTTCAATGGAATAAGAACCAAACTAATACCAAAAGGTATCTAATGCCTATGGAAGAAGTTTTTTGGAGATAACTCAAAAATGGCTGAACCGATAATGTTCAAAACAATTTTCGTAGAAAGTATATGATAAGGCGCATCTCCTCACATTCTTTCAATTTTTTTTGACTTACGGTTCAAAAGTTACAGGGGGGGAGGGGGACACAAATTTACTGACTATAGAAGCGATTATTTCAGAAAATATTCACTCAATCACAAAATGGTCAAAGAAACCTCAATGTTATTTTTAAATACCTGTCGATTGATGTATCACATGTTAATATTTGGTTAAAAAATATTTTTTTTAATTTAGTTACATGTATGGAGCGCTTCCCCCTAATATTTTTTTTTTTAATTTAACTACATAACTAAGTAGCGGCATATAAAATACACCTTATGTGTAAATTTTATTCAGATACGTCTTTTTAGATTACATTTAGATTACAACAAAAACATATTTATCTACACTCATATTGTAAGTTCTCTAAAACGTGTTCGAAAACGGTAGGCAATGGCTAGCATTACCACGACCGATTTTAGTATGATAAGCTTTTTATCTATGGCAGTAACGTAATTTTAACTTTTCATGCTCAAATATTGATGTGCTATGAGTTTTGATAACATAATGTACACTTGCACCCTCCCGCGCATCCGCAGACAGCCCGACACGCGCCTCCCCGACCGCCGACACAATCGAGTTGGCCATGGCGGTGAAATGGCGGCCATTCTATGGTTTCCGAATACGGCATTTTGGATAAATAATATGAGTGTAGATAAAGCAGTGTATGCAACTGTACGTAATTAGGCCTTAAAACATGAGTGTGGTTTTATGAAACGAGCCGCAGGCGAGTCCCTTATTACGTAACAGTTACATAAACTACTATTATTTGTTTATAACAAGTGTAATCTTCACTTACAATTTTATTTTAAGTTGGTAGCAATGCTCATTAACAGTTATATTTCGAAGTAATCGGACTTGTTTTTATTAGAATTCGACTAATTCTTTCGTCTTTATCCCATTTTTTCTTCTTTTTTTCTGGTGGTTATTGTGTAAGAATTCTGAAGAATAGTAGGTAAGGTTAGGTTAGAACTGTGAATCCTACAGGATATTGATGCCTTACAGTGTGCCTCAACTAACCAAATATTTGAACGAGCCTGCGAAAAATTCTTGGACAAGTGGAAATCCGAAAAGGAGTTTATAACATACTTTGTAAACGAATGGCTTATATTAAATCGTTTCTGGTATTTGGGCGAATCTCCGGGAACTCCTGCTACAAACAATGCTTTAGAAGCTTTTAATAAAACAATAAAAGATGATGGCACGCTTCGTGAGCGTCATCCTTTGGCACGGTTCTTAGTAATTGCTTCTGATATGATCAAGGACTGGTCAAATGAATACGTAATTAATAATGAAAGACATTTTTCTCACGTGCCAACAGTGTCTTTGAAGACGTGGACAGAAAGTTACCAATGGGCGAAATTGTCGAAGCACACCTGCCATTAAAGAATAACACTTAGCTAAAGTGTTCCTACAGAATTCCAGCTGGTTCACATATGGACTGTAATAGTTATGAAAGGCCATTTGAGACTTTTGAAGAGTACAAAGAGAGCAAAATTTTAGCGAGTGGGAAGTAATAATGCCCAGAGAAAAAGGAAATTGGCTCGATGACACATGCAATTGCCCAAATTTTCTCAGAGATTATATTTGCATGCATCTCGTTGGCTTAGCAATTCGGCTTAAATATGTCCAGCCACCTTCAGAGGCAATAGCTATTCCGATTGGCATGAAACGCAAAAGAGGGCGACCAGCAAAAGCTAAGGAAGCATTAATTGTGCAGTAAATCAGCACAGAAGATTAAACTATTATGAATACTTCCTAATTAGAAGACTGATTCTTTATATGATTAAACTATTATTAATACTTTCTAATTAGAAGACTGATTCTTCCAAAATAATTTTAAATAATTATAATTTTAGTTGCCAAGTAGACTGACTTTTTATGTTCGTATGTAAAAGCTAATATAAGAAAGCAATAATTTTGCAGTAGGTAAATTATTGCAGGAGACTATTCTTCTTAAGAGTTTAAAAGTACGAGTAACTGTCTTTTTATGTTTTTTATAAATTTTAATAAAAGGATTATTGAAATTGCAGGAGTTTTAATTTTTATCCTGATAGGCATTCGATTGAATAAACGCTTCTGTTTTTTTTTTGGTAGTGGTTAATTAATTTAGGGAATACGAATATCAGGTTAGTAAACATTTTAATATAAATAGCAAAGAGTCAAACTTTAGGAAATTATTTACTGTGTTCGGGTAAAATAATGATTTACATAGCGTAATTTACTTTACTAAGATAACGTGATGTTAAATATTTGCTTGACATTTAAATTAAAATTTGGTTAAAATTCTGGTGATCATAAAATATTTTTGGGTTAACAATGATTAGTTTGGAGTCATGTGTTTTAATAAGATTGCAAGATATTATAATTTGGGTTATAATTTATCATAAAAATGGAGATAAAATTTTGGCCCTCATTAACTATTTTTGGGTTACCAATGATTAGTTTGGAGACTTTCTCGTTAATAGGATAGTAAGATGTTATAATTTGGGTTCAGTTTGTATATCCGGGTCCGACATCCGGTCACTCCCGGCACGCCGGACGTCCGGTACCGTGTGCCGTGTGCCGTGTCTTGACCTGGGCACAAGTGCAATATGACGTCAGTTCGAAGTTGGGGTGAAGTTGGCAATCGGCATCAATTTCTATTAAGTGGATAAACTTATACATTAAGTCCTATGTGTATTTATACTATTTATTTTATGTAAATACTACCCGCTTTAGCTCGCGTTCTCGTACGTGGCGAAATAAAATATAGTGCAAACATACACTTAAATACCACTATAGACCGACCGTGTTGCATTTCTACCGGTGAGTAAGGTAGCCAAAGAGATCAAAGAGGATGCATTGTGCATTGTGTTGACGACTGGGGACCCTCTTGCCTCTTTAGCCGTTAAGACAGTGAAAAACAAAACTATTCTATATCCATAACTAACTTCACTTAAACAGTTTCAGCGGCTTAAGCGTGATGGATGAGGTAACCAGAGGCCGGAATTTTTGTGGCACTTTTGAAATTGTCAGTTACGTTCTCAGTCAAAGTGCCACGAAAATTCCAGTCTCAGTAGGTAATAGACGCAGAGAGCTACTTCCATATTTTTATTATATTAAAGTAGTGATACAGTTTCAGCTCTAAATACAAAAGCACAATTTGATCAAGTTGAAAAATATTACAATTCATTGTAGCAGCTTTAATCTTACATGGTGCTGTATTCCAATTTCAAAATACATAAACGTATTTTCTCACACATACTCCGAAATGTATGCGTTAATGTCATGAAATGAAGACATGAAGTTGCTCATTTATGGCTCCTTACATTACTTCTTGGCCTTAGGCCTTAGGCCAAGAAGTAATGTAGGGAGTTAGTATGAAACGTACATTATTGTCCGCTGCTCTAACTTTTTTAATTTGCTCACTAAGATTAGACTGACAAAGGAAATATTACACACAGCCAACGACCACTCTCTCTGTAAGTATACTTGCGACATTAAAATTAAAAAAGAAAAAACAAAATCTATGGTACTATATTTATAAGCGGTTAAACATGGTGCTCGAATAGCTTTTTCAAATGGAAAGTTTAAAAATTTATTTACTTGATTACTTAGTAGTTATTTTAATTATAATATTTTCTTACATTGTTTGAGAAAAGCACTATACAATCCTTGGCCGGAACAGGGATTGCAGGACTCGCTTTATCCGGCGGTTACTTCACGGCATCTGCAGTAATGTACTATAAAAACACAATCTATCTCGAACATAACTTCAACACACAACAAATAATCAACCGATATTGAAGTTGCATCGGAATAATTTTCAAGCAAACTCTGATATTTCTGATTCAGACGTTTAGGCGCTCCCTGTATTGCGTAGTTAATGCGTTGGAGTTGTATTGAAGTTGGATCGTGTCTAGACGTGTTTTAAAGTTAGAATACGGCCCATGAAACAATTCAACGTGGAATTGCGTTATTAGCTAATTTACATAATCAGATTACGTCCGATCTAATATATAATATAATGACGTAATATGACATAACTCAGCACACCGGACACGGATTAATCTGATTACCAATGTTCCGCGACGCGTTTCAACCAATTATGGTGTTTAATTTACAATCCAAATCTAAATATATGTAAACCAACGCAAAACATAAGCCGTTGAAGGTAGGAATAGGAAACAGTTACTTTCCTTATTTTTTTTAACATATACTATAAAAAGATTTTTTGAAATCTCAAACGGGGTGAAAACAGAATTGAATATAAGTTACTTCTACGCTGACGAAGCAGGCAGGGGTCAGTTACGTCTATAAAAATAATTTTAAACAAAAAAGAACCCACTTCACTTAGCATCCACCTTTCCAACAGCAAATGCTCGAGCTGCTGTAAAAAATACTCAAATCACTATAGGTGTGCCTATAATAGTAAAAGAGTTCCCTCGATTTCTCCAGGATCCCATCATCAGATGACCTGGTTACAATGGGACCAACTGTGAAGTATACTCTATCAAACAAAAAAAAGAATTTTCCAGATGGTCCAGCCGTCTTCGAATAATCGGTGAACATAGATTAAAAAAAAAAGAATTGTAAAAAAAAACAAAGATCCCGACGAATTGATAACCTCCTCCTTCGAAATCTTGAAGTCGGTTGAAAATAGAAAGACGAATATTATAAGATCTTACGCCTGCTGCTGGGGATAACTTGTTAGCCACTCATTTTCTTGATATTTTTCAGTGGACTTTATTCCCTAGGTAATAAGGGTGACGGCTGATAACTAGAGCTACCAAAGGCAAGTGAAGTGGGTCACTGATGTGGTATCTTACTGACTGCGCCAGTTAAAATAAATAGTAGTACTTTTTTAACTGTAACAAAGCACAAAAATGTGTAACAGTGAACGAACTTACAAATAAAAACCGGCCAAGAGCGTGTCGGGCCACGCTCACTGTAGGGTTCCGTAGTTTTCCGTCCGTCACAGTAAGTGTCCCCACTTAAGAGTTAATAACACCGCCATGTAGGATATGATATGAGAGTTCCATGTACAGCGACATCTATCGGCAAATTGAGTAAACTATTGCGCGCGAGCATAAAGTATGGAAGATGATTTTTATGGGATAATTCTTTATTGCGTGAACCGATTTTCACCGTTTTTACTTTATTTGAAAGCACGTCATTTCATTGTAATTTTGTAGAAATTACAGGTACAATAAACACCTGCTTATACGGTTAAATTACAAACTTAGTTCAGAAATTATTTTGTATTTTTTTTTCAAAAACTATTCATCCTATCAAGTTCAAAATAATTTTCCAAGAAAGTTTTTATAAAGTTCTACTTTTGAGATTTTTTTCATATTTTTAAAACTTATGGTTCAAAAGTTAGAGGCGGGGGGACGCATATTTTTTTACTTCTGGAGCGATTATTTCCGAAAATATTTACATTATCGAAAAATGATTTTAGGAAACCCCAATTCATTTTTAAATACCTATCCAATAATATATCACACGTTAGGGTTGAAATGAAAAAAAAAATCACTCCCCACTTTACGTATAGGGGAGGTACCCTAATAAAAAAATAATTTTCACTTTTTATTTTACCACTTTGTCGGCGTGATTGATATACATATTAGTACCAAATTTCAGCTTTCTAGTGCTAACGGTCACTGAGATTATCCGCGGACGGACGGACGGACGGACGGGCAGACATGGCGAAACTATAAGGGTTCCTAGTTGACTACGGAACCCTAAAAACGGGCCTACAATCGCAAAAAAACATGTCAAAAATATATATTAATTGACAAGGCACGTTTGATCAAAAATATCACTTAAATAAAAAAAGCGTCATCTTGAATTGGATATTTAAAATTTGCGCGAAGCGTCTAACGCATGAGGTCCTCCTTTTATACGTAATAAAAGATAAAGATAAAAGATATTTATTCTTCATTTTAGGCACATTACAATGCACTTATGAACATCATCGAGTGAGAAAAATAACTACCACCGGTCCTAACCCTACATCTCTGACCCGAGAAGAATTATGACCGGCAAGAAACTCGGCGAGACTAATTTCTTCAAAACAGTAATATATTAAATGTTAAAAATAAAAAATAATGCTTAGTTCTTATTGTAACGACACGTAACAGTAACGTAACCAATAAACGAAATCTGTCATGACAAATATTTACGAACGTACCAAAACAAGCGCTTCTAAAATCCCGAATAGCGTATAGGTTTTAGTAACGGCCATGAATACAAATTGTAAGCGGATGCGACGCAATAGGCGTTCATGAATAAACTGAACACAATACGAGGACGGAACCACTGAAATGTACGCAAAAAAGGAAAAAAAAAACTTTTGAATGCCAAGGTTTTTATGTGTAACATCATGAGAACATAAAGTCTGAAATGGCAGTGATATTAAAAAGAATAGATATTCGATATTTAGAACTGACAGTTAGAATATAGACAAATCATAATATGGACTAAGAGCTGGCCACGTCAGATATGACACAATAATGAGAGCAACGAAACCTGTCTATTAAGATTGCGATACTATCCTAATTGCTAGATCCGGGCATCTGGCAGCTTTTAATGGGTGGAGGTCAGAGTGACATACTAGCAAAAAAATTCAGTGGAAAAAAGTAATACCAAAATAGGTAGAAACGAGGCCTTTATTTTAACATGAAAACTAAACACATTGCGTATTCTTTCGGAAACAGAAACAGTAGGCGACAAACCATGAATTACATACATTATACGTAGTTTTGAACTACTTTCCCCCATCAGAAAGTTTTGGCTATTATATAATATTATTATTTACATAATTTCTCATAATACTACATCAAAAACAAAACTCTAGGATTTTTATTCTTAAAGTGGTTTGCATTCTTTGACCTCCATCACTTTGCAGTTGACAGATGTCCGGATCTAGAAATAAGCATAGTATATAGCAAACTAACGAGAGGGTTTTCGTCGCTCTCATTATTGTGTCATATCTGATGTGGCTAGCTCTCCGTCTATTACATCACAATTGATAATATTAATTGACAGATTGATCTTAATCCTATTCTAATCGCGGTTCAGTAATGTTACATCTGTATCATCATGCGATAAACTCATAAAATACACGATGACAAACGGCACAATCATAATATATTATATCACTTTACTACCGAATACCGTGCGTTCTTTTGTAATACCTGTACCTCTACCACGAGTCATGTAGAAAATTCTGAATGTTTTTCTATAGGCGTTAACGAATAATCGGGCTTCGAATCGTTTTCCTTCAGTTTCGACAGCAACACATACAAACGATCTATGCTGACATTTCATGTCGCATTACGTTTAGCGCGCTGCATATATCCGTCTCATAGGTAGAACGAGACGGATGTATGCGGCACGTCGAATGTGATCTGTCATGTTAACGCACTGAAGGTCAGTACAGATTGTTATCGATAGGTTTTATTAAAACGTTACCATAAGACACTAATTTGACTTACGTCACCGAAAAATACCGTATCGACTGTAGAAAACTCTTTCACTATCAAATTATAAGGTGAGATGTCAAAACATGGTGAAAGTGAAAACCATTCGTATTTATTGTGTTATATTTATATATTATTAGTTGACGAAATAATATCGACAAAGCCTTATATTAAGCATAATTTGTTAATAAGACTGCATAGTAATATGATAACTGGAACTGGAAAACGAAACGGTAAATTTCAAGCCGATATGAGAAATAGAAATATCCACATCAACACTTCAATAAGAATAATTTTAAAAAAGAAATCTAGACCCAAGAACTGCTGAATATTTGTGGGATTTATGTATTAATAGTCAATTAATCTGATTTTAAATCGACACAAAAATACCAACTCTAACCTAAAATGAATGGTAATAAACACTTTCATTTTCAATCATAATAATTACAATGAAACTGTGAAAAATAACAAATAATATTGAAACATCTTTTACAGGTTCTTGTGCACAAGAACCTGTAAAAGATGTTTCAATATTATTTGTTATTTTTCACAGTTTCATTGTAATTATTATGATTGAAAATGAAAGTGTTTATTACCATTCATTTTAGGATGCATCATTCATTTTTCGAATTATTGCATCCAAGTACTATAAAATAGTGCTTACTTAAAAGACATCCAGATTTATACAGGGCACTTTGAAATTATAATGTACATAATTATATTAAAGATTTATTTATTGCGAAATAGCCTTTTAAAGTAACATTGTCACAAACTAGAAACTTATAAGTACTACTAATAATTACTCGTACGTGTAACTTATAAATAGAAATAAAACCATCATTATGCAAGAAGCGGCAAAGCCGCAATCCTGCGTTGTGTTATGTATAAAAAACCGGCGGCTTGCTGGAGCATCTTTAGCTTCCCTTGTGCGTTTGTTAGGTCGTGAGGCTCCGTGCCCCTTGCTCCACGGATCGATTGCCTCGACACCAACAATAGTTAGACGAACGACAACTATATTTAATAGTCTTGTAGTAATTTCGGATGTCGGGCGCCGCTCCGGCTTGTTCGCTGGTAAATAAATTAAAGGACTTGGCCAACGTGTCGGCGTCGACGCAGGTGGGATGTGTAACAGTAGCGCACTGCCTATACTTTAGAGAATCAACAACATCCTGAAAGGGTACTTATCCTTTTGTGATTATACAATAGACCTAAATAATAAGAAATAATCCTATGATCCACTATGATCACTAAAAGTCGAACTGTCATGTTGACAAAATAACCAAATAAATTAAGAATCACCTATTACATATGGACGTAGTTCTAGGACGTTTTAAACTAGTAGTGTTATTTGTACATTTGAAATTTCATCAATTTAGTTTTCTTAGGTAATCCTATATCCTACGACGAAATAAGTATATGGATGGATGGATGAAGTACTGACAGTTTTCACCCCTTTTCCTAGCTTTGAATATGTATGACGAAATATCCCTGTTTAAAAAAAAGTTGCAATCGGTGAACATTATGAAAAAATAGCGAAAATAAAGATAATGACGAATTGAGAACCTCCTCCTTCGAACTCTTGAAGTCGGTTGATAACATTTTATGCGTTCAAAGTCACGCGCGTTTAAATAAGGTAAAGGCTTACTGTCATAGCTTGTATTTCCCGGCTCCGATGGCATGAACCGTAAGCCAGGAACAAATTTCATGACCAATCGCAAGGCGTCCCAGGCGATGATAATTTTTGAAGTGGTTAAGGACGAAGTATAATGATGACTCGCGTAGGTCAGCTGTCAGTATTTGATGCTCTTATTATCAGGAAAATCGTCAGCCGGCTGTATTGAGGTAGAAAGACCGTCTGCTGATACCCTAAATACCATATATTCATGTGACTAGTTTACGGACTTTTCAGTGGTATACAGACGGCTGATGATTTTTATTTTATTTGTAATAGCATATAAACTATCACCTGTTTCAACTGGGACGCGATGGTCATTTTATTTTAATATGTATTTTATGTGAGAAAATGGCTGCCGTTCCTCAACCCACTCAAGGAACGGCAGCTGACCATCACGAAGCTTGATTATTGACCGCCCTTAACGACTTAAAATTTACTGCTTGGGACACGATGACAAACGGAAATTATTGCTGGTTAAAGGCCTAGCAAGCGTATTAAACACCCACAAAAAGTAGGGTAATTTTTCAGAGCTAGTACGATTTCTATGCTTATTATTGTTCACTGCTCATTTCTACAGTTCTAAACCTTCAGATAAAATGTACTTAGGAAGTAAAACCTTTTTGGCTTACCTACAATCAGTTTCGGTTGGTGTGAAGGATGTGACGTTTGTCACGTGTCACTTTGTAAAGTATTGAAATCTACACAAACGAAACAAACAATCGAGCTTTCGTAAGCGAATTGCGTAAAGGATAATTTAACTCACGGTATAGCAGTAATTTTTAGTTCTATAAGTGACCGCTAGAGGCTCTGCACAAATTCTCCATACAAATAATTTACAGATTCGTGATCGAATCCCGAATTGGGCTTATTTGTCTGACTTGTGGTAGAGGTACTGCTGAAGGAAATAATAGTAAAGGACATGTCACCCGAAGTGCCTCGGGTATCAAAGGAAAGCCAATAATATTAAAACGCGCGTGTCACTCCGATATCTCGGCAACACGAGTCGGCTCTGGTACGGATTTACAAGTAGAGGATAACTTCAAGTACGACATGTTTAACTATGTTGTGTGTTATGTTATGTAGGATTTTTGTATTTAGGTTAATGGTAGTTAAAAACCATGTCAAAAACAATACGTTTTTTGACATATTTTTTTTGGAATAAATTAATTAATTTGGAATCTAAAAAAAATATCTTTGATTCAGGAAGGAAATAAGCTCTCGGCAATGCCAAATTATATATCATGCAAAGCTTACCGAGAGCAAATCATTATAGCCCTTGGCTTTAGCCGGGTCATAATATTGTACTAAATTTCATTATAACCCGCTGGTTAATAATGTGATTTCACTTCCCATAGTTCTTATTGTTATGTAGTCTTATTTCGTAATGTCCGCACGGCGCACAGCCCATCTCCGTGAGCCGGGGCCCGCGTCGCCGCGCCGAACTGATTTCAAAATCGATTTTTTCCGAAAATCATGCTGGCCACCATCAATGGACCACATTTTAAATACCTAAAACAAATGCTGCGAGTATCATAGCATAAGACGCTGCAGTCCGTTTCTAGTAGCCTTGGTTTTTTTTATTGTCTCGCAAGAGGTGAGAAAAATAGAGTATCCTCGGGGATAAAGCTGTTTTTGTCACGGCCACGCTTGAACCCCTCACTGCACTCAGGACTCGGTCTTAAAGGACTCATAGCCCCCTCGCTGCGCTTGGGAGTTTAATCTGGAGTCCTTCGTTACGTTAAGGATTCAATATAGCGCCCGTGACAGTGCTTTATCCCCTTGGTGTACAATCTACTATTAAGATATATTAAGTGGTAAACTCTTTTTTTGCGTGTTAAAACTCGTAATATGAAGGGTACACGGAAAGAACATGTATAATAGTCACATTTAGGCAAATTGAGATTCTCATGCTGATCACAATTAACTGTACCTTCTTTCATTGTATAAAATATCAAAACGGCAGACGATTTTAGCATGCTACTAATCACGAAACGTTACAATTAGAATTTTAATCAATATGAACCATCAGAATTGGTGTTCACAAACTGTTGCTAAAGTGTAATTATACTCTATTTGGGATTTCAGAAGCGTTTTGGAGCGTTTACAAATATTTGCTTTGTGGTCCGTTTGATCATTTGCTAAACTATATACTAGTACCTCTTGTTTATATTGTTACTAGTAAATAACTAGTATAGAATCGTGCGGGTTTGTATGATCGACATGCTTGCATGTACACTATGTATCAGTCATTTCAGTTCAAAAATGCATAAAAACAGAGAACCGATCATTTGGCCATAAACAATAGGAACGTTAAATTGAGATAAGAGTAGGACCATCATCATCATCATATCAGCCGAAAGACGTCCACTGCTGAACATAGGCCTCCCCCAAAGAGTGCCACAATGACCTAGTCTAAGCTCCCGTTGCATGAAACCTTACCTCACACGGTGGCAAATCAGACACATACTACAGCAATAGATAATACTTAGGGACACTCGATTATAGTAGGTTGCCATGGCATAGCCTGGAAGAACATAGTTTTTTTTTCATTCTCATACCGCAATTTTTACCAAAAATTACATCATAAGGTGGCAGTTCGAAACGTTTACCTATCAAAAGAGATACCTTTGGTGATCCGATCCCGCATAGGTTGCCAGCCAAAAACCTGGCAGATTTCAAGGTCAGCCATGTTTCATGAGGCCAAAAAATGGGGTAATTTACCTCATCAGGTGGCAAGATGAAATTGATGCAGATCGATAGCCCTAGGCGTGCCATTCACGAATATATAGGGTTGCCTGCCATCAGCCTGGCAGTTTTTCTGGTCAGCCTCCTCAAAGTATCGATGTTGAGAACTTGGAACGACGAGAAGTTCATGTACAGATGCTAACATATAAGGAATACTTTAATTCAAACCGTCATTTTTAATTAAAAACTACACATTGACAGTCTTGCACGTCGTACGTTTTGAAATAATAGGGTAAATGAACCAGTTACGGTCATTTCTCATTGGTATTTTCGAATATGGGAAAAGTAATGTTGCCGTTTAGGTTCAAGATTCACTGAATGCTAAACACGGCATATACTTAAGATCTATGTACGGTCATACTGGATATTTAATTATGTAGAAATAATCTGACATCATTCATCACTAAGTATCTTCTTCTTCCTGCCTCTTTTCCATTTCAATTGGAATCGGGCCGCTTTGTATGTAGGCGCCAGGACTTTCGGCCCTGGGTTGTCGATGGTGCGTTATTCAGGGCTTTTAGATCCTTCGGGGGGTCTACCCACGCTGCGCCTTCCGGTTCGTGGTCGCCACTCGAGAACCTTTCCGCCCCAACGGCCATAGGACCATCGCTAAACATTATTTTTTTATTTTTCATTCAAATGATTCGCAATAAGTACTTATTCGATTCAATGTCAGCATTCAGCATCATACGACAATAGTAGTTTATGTAACTGTTACGTTTTAAGGCCTAATTACGTACAGTTGCATACACTGCTTTATCTACACTCATATTATTTATCCAAAATGCCGTATTCGGAAACCATAGAATGGCCGCCATTGCACCGCCATGGCCAACTCGATTGTGCCGGCGGTCGGGGAGGCGCGTGTCGGCGGCCCCGCGGGCGCGTGCAGGTGTACATTATGTTATCAAAACTCATAAGTCATAACACATCAATAGTTGAGCATGTAAAGTTAAAATTACGTTACTGCCACAGATAAAAAGCTTATCATAGTAAAATCGGTCGTGGTAATGCTAGCCATTGCCTACCGTTTTCGAACACGTTTTAGAGAACTTACAATATGAGTGTAGATAAAAATAATATAAAATAGATAAATGAAATAAAAAGAAAAACTTGATTTTCGTTTAGAACTAAAGGCACTAATAGCACAAATTGGCTCACAGTCGCAGATGACAAAGTTACTGATGATCTAAAGATAACGTAATTACAGTCTTTTTTTCGTGTGGTAATCGTATTCAGAGCGTTTAGGACGTCTATTCATAAGGCGTATTTAAATACAACTAACGAATCAAATCATTTTATCAGCATTTACAAACTTTGCATATACACAGGAAAATTCGACCGGTGCCGCTGTGACCCGGGTAGCCTAGTGGAGGGGTCGGCAAACTTTTTTGACAAAGAGCCTGATGGCGGAAAAAAAGGAATTTTCAGAAGCTCATAGAGCCGCAGTTGTCTGTTTTTTTTAACTGTAATATATATATATATATTAATAGAGGGAACTCAAAGAGCCACAATTGACCCTTCAAAGAGCCGCATGAGGCTTGCGAGCCGCGGTTTGCGTCCCTGGCCCAGTGTTTAGGACGTCTGCCGCGAATGCAGAAGACGCTGGTTCGATCCCAGTCCTGGGCACCGGAGACCTAGGTCACTTTTTCCATTGTATATGACATCTATATAAATTTACAATTATCTTTTTAAAATGACAACAAATCTGCATATAACAAACAGGCACTCCGAAAAATAATTATTTCGTCTTTGAACATTCGACCGACGTTTAAAACTTCTGTCCGTCGTCTCATTTCAGCCTCCTTTTGAGTTACAAAAACGACTTCATGCCCTAGTTATTTAAAAAAACTCTAATACGAAAAGGGGACGTAAAAGTCGGGTTTATTTGACGCCCGACGCGAGCACGCAATATAAACATGATACGCAGTACAACACTAAAATAAAAAATATAAATATCATTGGAGTAAAAAAGGCTAGTGAAAAATAAATAAATAATGGAACAATCGTACAGTCACCGGCAATATTATCTTCCTAAACGAAGGCCGCAAAAATATTTGACACGCTCTTATGGCCCTACAAATAAGAGCGTGTTACATATTTTTGCGGCCTTCGTGTTCCTACACTAAACTAGATACTATTGACGGTGACTGTAAACAAATCGACTTTGTGCCGTATTCTAACTTTAAAATACATAAATAATACATTAAGAACACAATATATCTCTAGCACACAATAAATAACCAACCAATATTGGAGTTTTATTAGAGTTGCATCGGAATACTTTTCAAACAAATTATGATTCAGACGTTTTCGGTGTTATCTGTATTTCATAGTTAATGCATTGAAGTTGGATTGTGTTTCATAAAGTGTCATACATAATAGAGATATTTCAAAATAAATTTATCAAATTCGTATAAGTTAAATAAAGCGTTACCTTATTTAAAACTATCATCACAGTAGAGTCAAAACTCCATAAAGAAACTTATGTGATCATAGTTCGGTCTACATTTAAGTTGAACTGAGCTATCATGTCAACATACTGTCGCCATATTTATATTGTGTAGAAAATACCATGACAATACCTGTGCGAGGAAAAAATGCCTTCATTTATAATGAACAGCAGTGTTATTCCCGTGTTCAACTGGACAGAGGAGAGAGCTCGCCTCACTGTAATCATCATTGCCCTTAAATTCGCCATGCTTGTAGCGTTTCTCCCAGCTTTTTTTATTGCTCAATTTAAGCCAGGGGTCCAGTTTTTACGAAAGCGACAGCCATTCTAACCCAAAGGTGAAACTAGGCGTTCTTGGGATTAGGTCAGGTTTCAGTCACTATGTTTACCACTCTTGGCTAGGCCTACAGGTAACGCCTCCAGAGTCGGTAACGCGCATGGCATCATTGGAGTTACAGGCGTCCATAGCCTGCGGTGGCTGTTTAAGATCAGGCCGGACGTTCGCTTGTTTGCCACTGTCGTGGTATAAAAAAGAAAAACCCCAGAGAAAACAGTTCGGTAACCAACGGGAATACATGACCCGCGCCTCATTAAAACTTTTAATGAAACAACAGCCGACATTGACAACGCCCTCGGTTTACGACGACAAAGATTTCGGCATTTTCGGCTATTCAGCGCTTTACAAGTTTGGAATAAATAGGTTATGGGACCTTGGCATTTGACAATACGGACGGCTAAGAAGTATCATAACCATAACAATTAATGTTGAGATTTTTAATTTCGAATCGGCCTGACGGACTACCACTATGAATACTAATGTACTAAGAGCTGGCTACGTCGGATATAACAATAATGAGAGCAACAAAACCTGTCTGGTTAGATTGCTATACTATCCTCATTGCTAGATCCTGGCATCTGGCAGCTTTTAATGGGTAGAGTTCAGTGACAGACTAGAAAAAAATTTGAATTCGAAAATAGTAATACCAAAATAGGTAAAACCTGCCGAAGTTGTCTCCATTATAAAAGACAGGGCATATATTTTAACATTAGAACAAAAAACATTGCGTATTATTACGGAAATAAAAACAGTAGGAGACTAACTATGAATTGCATTATAAGTCGTTTGGCACTACTTTCCTACAACAGTAACTGTTGGCAATGATGTGATCTAATTATTTCTATAATTTCTCATAATATTGCATCAAAGCCTTAGGGTTCGATGCAATATTATGAGCGAACTCTAGGATTTGTTTTCTTGAAGTGGTTTGCATTCTGTGACCTCCACCACATTACAGCTGCCAGATGTGCAGATCTAGAAATAAGCATAGTATAGCAAATTGACTAGAGGGTTTTCGTTGTACTCATTATTGAGTAATGTCTGACGTGGCTAGCTCTCCGTCTAAACGGTAGGACACAGAGGATAGGATGATTAGCATTTTTAAATGGTGGTTGTATTCAATGAATAAAAGGGGACCCAGAATTAGCATGGCTATGTAAATCGTTTTCAAATGAATAAGGAAAGATAATTGGATATAGTCACAGTATAAACAATAGCACTGCGTGCAGAAAATTCACATTTTCTTTATCGAAACTGGCCCCAAAGAATATGCGATACAAGATACCCACATAGATTAAATAAGAAAAAGAAAAAAAGAGATACACATAGACGGTTGTTATAACCCTACTTTACTACGCTAACCCTACGTTACTAACCCTAATTTTAAGTCTTCTCTAGCTGTATGTACTAACAATCTATGGATCCTTAATTGATTCTAAATAAAATTTTGATTGATTGATTGATATAACCAGCTGATTTAGCTCATTACCATTTTCTCCATGTGTTATAAAAGTACTCGACTGGTTAAAAAGATGATCCGTTGGGAAGCGAGTTCTATGAACGCCCAACTGGTTCGCATTTGTATTTTCTTACTTTTCTTAATATACGGACCAAGACAATTCTATTTGTACCGACGCTACCGTTTGGCGCTGTTAAGAGTCCGGTAATGCTTTCAAATCGAGCGAAGATACGAGTTTTACACAGTAACCGAACGCTTCTAGGTACCACCGGCGCGTGCACGTGCGCGGCCGCAATGAACAATATTGATACTTTAGGCGCTCTTGCGTAATATCAGAAATTTTGTTAGGTAAAATAAAACTAAAGGTAAATCTAGTAACCATTTAATACACCATGTTATTTATTATAACGTATTATGCACTAAAGCTATATCTATACATACGTTGCTGTTTTTATTTGGTTTTCTTACGCTATGGATTTTTTTTTCTTTTTACTGCGCCCAACGCACGCTTTTTGTTGTAACCAACCATAATGAAACCTAGAATAGTAACACTATTATTTAGTAAAAAATATGAAGCGTCTTATCAATAAAAAGCCACAAAGATTAGTTTAAGTTTTAAACATATTTTGTATGCAGCGTGATTTGAGTGCTGTTAGTAGGATTCTGCAGAAACAATGCTGCAACGGACAAAGAAATGGAAATAAGTATGGTCCTGTTGTAGTTTTGCGTAAACACACAAACAAGGATTCGAGTAGCTCAATACTATAGTTGTAGATTATTTTAAAGGCAAGTTCATGGACTATGCCTTGAAATATTAGTGTTATATATGCGTTGTATTGCACGGCTGTGTACTTGCATATCAAGCAAAGTCTTCGATGATATCTGCATTCTTAAGGCTTCCAGCTAAAAACCACCTGTGACAAAAATATGGCAATAAGGTCGTGTAGGGTCATATGTATGTTTTAATATTGTAAGGCTGGATTGACACTAAACTTGTAAGTTTCGCTTTTGTAAGGGACGAAGCTATTTTCTACAATGAGAAAACAATATCTGTCTCTCATTCTGACCTACAACAGCGTCCCTTCGTAGGTAAACAAAACTTAGAAGTTTAAATCTGGCTTAAGAACAACATTAAAACACTCGTATACAATTAAACTAATTAAAAATTACCTAGTGAAACATCCAAATGAAACATGAGGATATGTTGTGTGTTAGACCAAGCTGTGGGGCATTTTATAGGGCTTTATAATATTAATACAGACTAGACATTCCAATGGGCTTAGGACCTTTCGTAACTTTTTGACTAACGCCGATTGACATTTACAGATTAAAGTAAATTCAATGTTTATTTTGATGTCAATCAATCAGTTTTCTACCAGTTATCAAACACAATAGTCCAGTTTAAGACACTTGAAAAGTCACAAATGAATAATTACGATTTCCATACAGTTTCGCATAGTAAATGTTTGAAGAACGCATTTTTTTATTTGTGGCTTTTCTCAATAGAAATCCCTAAAAGGGCAATCCCTAAACTGCGTTGGCAAGTAAAAGACTTTTGAAAGCATTCATTTTTAATATTTTATAACTGGTATTTTTCCTCGCGGTGTTGTAGTGAAAAATGTTGAATTATGCTCGGCAGCAAAGTTCGCTCGTGGCTAAATTTTGGTATCTTTTGCTGACTCGGATCTCAATATAAGCACGCGAGGTTAAACAACAACTTTGCTCCTTTGTGTAATAAATAACTATTTTCACATCACCTATTCGTACACCGGCTTTTTCTTCCCTGCTAGGAGGGAACCAAGTGGCGCTTTTCTGTCATAGGACATTAGTTTTTTTTTTTCAGCCAGTCCGTCATTACAAAAAAATCTTATTAAATTAATCGATTAATTACAACCAGGAAGCACACTAAGGACATATAAAGTTAAAATAAATATGTTTCTACTAAAATATTTTTTATTTTCCTCTAAGGTGGTGTTGAAAGCAGTATGTGTCACATAGAAGCAAAACTATTTTCACCTTGGGCTTTAACACTTGAACCCCTCACTACACTCAGTAGTCTGCTTTAGAATCCCTTGCTACGCTCGGGATTCTATGATGGACTCAGTCGCATGTTTTGGGTTTTACTATACGCCCTCACCGTAAATATTTCATTTTCTCCCTTGTTACACAATCTACTACTTATTGATTTCTGTTCGAAACGGGTTCAATTGGCATAAACAATATAATGCAATTTACTCGCTCACGTACATTTTTCATAAATTTGTATGTTGATCGCCCTTACGCCAATTAAAATGTAGCTTCGTGAGATCTAGTATCTGCCCTCTCTGGCCGATTTGGAAAATTCACCCTGTATTCCTATACAGGACCGTTCAACTATTCTTACACCGTTTGTGTATGTTTCTGTTTGGCTAAGTTAGGTTCTAACTCAAAAATTATATGAAAATCGCAAAATATTTAATAAAAATTAACGTACGTACGTAACGTACCTAAGATCAAGACTATTTGGAGTGGAGCGCGTTATATTTACGAGGCGAATAAGGTAAATGATATAATTTCATAACAATTACGAAATAACTTAATAAAAATTTACCTACCAAGTGTTCCAAAGGTCCCCAGATGTCAACGACTGGGTGATAAAAAAAATTTCCCAATTTACGGGTGCCTTTGCACTTTTCGAATTCACGATAGCGTTCTAGCGGGGAGCGACACACGTCCTGCCTCCGTGAGCTCAGCGAGCGGACTAAATTGCCCGGCCTTGCTTCGTATAATTAATTGTAAGTTTATAGTTAATTTGAAGTGCTCTATTTACGAATATTTACTATCAAGTGGTATATATATTTTACATTATTTAGGTTCATAATAAGCTGAAGTTTATGTTTGTATTAATTTTTTTCATAAATAATCATGTATGTAGTCAGAAACCGCGGTTATTCTTTGTGTATTTTTTCCGAAAGTTGACTGATTTAAATATTTTTTTTCTGAGTAATTTTGTATGACATTGGTAGAATTTTTTATATTTATTCCATAGAAGACTATAAACTCAATATTACAAAAAAAAACTGTAGCAATACGACATCAATAAAATCCCCAAATTGATATCTGTCCGAACCTCCCCGAGCTAAAATTGGTAAAACACTTGTTGGGAATAGGTCAATTATTCAAAATACAATAATAAAGTAGATAATTTTTTGTATTTATACAGTCCCTATTGAAATGATCTTTCAATTTATGCTTAAAAATTTGTTGATTTAGTACTCTTTAATGGCTAAATCATATCAAATAGTTGAGCGAAATTGTAAAAAGACTTTACCGGACTCTTAACACGATACGTGCTGCACATCCGTTACGATATTGCAAATTTTCAACAAGTAAACGACCATTCTACTTTTCGTTGTACAGTCAAGTGTAAAAATATGGGTGTATTCATCTTACTCAAAAATATGTCCCATAGTATCTTATTCCGTTGTAATAAGTGCGTAGTACCATATTTATGAGACGATTGTTTCGATACGTATTTTTGCACTTGACTGTACCATCGCCCACACGGTTAACTGCCCATCGGTGGATCTTATGCCTATTGTAACAAGGTGCACCGATGAACAGTTAAGAGTGTTGCTGTTTTTACATAAGTTATTGTAAATTTTTCGTAAAATGCATATTTTAGAATACTTGGCCATTACTTTCATTTACTGTTTTGTGACAGAGAAAGAGGCTTAGTTAGGCTATCAATCCCGATAGCTTAGTTTAATAAAATACAACTGTAAATATTCTTAATCACAGTAACTCAGTCCTTGATTGTCTCCCGATTAATATGAAAATAAGGCATTTACCACTGCGTTACCATCTTTTTACATTAATATTAATCACCATTTAATATATGAATTTTAGTCAACAAATTCCTATTCAAGTACAATTTGGGTATACAATTTTATACACGAATTCAATGTCTATCATACTTTTTCTGGCAATAGATTAATGTTCATGAAAAAGAAGAATTACCCTAAAAACAAAAGCTCATAAAGTACAATTTCTCTAGAACCAGATAATATCGCGTATGAAGGATGTGGAATATTTAAAACCTTTGTTTAGGTATGCCTAAAGTTAGGAAGTTAGGGACTCCCACGAGGTAGAATTTAGATGTTAGAAACAGGTTCTAATCAAAAAAGTCTCCTCTATGAGGCGGGGAGGGCAGCTAAATACGGTACTGCAAGATTAAGTTGTCTCATAGTCGCGGCTACATATTTCTGTTACATTAAAAATTTAGTTGGAAAAAAGTATTACCGAAATAGGTAAAAACTGCCGAGAGGGAGTACGTTACTCTCATTATTGTGTCATATCTGACGTGGCCAGCTCTTAGTCCATAACCAAGTATCACTTGGAGATGGTTTTAAAAAATGCTAATAAAACATCACGTGATTATTGCATGGCTCCTTAAAAGCAAACCAAAACCGAATTAGCTCCGGTTTCTCTACATAAGTTGCATGTCGTTACAATACGGGCATTTTAATTAAATAAACACATCAGGTTATACGTATATAAAAACCAACATGTGCATAGGCTCAATTAATTTTACCCCATAAAGGAAAAGTTAATATAAAACCCAGTTCAAAGGGTAACATCAAATAATTCATTGCTATTGTAAACTTGAATCTTAACTACAACATTTTAGAGTGCATATTTCTTTAAAACCTTTTACTTCCTAGGAATCATTTATTTTAAAGCTAACATATTAAAAATACACCAAGCGGAATACAGGAACAAAATTCAGCAACCCGTCTAGGATGTAGGTACGTTTAAAAAACATATAAACTCTCTCTTTTACTCGCGCTAAAACAGAAATAGAGCGACAGAGACATACTAATTGTAGCTAGGGCACAACTTCATTTCATTACAATTCATTTAATTTGTAATCGTATTAACTAGCTTCGTACGATTGTAGTACGCAAAGGAAAACCAACCGTAACACAGTTAAATAGATTTAAAAATCCTTTGACAAGGTAAAGCCATTCGGGACGGTTACCTTTTCAGTCATAAACGAATTTGAACGCTAGCGGTTTAGGAATAGAGTCTAAAATGGGTTGGTTTAGAATGGAAAGAGTTTATTTATGAATATTTCAGTTAGTCGACGTTGTCATGGCGTTTTTTGTGGGGTTCCGCTCACGGAACATGAATTTTATTCATTTTACAAATCAATATTTCAAGTCTGCGCTGTTTGAATTACAACCTTACCTCCTACTGTTAAGAATGGTATTTGAATAAACTTCTTAGTGATATACGCGCTTGCGAGATAAATAAAAGACTGTAACCAGAATCGAGCATACCTGGATATACAGTGAAAGATACCTTCGAAATAATTATCAAGAAAATAAATATTATTTAGGCTATTTTGCTTTGACAGAAAAACTATAATCGCTTGGCAAGTCAACATTGATGATTTGATTTTACAAAATCAAGCACGGATCAAATATTGATAGAAATGCGCTTTTTTACTTTGAAAATGTTATTTCAAACTGTGTTTCTATGAAATTATATATGTACTTTATTGAATATTTTTTTTCTATATACGTACTCATAATAGTGGTCACCCGATCGGCCGATTATCAATTATCATCGTACGACCTTAAAAAAACGACAATGTTCAAAATGGTCAATTAAGCATGAGGCATATTTAAACTTACTAATTGATGTCAATTAAAATCTTATATCTATCTTATGTATCGTTTTGAATAAGATATTCAGTACCTCTACCACGAGTCATTACAGAAAATTCTGAAACCTTTCTGCAGTCGTTAACGAATCAACGGGCTTCGAATAGTTTTCCTTCGGTATCGACAGCAAGAAATTCGAAATCTCTATGCTGACATACATCCGTCTCATAGGTAGAACGAGACGGATGTAGTCAGTGCAGTTTGTTATCGATAGGTTTTATTAAAACGCTACCATAAGACACTAATTTGACATACGTCACCGAAAAATACCGTATCGACTGTAGAAAACTCTTTCACTATCAAATTGTAGGGTGAGATGTCAAAACATGGTGAAAGTGAAAACCATTCGTATTTATTGTGTTATATTTATATATTATTAGTTGACGAAATAATATCGACAAAGCCTTATATTAAGCATAATTTGTTAATAAGACTGCATAGTATGATAACTGGAACTGGAAAACGAAACGGTTTTCAAGCCGATATGAGAAATAGAAATATCCACATCAACACTTCAATAAGAATAATTTTAAAAAAGAAATCTAGACCCAAGAACTGCTGAATATTTGTGAGATTTATGTATATAATAGCCAATTAATCTGATTTTAAATCGACACAAAAATACCAACTCTAACCTAAAATGAATGGTAAGTAGTTGAAATTTGATATGATACTCGTAGTTATAAACACTTTCATTTTCAATCATAATAATTACAATGAAACTGTGAAAAATATCAAATAATATTGAAACTTCTTTTACAGGTTCTTGTGCATCATTCATTTCTGATTGATTGCTGTAGCAGCTAACTTATCACCAGCAAGGCAAACTATTTATCCCAGGAAGGTGTATTATTTTATATTCAAGAAGTAACAACTGCGTTACAGGCCGGGATCTTCGAATTATTGCATCCAAGTACTATAAAATAGTGCTTACTTAAAAGACATCCAGATTTATACAGGGCACTTTGAAATGATAATGTACATAATTATATTAAAGATTTATTTATTGCGAAATAGCCTTTTAAAGTAACATTGTCACAAACTAGAAACTTATAAGTACTACTAACAATTACTCGTACGTGTAACTTATAAATAGAAATAAAACCATCATTATGTAAGAAGCGGCAAAGCCGCAATCCTGCGTTGTGTTATGTATGAAATCCGGCGGCTTGCTGGAGCATCTTTAGCTTCCCTTGTGCGTTTGTTAGGTCGTGAGGCTCCGTGCCCCTTGCTCCACGGATCGATTGCCTCGACAACAACAATAGTTAGACGAACGACAACTATATTTAATAGTCTTGTAGTGATTTCGGATGTCGGGTGCCGCTCCGGCTTGTTCGCTGGTAAATAAATTAAAGGACTTGGCCAACGTGTCGGCGTCGACGCAGGTGGGATGTGTAACAGTAGCGCACTGCCTAATACTTTAGAGAATCAACAACATCCTGAAAGGGTACTTATCCTTTTGTGATTATACAATAGACCTAAGTAATAAGAAATAAACCTATGATCCACTATGATCACTAAAAGTCGAACTGTCATGTTGACAAAATAACCAAATAAATTAAGAATCACCTATTACATATGGACGTAGTTCTAGGACGTTTTAAACTAGTAGTGTTATTTGTACATTTGAAATGTCATCAATTTGGTTTTCTTAGGTAATCCTATATCCTACGACAAAATAAGTATATGGATGGATGGATGAAGTACTGACAGTTTTCACCCCTTTTCCTAGCTTTGAATATGTATGACGAAATACGTAATTTCCCTGTTTAAAAAAAAGTTGCAATCGGTGAACATTATGAAATAATAGTGAAAATAAAGATCCTGACGAATTGAGAACCTCCTCCTTCGAACTCTTGAAGTCGGTTGATAACATTTTATGCGTTCAAAGTCACGCGCGTTTAAATAAGGTAAAGGCTTACCACACTTAAGGCTTAAGGGGGAGGCCTATGTTCAGCAGTGGACGTCTTATGGCTGAGATGATGATGATGATGAAAGGCTTACTGTCATAGCTTGTATTTCCCGGCTCCGATGGCATGAACCGTAAGCCATGAACAAATTTCATGACCAATCGCAAGGCGTCCCAGGCGATGATAATTTTTGAAGTGGTTAAGGACGAAGTATAATGATGACTCGCGTAGGTCAGCTGTCAGTATTTGATGCTCTTATTATCAGGAAAATCGTCAGCCGGCTGTATTGAGGTAGAAAGACCGTCTGCTGATACCCTAAATACCATATATTCATGTGACTAGTTTACGGTCTTTTCAGTGGTATACAGACGGCTGATGATTTTTATTTTATTTGTAATAGCATATAAACTATCACCTGTTTCAACTGGGACGCGATGGTCATTTTATTTTATATGTATTTTATGTGAGAAAATGGCTGCCGTTCCTCAACCCACTCAAGGAACGGCAGCTGACCATCACGAAGCTTGATTATTGACCGCCCTTAACGACTTAAAATTTACCGCTTGGGACACGATGACAAACGTAAATTATTCCTAGTTAACGGCCTAGCAAGCGTATTAAATACCCACAAAAAGTAGGGTAATTTTTCAGAGCTAGTACGATTTATATGCTTATTATTGTTCACTGCTCATATAATTGTCTACAGTTCTAAACCTTCAGATAAAATGTACTTAGGAAGTAAAACCTTTTTGGTTTACCTACAATCTGTTTCGGTCATAGATATAAAATGGCGCTTACTGGTTTCGGTTGGTGTGAAGGATGTGACGTTTGTCACGTCACGTCACTTTGTAAAGTATTGAAATCTACACAAACGAAACAAGCAATCGAACTTTCGTGAGCGAATTGCATAAACGATAATTTAACTTATGGTATGGCAGTAATTTTTAGTTCTATAAGTGACCGCTAGAGGCTCTGCACAAATTCTCCATACAAATAATTTACGGATTCGTGAACGAATCTCGAATTGGGCTTATTTGCATGACTCGTGGTAGAGGTACTTAACAACAACTTCGGACTCCGTAGTCCGGACGTCACTCAAACGCTTTACGTGCTACGCTACGTGCTACGCTAATGTGCTACGCTACGTGCTACGCTACGTACTACGCTGGCTACGGCGTAACGAAAGGCTTGCCGCCGTATTCTCATTTTAAAATATATCGACAATACATTAAGAACACAATCTATCTCAAACATAACTCCAACACACAACAAATAATCAACCAATATTGAAGTTGTATTGGACTTGCATAGGTATAATTAAATGTTTAGGAATAAAAAACCAAATTCTGATATTTCAGACGTTTAGGCGCTAGCTGCATTGCGTAGTTAATGCATTGGAGTTGTATTGGAGTTGGATCGTGTCTAAACATATGTTAAAGTTAGAATACGGCCCCTTTTGTGCTTAGCGAGTTTTTGAACAGACGTTCCCCCGAGGATCATGGAACTCTCGATCGAAGATCAAAAACTGATAAGATTTAAAAAAGATATACGAATTTCGTTACCGGTAAGTTTACCGACAAATTCTAGTATGGCCGAATTCAGATTTAAAACAATGTTGAATTGCACGATAAAAGATTATGGATTCACTCACGTATTATATATTATATATTTAGCCACGCGCGTTATGTTTCGGAGAGTCTAACCCCCTTATTCATAAACGCCCACTAAAGTTAAGAGATCGCTGATAATCGTTTGTCCCTTTCCCTCATATAGGTTGAGAGGCCTCTTAACTTTAGTAGACGTTTATCTAATAAGGGGGTAGGTTTCTGCCTTCAAGCATTACATTTTTTTAAATCAATAATGTCGAATTGTCACGATTTACGATCTAATGTTAAAGCAAGTTGCGGCCTCCTAGCCCAGTCGGTAGTGGCCCTGCCTACGAAGCAGGAGGTCCCGGGTTCGAATCCTGGTCAGGGCATTTATTTGTGTGTTTATAGATATTTGTTCCTGAGTTATTGATGTTTTCTATGTATTTATCCATATTTATCTATTATATATATCGTCGTCTAGTATCCATAACACAAGCCTTATTGAGCTTACTGTTTTTTAATAAATAAAAAACCGTTTTTTTTTTGCATTGCAGCATCGGCATTTCGTGTTCCCCCATTAAAGACGCGACTAATTATATATATCTCATCTAGGAGACTTATCGAACTAGGTTCAGTGTCGTGGGCTCTCTTACTAATAGCTCTATGTATCAATATGCACATGTGTTTATAAGAAACATTTTCATTTTTGC
The DNA here is from genome assembly GCA_947086415.1 of Pammene aurita. NCBI lineage: Eukaryota > Metazoa > Arthropoda > Insecta > Lepidoptera > Tortricidae > Pammene > Pammene aurita. The sequence continues at coordinate 16,876,101 of OX352314.1, forward strand.
GAAACATCCCGAACCGTATGTTCAGTTCAGAGGCATCCCGTGTATGCCGCGGGCATGATTCCCGAGCCAGAGAGCACAGACTAAACAAAAGTAGTTTAGCGAAAAGGATTCATCCCGAATTCATCCCGGATGCATTCAGGATCATCCCGAAAATATTTTCATTGAAATGAATGACTTACGTTAATGACAGAAAGCTTCCTTTCCCCTAAACTCTACTGTCGTTATTGTACGTACGTACAGGGTTGGGCATATTAAGTGTCCTAGTTTTAGAAACCTCTTTTTTTCTTAAAATACTTCAGATCTTTTTGAACTATTATACTTTTTAAATTGCTTATTTATTATAGTATCTATAAATCATAATGACAGATTGATTATCTTTTTTTTTGTACATTTGTCAACGATGGACGCAAAACGCGAACTCGTAATAGATTTGTACAAGAAAAAATATAAGCCATGCGAGATATTTAGGAAACTGAAACGCCTAAATATAAATATAAGGTTCATATCGCGGACTATAAAACGTTTTATAGAAACCGGATCTTGCCGACCGAGGCCCAAACCTGGACGAAAACCATCGATACGTGTGGGAAATGTAATAAAACGCGTCCGTGAGAGAATTAGGCGGAATCCAGCACAAAGTGCGAGTAAACTCGCGAAGGACCTGAAAGTCTCAAGAAGATCAATGGGTCGAATATTGCGAATTGATCTGAACCTCAAGGCCTACAAAAAACAGAAAATACACGGTTTGACAATAGCTCAAAAAAAAAGCTAGAGTTAAAAAATGTAGGGGTATATTAGCTTGGCACGATGGAGATGATATGATTTTTTCGGATGAAAAGATGTTTGTGCTACAAGACAGCCACAATCAACAGAATAATCGAGTGTACGGAGTAAGTTTACGGGATATTCCAGCGGACAAACTAGCAGTGCAACGATTCCAGAGTACGTCTGCAGTTATGGTATGGGGGGCCATAAGTCCTAAAGGGAAGTTGCCACTACTGTTTATTGACCGTGGGATGAAAATCAACCAAGACTTCTACATACAGAACGTTTTACAAGATCATCTGCTTAAAAACGCTCAAATGTTATATGGGAACGAGTATTACTGTTTCCAACAGGATAGTGCCCCATCACATAAAGCCAAACGTACACAGGACTGGTGTCGGCAAAATTTAACAGATTTTATACCATGGGAAGAATGGCCTGCGTCGTCACCAGACCTGAATCCCTTGGATTTTTCAATATGGGGTTACATGTTAAGCAAAATTGGGAGCACACATGGACTAAATTTGAGTTCATTTAAGGATCGGTTAATCAAAATATGGGACGAGATACCTGAAGAAGTCGTGCGTGCCGCATGCAAGTCGTTTTACAAGAGATTGCGTAAAGTTTTACGAGCCAAAGGAGAGCGTTTTGAGTTAACGAATTAATTTTGTAAATATATAACATAGTTTAACACAAATACATACAGCATTTTTATTTTTGTTGTTTTATTTAAAATTTATTGTCTTATTAAAATAGGACACTTAATATGCCCAACCCTGTATCCTTGTTATTTTTCATGCAGGTAAAGTACCTATAATATCCTTGCTTGTTTTTTTATGATGTCTAAATGTTACTAAAGAAAGAGTCTCTTCATAAAGACTCTTCGTTGTTAAAGATAGCATATAAGGAAGGTAATTTAAAACGTATTAGTGTAGTCTTATTAGCTTACAAGTAGGTACTAACATTAGATTTTAAGCAAATTACTGTAACTAACAGGATGTATGGACTATTTGTCTGCAATAATTTACAACATTCGGTCATTTCGGACAGCAGTCTTCTCACCTACGTCAGCAATGCGGGTTTAGAGCGCAGTGTGGTATATCGGGTGCGATCTGTCCTCTTTGTCTTATTAAATCAATATTCTATTAAAGTACGAATATTATACTGAAGCAGGTGGCACAACAAACAACCGTGGTATCGCCAAAATTGTAGTTTTAGTTTATTATGTAATATGTATAGGTATTTTTCAAGTATTTATGTATGGGTAAAAATAGTGCTACAAAACTATGACATGGTTCAAAACGCGCGTTAACTCCTCTTGTAAAAGGACTGGGCTCTCTAGCCATACGTCAAACTCTTCCGATTGCGATACGGAAACAAGTCTTTGTCATATCCCCGCAGTTAATGTAGCCTCCGTTCGCTTGAACGCGTGTCGCGGGTTTAACAGGCTTTTATTTAAGTAGCTATGTTTTCCGGGGTAATTACGGGGGAATGTGAGAAAGTTAAAGTTACGAAATATCGTCAAAAAGTGTCACATACATGAGTGTATAAAAAAATTGTTGTTAAAAGCTGTGTTGGTTTCATTTTGTGATGCAAGTTCATTTTTTGTTTTTATTGTTATTGTCTCTCAATAATCTTGTAGTAAGCGTCACAAATATATGTTTTTATTATTATTATTATGAAAGAGCTAAAACACTACAAATTTCTGAACATTGACCATAAAAAACTCCTAGTCGGTTAATAAAAAAAAATAGTTATTACGGCGGGTGTTTAGTAATTCTATGCAAGAGCATTAACAACATGTAAGATATTCATAAAATAAATATAATAGAAAAGTAAATTAAATAATTTTAAACAAAAAAGAACCGACTTCACTTAGCATCCACCTTTCTACCCACACTATAGGTGTGCCTATAATAGTTGAAAAGTTCCCACGATATCTCCAGGATCCCATCAACAGATCCTGACCTGGTTACAATGGGACCGACTCTTACAAAAAGATTTTTCCAAATCGGTCCAGCAATAATCGGTGAACATACATAAAAAAAAATTTGCAAAAAAAAAAAAAAAAAACAATCCCGACCAATTTTGGTAATCTTGAAGTGGTATCTTGAGGTCGGTTGGAAATACAACATTTAATAGATACATATAAATATATATATAAATAAGCATGATTATGTTTATAAATAAAAGAAAAGTATAAAAATCCACTACCTCAGGCGAGACTCGAACTCGCGACTCCGGGATACATGCCCGTCGCTCTGACCAATTGAGCTACTACTGAGGCAGTGGATTTTTCTACTTTTCTTTTATTTCTAGACATTGTGGTATTATATCGTTAGAATAGAATAGAATCAATACATGGAGAGCTAGCGACGTCAGATATGACCCAATAATGAGAGCAACGAAATCCTTCTAGTCAGTTTGCTATACTATGCTTATTTTTAGATCCGGACATCTGGCAGCTGTAAAGTGGTGGAGGTCAAATAATGCAAATAACTCGAAGAAAACAAATCCTAGAGTTCTGTGTTTGATTATTATAGGAAATTAAGTAATTAATTAGATTATATCAAGTTTCTGTTGAGGGAGAGTAGTGCCAAATGATGTTAAAAGCAATTTATAGTTAGTCACCTACTGTTTCTGCTTTTGCAATAATACACAATGTTCCTATGTTAAAATATAGGCCCTGTTCTGTATAAATGACACAACTTCGGCAGTTTTTACCTATTTTGGTATTACTTTTTTCCAACTGAAAAACTTTGTTCGTCTGTCACTCTGACCCCATTAAAAGCTGCCAGATGCCCGGATCTAGCAATGAAAGCCCTGTTAAACTTTACTTTTTTAGTGTCCTAACTAGCATCCTAATTAGGATCCTAACTTTTTTCAATAGTAAATTTATTTTGTAAATGCGGTTAGACTTCACTAAATTTAGAAACTAAATCATTTAGGAAGCTAACTAGGACAAGTGTTACAGGGCTTTAAGGCTGGTAAATCAATCTAGGTAGGTTTAATTGCTCTCATTATTGTGTCATATCTGACGTGGTCCCTCAGCTCTTAGTCCATAATCATCCGATCTATTCCGGATGAGTACAAAAAATATATTTGTATGATTTGTTTGCACAATGAAACCACAGACAAGAGCGAACAGACCAGGATACACAAAATTGCGTTTCAATATACCAATTTGCGAGTGCCAATCACATTCTGCGAACCGTCAAAACACTGCAGCCCGTAAACCCCCCCTCCCCCCCCAATGGACGGAAACCCCCCATAACCAAGGAAATTGCACAGGTTTGGTAATGAGACACTTGTTGGGGCATCGGCTAGGGGAACCAGTTTAAAAGGAACCGTTATGATACCAGAGGTAGTGTATAAATTTAATGCGGGTACTTTTCTATAGAAGAGATATGTAAGTCAACTTTGAAAAACACTCCTTATAGGTTAAGGTTAACGCGGGCTGATTTCCGCAACTCGACGTCTGTATATTGCGCCTATTATGCGTGCTGAAAACGCTCCTTATTCTTACATCGATAATTACTAGTTATACTCTCTCGTTTTCCGTATTTTCGTTTACGTATTCGGGTAATTTCAAAAATTTGTTTATAATAATTAGAATTACCCGGAATTTTTAACCATTCCAAATGATACCTTAAATTACACCAAAGAGAATAAGCTCAGGCAAATCGTCATACTCCATTGTGAAATTGTCTTTTTTTGTATCACCGTGACGCACATGAAACAATATTTTCATACGAAAACCCATGACCTTTTAATTATTACGACCAAAAAAAATTACAATAGGAAAAAACCGAAAAATTCAAATTACAAAAAAAAGATGTGTTACAGATTGCTGTCAATTTATACTGGTGTCGAGCTAACAATAGAAATTTCGTGAATCAGGCCGGATTGCCCCCTGGCCTCTACGGTTGTATGGAAATTGCCACCTCATTCTCAATGTCTAGTAATGGCACTGAGGCTCGAGCTTTTTAGGGTTCCGTAGCCAAAATGGCAAAAACGGAACCCTTATAGTTTTGTCATGTCCGTCCGTATGTCACAGCCATTTTACTCGGAAACTATAAGACGTATCTTTATCAAATTTTAACATAAGGTGTATTTTGTGTGCCGCTCCTTAGTTCTGTACTGAAATATAATAATTTAAAGGGCACTTTTCTGCCGGATTCATTTGTAGCCGGCGCGCTGCCGTGGCGCAAGGTCGTGAAAATGATCATCGTAAATTGATTGAAACATGTCGAGCAATAATCGACTTAAATGACGTGAGTAACCCGTTATAAATTTTTATTTTTATACCATGACGGTGGCCAACAAGCATACGGCCCGCCTAATAAATATTTCTATTTTTATTTCTTAAAATTTAAACAAGGTCTTTAGAAACCGTACGCTTAGTCAATATGGAAAATAATGTTCCTACAGGTCAAACAAATGTCTAAATTATAAAAGATAGATAGTGGTATAAATAATAACAATAAATATATTCAAAAGTTAAATAATTAGCTTACACTAAGGATTCATAACGCATCCTATCTTTAGGTAGTAAAAAAAACTATTATCTTTTTATTCATTATCAGTAACTGAAGATATTAAATAACAGCATAAATATAAACAAACAAAAACACTGAACCAATTCTGTATAGTGAATGAAAGAGTTCCCGAGTGCAAAACAAACAGACAGGCAGGTTGTTGTTTACCATAGCTATTTCAAACAGCGATCACTCAAAAATATAACTGTCTGTTTGTCCAAATATTTCCATTTTTGTTGTTTTAGGCATGAGGATCAATGCGCAAAGTAACCAAAGTAGCGCGTAAATGGTGCTTGGATCGTTAAAAAATGTTTAAGCTAGTCAAATCCATACAGTTTACGGTAAAAAGTCCATAAACTGAAGCAGGATTATAATTTTAAACAAAAACGAACCGACTTCACTTAGCCTCCACCTCTCCAAAGGCGAATGCCGGAGCTACTGTAAAAAATACTCAAAACACTATATGTGCTTATAATATTTGAAGAAGCCCCTCGATTTTTCCAGGATCCCATCATCAGATCCTGACCTGGCGAGAATGGGACAAACTGTGTGGTATCTATACTCTTTCAAACAAAAAAATTTTTTTCAAATCGGTCCATCCTTCAAACACAAAGATCCCGAAGAATTGAGAGCATCCTCCTTCGAAATCTTGAAATCGATTGAAAAAAACGGATGCTGCTATGACGTGGGTATAGCTTTAGAAATCAGTAAAATTTCCAGGACATTTTAAAATAATGGTTAGGTACATATCACTTCACAGGTAAACATTAATTGTACCCAAGTTTTAATGGTTTCAAAAATGATTGTAACTTGTCAATAATGTCACCCGGGAAACAAATACTGATCAATGAAATAATCTATATTTTCATTTGGATAACTACTAACTACGTAATTTAAAGTTTACCGTTACGACATCTATATAACCCATAACTTTTCAATAAAAACTTGGCATCACTAACACAAACTTGTTATTCTCCAACTTGTCACGAATCGTTTCCAACGTTTCGTCGACTTACGTTAAAACAACCGTACGTGTAGGGGCCAATTCAAACATTAAGATCTCACCTTAACCTGTTTTTCTTTTTTATCTTCTACTGTTAGAATAAAGCTAATTTTTTTTTATGACACATCGATGTTTCTTTTCTCACATTTTTATATTGCGGGACATGCCACAAATTGGATACAAATGCTGAATTACCGGTCCAACGTGCAACCACACCAGACAGTCGTCCGTCCAACACAGCGAATTACGCCATTGCAACCGTGATACGGTGAACTATGATTTTATTTTCCTTACAAATGTTTTACATGACATTACAGTTAACAAATACGGTATGAAAATTCAACTGAACATATATGATATTATATTTTTTGAATTGATGTACAGACAAATTGCTGATACTCCGATTGAAAAAGATTAAGATTTTTAAACTTCGAATGGGGCTCTAAGCTATCTGAAGTTATGATTTACCTGTCTAGAGGAGCATGGCTGACTTCCAACGGGACTTGGCTTCGGTATCTAGCGTAGGTCGTTACAAGACGTTGGACTACGAACCAAAGATTGGGTTCAGTAACATGGAGTTATTTGATTTAACCCTTTTAAGAAATGATTTAATACAAATTGTTGTTTTATTTTACAGATTATTTTTTATTAATTTCCTTAAATCACCTTATTGGAAAAAGTCTGCTACCATTTTTAGGGTTCCGTAGCCAAATGGCAAAAAACGGAACCCTTATGGATTCGTCATGTCTGTCTGTCTGTCTGTCTGTCCGTCCGTATGTAATAGGCATTTTACTCGGAAACTATACGACGTATCTGAATAAAATTTACACATAAGGTGTATTTTGTATGCAGCTACTTAATTATGTAGTTAAATTTGAAAAAAAAAAAAATTTTAGGGGGGCGCTCCATACAGTTAACTAAACAAATAAAAAAAATAACCAAATATCAACATGTGACACATCAATCGATAGGTCTTTCAAATTAACATTGAGGTTTCTTTGACTATTTTGTGATTAAGTGAATATTTTATGAAATAATCGCTTCGAAGTTCAGAAAAGTTGTGACCCCCCCCCTGTAACTTTTGAACCGTAAGTTCAAAAAATATGAAAAAATTTGAAGAGATGCGCCTTATCATATACTTTCTACGAAAATTGTTTTGAACATTATCGGTTCAGCCATTTTTGAGTTATCTCCAAAAAACTTCTTCCATAGGCATCAGATACGATCTTTTGGTATTAGTTTGGTTCTTATTCCATTGGACGTACGGAACCCTCCTATGCGTGGTCCGACACGCACTTGACCGGTTTTGTTATTTCCTGTGCCATATTCTAATTTTGAAATATATGAACAATAAAAAACACAATGTATCTCAAACATAACTTCAACAGACAACAAATAATCAACCAATATTGAAGTTGTATTGCAGTTGCAACGGAATAATTTTCAAGCAATTCTGATATTTCTGATTCATACGTTTAGGCTCTAGATGTTCTTATTGATTGTGTCTAAACGTGTTTTAAAGTTAAAATACGTCTGAATCAGACATGCCAGAATTTGTTGAAAATTATTCCGATGCAACTCCAATACAACTTCAATATTGGTTGATTATTTGTTGTATGTTGAAGTTATGTTTGAGATACATTGTGTTTTTAATGTACTCGTATTGTTTATGTATTCGCTTGCCTTACCACTAGGCCACCAGCGCTCTAAAGTTCAACACAGAAGTTATAAAGTTGCTCCTAAATGCACTTTACTGTTTTTATGTCTCTACGATGTCTTGTAGCTATTCTCAGTCGATTGTATGACCCTATTCGATAAATTCAGTTCAATTGTTTGGATACAATTGGCTCTATGCATTGGATTGTATATTGCTCAAGGAATAGCATTGGAAGATACTGATATTCGTTTTGTGACGTTATCTTGAAAGAATAGTATGTGCCAAATAACGGTAGTTTTAGAATGGTTTAAAAGAAAAAAAGCTTACTAATAAAATTACTTTAAATATTTGTAGGTAATAAAACATAATATTATGCACTGAGTGCATACTTACAATAAAATGTAGATAATGTTCAAAGAAAATTTAATAATACTATGTATATTTATTTTAATTCAATTTCATGTTATTCCAGATAGTCGATCCATATTTTACAATAATAATTGCACAATAACTACAAAATAAATAATTAAAGTATTTATATTATTTTTATTATATACAAAAACAATTGTTTTCTAATTATGATAGTCCTTGACTTGAGTCAGTCAGTCAAATTGCATATATAACATGATTACAATTCACAAAAAAGACTTAATTTTGTTGTTTTTTCCGTTTGCAACACGATATATTCAAAACAAATAAACATGTAGTTTAGCCAGGGAGTTGCTCATTTAGAGAGTAAACAGAGACAATCATACTGTCTTTTTCTTACGCTAATGCTAGTACCATCACAAAAAAGGGATGAGAATAGCTTTTTACATCTACTGTTACTGCGAAATTTGGTTTGCCAGACTGTATATGTGTATGCGGTTAAAATCATAACCCTATTTATTACCGTTGTGGGACAATTAAAACCATTCAAAATTCATAACGCGTCCACATCGACATAATTTGGCAACATTAGACAACGGAAGTCTTAAGCTTAAAGCTCCTCGGGGATTCACGAGGCACATTGTGAGAGCTTTCTGGAATTATTCCAATGTGCACAGTTAAAATATACAGTATCAATTACTTTCCTCTAAAAGCGACTATAGAATAAATAAAAAGTTTACTACGTTTAGAAGGGTCATCGGTTCATCAAACAACTACCAAAAATATTTTTGTTTTGGTACACACTTTTATTGCTGACTGTACCTAGTAGGCGTTGTCATGTAAATAAAGGAAGTGTACCAAATTTCAGCTCAATCAGACACCGGGAAGTGGTTGAAATTTAACTTACAACATTTGAAGCACATACATATACCATGCTAAATATAAGTGAGTAAAAACAATAGTAGTTTACAGCATACACTGCTCTATCTACACTCATACCCCCTTCTACTAAAGTTAAGAGGCCTATGATAATCGTTTGTCCCTTTCGGTCCAACCTATATGAGGGAAAGGGACAAACGATTATCAGCGATCTCTTAACTTTAGTGGCCGTTTATGAATAAGGGCAATATTATATATCCTAAATGAAGTGTTCGGAAACCATAGAATGACCGCCATTGCACCGCCATTGCACCGCCATGGCCAACTCGATTGTGCCGGCGGTCGGGTGGGCGCGTGCCGTTGGTCGGGAAGGAGGACAGGATTTACATTATGTTATCAAATTCGATGTTCGGAATTTGAAACTCATAACGTATCAATATACAGGGTGATTCATGAGACGTGAGCAGGCTTAACACTACGGATTCAGTTAAAAATAAGCTATTGTTTGATATCAGTATTAGTGTGATAAGCGCAAAAAATTTTTTTAAAATAAAAATAAAACGTTTGAAATTATTTACGACACGCATGGTCACTCTACAATTAGAATACTCCGTCGAGTACTGATATTCTCTTGTTTTTCTGTGATATGTGTCAAATTGATGTCTGGTTACTTTTGAAACATCGTATCTCACTTAATTATTTTTTTTAAATTTTTATAATCAAAGTGTTGTCATGATTGTCAAAGAGGTTTTATCTTTATTGATTTGTTTATGTGGGGTGACCATGATTACAGAGAATAAAATTTCTACGAAACAAAAAGGTTAAAAAAAATTTAAAGGCGTTTCACTTAAACATGATGGCGGTCGATTCATTATCGTTAACTAAGTTTGGAGGGTTGTTCCTGCTCACGTCTAATGAATCATCCTGTATGAGCATGTAAAGTTAAAATTACGTTACTGCCACAGATAAAAAGCTTATCATAGTAAAATCGGTTGTGGTAATGCTAGCCATTGCCTACCGTTTTTGAACACGTTTTAGAGGTGAGTGTAGATAAAGTATGTTTAGATCCCATTTGGATAAATAAAATACGATAAACTTTGATCGCTGAATTTTAACAGCCAACGAACGGGCTGGATCTACTTGCTTCTTACTAAGTCAAAAGTTTCGGCAAACGGTAAAAACAAGTGTGCTAGGTTTTTTCGCAGTCTATGTTTGTTTTCGTAATGTTAGTTAGAGTAAGAAAAAATCGTACTATTTCAGCTTTTAAGCTTCTAAAGCACACGAGTCTTGAAGCGAAAGATTACTATGCTACACAAAACAAAAATGTTGTAGTCAAAATACTGTCATGTTATTTTGACTGTGCAGTCAGAGATCGCGAGTAGGTAATACGGCCGTTATTGGGTCCATAAGCAGTTATATGTTACTGTTATAGGTTTTCTTTGAGTTTCTCGACTTGTCTTTGTGTAAAAATTCTATATAAAATTTTGTTATATTTCAGAGATAATAAGATTCTCCTCGGAGTATAACTTTTTAAGAAAAAACTTTACAAATTGTTACCATTATCGGCGGCACTACCTAAGACTATTTAAGTATATTAAGATTAGATAATGGTCGTATTGTATCGACATGACATTTAATATATATATTTATGTGTTATTAATTTTAATTGGTTTGTTAATTATTTTAAATTTAAAATAAAAATTACATGGTAAATATGCGCCAAGCACCAGTCAACGAATATTATTTGTACGTACTGGTGTATAAATAATGATATTAATGATTTTATACCCTGTATTCTAAATCACTAATTGAATTCAGAAATAAACATACAACAGTCAAACAATCGGACGTAGGGTAAACCAAGGCGAACCGGATTGCAGGGCGAAGTGGTTTAAGGCTCATTTTTTGTCAAATCCAAGTAGCCACAGCCAATCAACATTTCGCGTTGGTTCGACCCACCCCGGATTTTATGAATTTGACAACATGATCTGTTTCCAAGGCCGTCTTAATACGTCTTAGTAAGAATATGGAGCCTTTGGACACTTAAAAATCAGGGGCCCTCAGGCGCTCAATTAGGGACAACGTTGACAATAAAAAAAAGTAGTCTAAGATATTATAAGATCTTTCGGAGCCCCCTGGGAGCCCTGGGCACGGACCCCGTGTGCCCTCATCGCAAAGCATTGTCTATTTCGCCCTCCGATCCGATTCGCCTCGGTTTACCCTAGATTAAGTTGACCCATCTTTGTAATTCTTCTTTCATACTAATGAATGTGAACATCCCCAATCAACGCTAATACATTCATAGGACATCAGAATATGCAATCAGATGCAAATGCAGTAAGACACTAGGATAACTAGATTTGTTCACTACTAACCTAATTCCTTTCAAAAAATCCGAATGCATTCGGAATTCAAATGAATTATTACTTACTTCCAAGAATGCATATCAGCACCAGCATATGTCGACCTCTCCCACCTACGTTTTGGTTGGAAACTTGGTGGAGATTAACGGCGGGGAGGGATCTAGGTGGGATGGTTGTCGGTTAACTGATTTATATTCCGCGTCCACTGTGAAAAAGTGCAAATTTATGCAAAGTGCATCAACGTTTGGCACTTAAGGTTTTTTCATTCGGAATACGACTGGTCGGCTTTTGTATTTAATGGCCCTGAAAATTAAGGTTTTGTGTAATATACGATTTCAAGCTCACTTGGCCATTCACTTGAAGAGTTTTTGAGCACCCGATATTTCGACACAGTTGCATGCGCCATCATCACGGAGTAACTCTAACATACATGGTAAATACCCCGTTAGAAATAATAGTCATAAATGTTTTATGTAATTATTGTTTAAGGTTTCTTGAGCATAATCTAGCGCTCATTAATAGTAAGCACTAATTATACGCTTTAAGGTAAGAAAATCAATGACAAATTAAACAAATAAGCCTGTTAATAAATTTTTCCGTCAAATATTAGAAAGAAGAAACAAGGTTATATTACTATATTCTAGACAAAACAATAGTACATTACTTACCAAGGACTGTAAAAGAAAGAAAGCCCGAAATCGCAGGTATTTGTGACCCGAGCCGCAGGCGAGGGTTGTAAATATGCGATAGAGGGCTTTCTTTTTTACTGCCCGTGGCCAGTGGCCCAGTACACAATTTTACGTCTCCACCGTACCATAATGCGAGTTTTACCGTACGCGTAGCGTGCGGCAAAACACTCATTATGGCCAGGTATGACGTAAATTATATAAAGACGAAACAAATCAAGTAATGAGGAATGATATGATAACAACTTAGAGAATTCAACCAACCGGAGCGGCCATGTCTGTCATTTTCTATACAATACAAGTCTGCCGATTTTTGCGGGGCAGGGGAACGTCAAATGTATGGCTATTCGTACATAACGTACAAATAGCCACGTCAGATAAACGTCAGTCAATACAATAAATATGACCACTGGTCATATGTCTACGGCAGAGGAGAATGGCCGCTCCGGTAATCCTATTGTATACTGAGAGTAGAAAACTAGAGCCAAAATAAAAGTGACAACGAAATAACTATCTCGTATCTAAGTGTTACCCTATCGACACATTGTTTTGTTACTTAATATTTACTATTTAAAAAACAGATGGTAATCAGAAGAGAATTCGGCTAAAATCTAAAAAAATGCCATGAAAAAAGCTTACCATAATTTGTATTCCTAACAACCGTCATTAAATATCACAGGCAACTTCAAATTGCCGGCCTGGTCCCACAAACCTCGTTATGCGTATTCAGAACGCCATCAAGTCCTCAAAGACAGGAGGCAATCTCGGGATTTGCAATTTCCGTGGCCTTTAGATGAAAGGAAAGTTTGAATTAAGAGTATTTTTTAAGTAGAGTAGAGGTTATTTCAAGATGGTTATAATAAGATACCTTCTTTTAAAACGTGTGACTGATTTGTATATTTTAAACTCAAAAGCTGACCGGGGCCGCGATTCGAAAAATAAACACACACAATGGACAGACAGCTCCAACCCAACTCAACCCAACTCAACTCAATGGTTACACATGGTACCAATGTTGTACCAATGTGAAACCAATGTGTGACCAATGTGAGACCAATGTGAGACCAATGTTGAATGAAAATCTGTTCGAATAGCAAATGTCAATGTCGTTATAGCGTTGAGTTGAGTTGGGTTGAGTTGGGTTGGAGCTGTGTCTGTCCAGTGTGTGTGTTTATTTTTCGAATCGCGGTCCAGACAATGTCAATATTAATGACAATAATGACATTATTTCTGTAGCCGTCCTTTTCTATGTATATGGACAATGAGAAGGACGAGTAGAGGAATAATGACATTATTACTGACAGTGTCTGGTCAGCTAAGGAAAACGAATACACTGTAACTAAAATGAAAGTAATTTAATCCGCACGCTGGATAATTTGATAAATTTGACCACCATTTTGAATTAAACGGAATATTTACCAACCAAGCGAACATAAACGTTTTTCACAACAGTAAAAGATCATCCCCAATCAATTGATGACTATTCCGTTATGAGTCCGTTAATTTTTAAAACACACTATATTATTTTAACTGTAAAATAGTATGTTTTAACGGCCTCCTAGCCTAGTCGGTAGTGACCCTGCTTGTGAAGCAGGAGGTCCCGGGTTCGAATCCTGGTCAGGGAATTTATTTGTGTGTTTATCACGGATATTTGTTCCTGAGTCATGGATGTTTTCTATGTATTTAAGTATTTATCTACATCTATCCATTAAATATATCGTCGCCTAGTACCCACAACACAAGCCTTATTGAGCTTAATGTGTGACTAGGTTGATTTGTGTAAGATTGCCCCATAATATTTATTTATTTAAAGTTGTACACGTAAAAATTCATTAAAATTCACTTAAAAAAAAGTTAAAATGTCGTTTCAGTGGTAAGTAACAGTTATATTAAAATTCCAAAAAGGAATGAAAATATTTCAAGCGCTTACACAAAGCTTTTCGTGCTTTTGTCGCGAGCTCCGCGTCTAGGGCGGAAGTTTTTTGTGTGCGAGCTTGTGGGCCAAATTGCCACCGATACTATTATGTTATTATTTATTACTCTCAAGCAGGAGTCGTAAACTCTTAAAGTTCATTCGCAACGTTTAAACATTTGTGTCAGTCTAGGAAAAAGATCCCGCTTAGTCGATATAGAGTTACTACTATTACTGCTTAAAACTACGCGTACACAATGCCCGCTATCTATTAGTTGAAGAATGAAGTATCAATGTAAATTGACAAGCTGGGCCCTTTTACTTAACTCGTCCACATTTTGCGACAGAATGAAAAAAATGTAGGTCCATTGCGTCACGAAGAAATTTTCCAGTGTATCACAACAAATTGTGTCAAGCGATACGCACTTAACATTGGACAACTGAACGGGTTCTTTGTAAAACCAAATATGTATGTATTTTTTTTAATGGCTTCCTCCCTTTGCTCAGGGCAATGGAAATTACGTGAATTACACTTTTATTCATTTGCTGATTGTAAGGTTTTCACCTCCCTACAAACACGTGGGTGGCCGAGACCCCGGATAACCGTTTGTTCAACTAAAGGGTGGTTACGCGCGTTTTGAGACTATGTTTTCATTAGCTGCACACATGTTCGTTAGGTCACCGCACAATAAGCTATAAATATTACACACTGAACTACGTAAATGAGCAAAACACAAAATACTATTCTTAAGACGCCGCAGCCATCTTGAGCTGAAACGATTATCCAAAATATGTAATTGGCCGTCAAATTGCGATTATCACTTATGTAATTAATAAAATATACTTAAGTACGTAACTAATACAAAAAATTATCTTTAGTCTCGTGGTCAATTCTAAAAACACAAAAGCAATAGTTATCGTATTAGGTAATGTTGAATTTCAATGTTCAAGTAAAATTAGTGTTAATCATAGTAGTAGTAAAATGATTGTAAAGTATAACATGTCTCTGATATTAACTTAATTGGCATGCATTTAACACATATTACAAAAAAATATATATAAGTGATTTCCATACAAGAAAAAACCTGATGCATTCCTTGTATACATCACAAACATTAAACTTTATTTTAATAAAGGACAGTCATATATGAAATAGGGTCAACATACCATTGATCGGCACTGAAAGTAACATATTGGCATAGAATAATCACTAATTCTTTTAAGATAGAGGAAGTAGGTATTTTATTAAATAGTAGCCGAATTGGTACTGTTTAACCTTATTATTTTTGCGACAAGTTGTGACAGTTAATATAAAGTAATCATAAGGATATGTAACAGATTCAATATTTGATAATCATGTTTATTTATATTTTTAAGACTGAAGTAAAAAAGGAATTTTATCTAGTACGACCTATTTACGTAAATTGAGTGAGTGAGCTTTTTTTGGTCGTGATTAAATAATCTGGGTTTACTTAGGTGATCCATTGCTCTCTTTTTTAGGGTTCCGTAGTCAACTAGGAACCCTTATAGTTTCGCCATGTCTGCCCGTCCGTCCGTCCGTCCGTCCGCGGATAATCTCAGTGACCGTTAGCACTAGAAAGCTGAAATTTGGTACTAATATGTATATCAATCACGCCGACAAAGTGGTAAAATAAAAAGTGGATTTTTTTTTTTTATTAGGGTACCTCCCCTATACGTAAAGTGGGGAGTGATTTTTTTTTTCATTTCAACCCTAACGTGTGATATATTATTGGATAGGTATTTAAAAATGAATAGGGGTTTTCTAAAATAATTTTTCGATAATGTAAATATTTTCGGAAATAATCGCTCCAGAAGTAAAAAAATATGCGCCCCCCCCCCTCTAACTTTTGAACCATAAGTTTTAAAAATATGAAAAAAATCTCAAAAGTAGAACTTTATAAAAACTTTCTAGGAAAATTATTTTGAACTTGATAGGATGAATAGTTTTTGAAAAAAAAATACAAAATAATTTCTGAACTAAGTTTGTAATTTAACCGTATAAGCAGGTGTTTATTGTACCTGTAATTTCTACAAAATTACAATGAAATGACGTGCTTTCAAATAAAGTTAAAACGGTCAAAATCGGTTCACGCAATAAAGAATTATCCCATAAAAATCATCTTCCATACTTTATGCTCGCGCGCAATAGTTTACTTAATTTGCCGATAGATGTCGCTGTACGTGGAACTCTCATATCATATCCTACATGGCGGTGTTATTAACTCTTAAGTGGGGACACTTACTGTGACGGACGGAAAACTACGGAACCCTACAGTGAGCGTGGCCCGACACGCTCTTGGCCGGTTTTTATAGTATTGTAATCCATGTATACCCAGATTTTTTAAACAAGACCAAAAAAGCTCACTCACTCAATTTACGTAAATAGGTCATACTAAATAAAATTATTTTTTTACTTCAGTCTTAAAAATATAAATCAATTTTATCGGTGTTTTTTAAGCATGATCACAAGAGGCCAGTGTTTAAGTCATATTTTTTTGCTCATTTATTAATTTTATTTTGCAAATGAATTTATGTATGATACATGTACATCCGTTTCGTCACGCCATTCACAACTTGACGCAAAAATGTATTAATAACGAAATATATAAATATAATCAAGGCCAATGGAAATGGGTCACGGAATATACATTTTTCTACAAGGTGACTCATTTTTATTGTCCTACAGTGAATAATGTAAACTCACATGTGTAGTCCCAACTGTCTTGGTCGTTTTTGAACACGTTCAATCTTTCAGGCTGTAACAAGAAAAAAAAACAGTTTTTAGAAACCGAAAACTAGCAGAAAAAAGTTTCTGGATCCCTCTTGTAACAGAAAAATAAATAGCAAATGTATGTATGAACTCGCACTAAACACTAATCAATTAGTAGCTAAGGCCTTAGGAGCCTTATTAATTGTATTTATTCTGGTTGGGACTCAGGGCTCATGAATTAATCACGTCATATAAAAATAGGCGATGAAATCTCAAATAAAAACAAGTGATGACGATCATCGCACACTGCATAGCTACTAGGTATATACATAATACTAACTAAAAGTAATAACTTGAGGCACTCTGGTTACGCAAGCGGCCTAGACCGGCAATGGTGTATTAATATTCATTTTTGCCCTGTCAGTATCCAAAAGAAAGTTAGTTTTGGAACTTTAAGGGTTAAAATGAGAAATACCATTTTAATGTTCTCAAATGATCCCATGCTTTAAATAAATAACAACACTCAATAATTTTAAACCAAAAAGAACCGACTTCACTAAGCATCCACCTTTCCAACACCAAATGCTCGATCTGCTGTAAAAAATACTCAAATCACCATAGGTGTGCCTATAATAGTTGAAGAGTTCCCTCGATTTCTCCAGGATCCCATCATCAGATCCTAACATGGTTACAATGGGACCAACTGTGAAGTATAGGCTTTCAAACAAAAAAAGAATTTTCCAAATCGGTTTCGAATAATCGGTGAACATACATAAAAAAAAAAAATAAAAAAAAATAGCAAAAACAAAGATCCCGACGAATTGATAACCTCCTCCTTCGAAATCTTGAAGTCGGTTGAAAACACATTCAACTTGAAACTGACATTAACATTCGTATAGACTGTAGTTATATATTTAAAACTACTAAAGTTAAGGAAGGAGAGTAAGTATTTTACAAACTTCAGGATCCCTTATATTACGTAAGAAACTACTGCTAAAGCCTTTTAGTATCGAAACAATCACAGACTACATCACTTTAGAGTGCGCAAAGAAAGCGATTTGTTGAAACATGTATTTGTGTCCAGGGGATCACTTTCCGATTCAGTAATAGAGCTAGAATAATATTATCTGTGATTTAATACTGGAATTGACGATTTCACAGATCGTATTTGAATATACTATAACGTTAAAATAAAAATAAAAATGTAAACAATCACAGGCTCGGGCCAGACGTGAATCCTGGATGCAAGCCCGCCGCTTTACCAACGTACCAAAACCTACCTGTTGGCTGCGATCGAACACGTTCTAAATTTGCGCCTTATTTTGTGTAAAGTGGAAAAAATCGCAGCCAACCGTTGGGAACTCAGAAGGTAGAGCGTCGGGCTGGTATTCCGGAGTCACGAGTTCGAGTCTCGCCTTGTCTCTGCTTTATACTAAATTAACTTATTAATATTAGTCTAATATCCTACGCAAGGGACTACGGGACTCAGCAAGAATTTAAGGTCGCGCTTCAAGTATCTGTATCAAGCCATGACCCATGAATGTAATACTCTCTCAGTACCTATGATTACACTTGCGGAATCTATTCACTTCGTATCTCTGGCTCTACTATCAGGTTTTCCTCTACGAATAGTGGGCTGAATAAAGTAAATAAACTTTTATTTTCTCGAACACCGTTAACAGTTGCAATTTCAACGTTAATATCTCGCAATAAAGTCTACTTTGATGATTTACAATAGAGTAAGATACAACTTGACACTAAGTTGAGTGAATTTGATATTAGCTTGAGCACTTTTCTTGGAGGATGTAACCATATAGAGATGATCTGGGATAACTTATATTTAAACAAAAATACCAATACGTAGGAAGGGCTACATTTGGAAAGCTAAAAAATCTTACCCTAAATGTTTATATATTGTAAACACGGACAATGCTTCTCTACGCTAGGCAATTTCATTAATAATTGAAACCCTAAAGACATAATGAAGATATACACCGTGGGCCCATATAACTAGACAGATTTTAACAGTGTATTCCTGATCATATTTAGACACTAAAATGTCCTATAAACTTTCTATACATATAATAAAGCTGAAGAGGGTCGAAAGTCTGTACATGGAAGATAATCGAAAAAAAGTTGGCTGGGGATACTTATAATCGATAACAGAATACGTTCCAACAATTTTTAGAATTTTTGTCTGTTTATCTGTTTATCTGTTTGTCTGTTTATCTGTTTATCTGTTTGTCTGTTTATTTGACCGCGCATCACGTGAAAACGGCTGAACGGATTTTGATGAAATTTTGTATAGAGATAGTTTGAGTCCCGGGAAAGGATAATATTTAGCTTTAATCCCGAAAATCAACCCTGGTGGGGGTAAAAATGGGGTTGAAAGTTTGTATGGAGAATGTTTAACTGCTGAAACGATTTAGATAGAAATGAGTATGGAGATAATTTGAGTCTCGAGAAACGTCATAGGATAGTTTTCAAACCCTTGTGGGGGTGAAAAGAGGGTTGGAAGTTGGTATGAGATTTTTTTTACCGCTGAACTGATTTAGATGAAAATTGGTATAGAGATAGTATGGGTCTCGAGAAAGGACAAAGGATAGTTTTCAACCCGAAAATCAACCCTAAAGGGGTGAAAAGGGAGTTGGAAATTTGTATAGGGAATTATTAACCGCAGAATCGATTTAGATAAAATTTGGTATGGAGATAATTTGAGCTCTGGAAAAGGAAATAAAATAGTTATATCTCGGAAATTATCCCTTAAGCGGATACAAAAGGGGTGGAAGTTTACACGGGGAAGAAACAAAAAATAACCGCTGTACGTATTTAGATGAAATTTGGTATTGAAATAATTTGTAATTTTTTCAAAAATATTTATTTCAGACAACATGGTCCATTTTGTTAGTATACATACTAAGTTGTTAGTAAGTAATCATATTAACACACTTAAAATAAAACATAAAACATCTAAAACTTATATTCTAAATTGGACTTTACCAGTTTGATCAACCCGTAGACAATCGGGCAATCAAATCTACCGGCAATCATCCTCAGAATGTTGTTGCTACTGCATATTTATAACATGTTACCCGTCGATGCTTTAAATTTACCTTTACCCGCTCTTAAGAAATATTTGAAAATGTCATGAATGTCAAAGGGTTATTGCAGGTTCGAGGACTATATATGACGGACAAGTTGCATGGCCCAAACCAAAAAACTACTACAAAATCATCTAACATTTATAGGACACCGTTTAGGTAGGAAAACATATCAAACGTTTTGTGAAGCAGTCAGATTAGGATTTATTTTTATTTATAATTAAACAATGGGTGCGTTATCTGTCTCTCAAGATGTTTTGATATGCCTTCTTGAAGAACTACGCACTATTTTGTATCTTTAAGATCTAATAATGTATTACTGTTTTGAAAAAAATAAGTCCCGTCGAGTTTCTTTTCGGTCATAATACTTCTTGGGCTCAGGTGTAGGGTTAGAACCGGTGGTAGTTTTGGAACGAAGTTCCTTATCGGACGGTTCGCGGATGGGGGGCTAGGCGAAAAAAAGTCACGTGACCGTCACGAAAAAGCGTCACGTCACGAAAACGCGACACCCATACGATTGAGAAACATGTAAAATGGAATGAAATAAAAAATATATAAAATAGAATAAAGTGAAGTGAAGTGAAGTGTAGTGAAAAGTGAAAGTGAGAAGTGACAAAGTGTTAAAAGTCGAGAACCTTAAAGTAAAAAATGACGAAAATGTCAAAAATGGCAAAATTTCTTAATTACAAAAATTTCGAAAACTTCAAAAATTTCCAAAATTTCCGAAATTTCCAAATTTACCGAAATCTCCAAAATTTCCAAAATTTCCAAAATTTTCAAAATTTCCAAAATTTCAAAAATTTCAAAAAGTTCAAAAATTTCAAAAAAATTAAAATTTCATAAATAAATAAATTACCACAATTTCAAAACTTTCCAAAATTTCAAAATAATTAAAACCACAAAATTTACGAAAAAGTCAACAATAATATAAAGTAAAATACTTCGTTCCAATCGCGTGTTTCACGACACTCGTGTATTTTATTTTTCTCTGACGTTCATTAGTGCATTGTAACGTGCTTACATTGAAAAATAAATATCTTGATCTATACCAATATCATAAATCCTCTATCGGAACCGTACGTAATTACCACCATTATTGCAACCAGTAACGTAACATCAGTGTATTATCTGTGACAGTGTGGTAAAAACGTATGAAAATTCATTACCTACGGTAACGTAATGAATATCCGCCCCCCGACCGCCGGCGCAATAAGGTTGGTCATGGCGGTGTAATGGCGGTCATTCTCATGTTTTCAATGGATATGAGTGTAGGTAAAGCGGTGTATGCTTCTGTACATAATTAGGCCTTATTACGTAACAGTTACATAAACTACTATTTATCTCTTTTTAGGGTTCCGTAGTCAACTAGGAACCCTTATAGTTTCGCCATGTCTGTCCGCAGTCTAGCTCAGTTACCGTTCGCACTAGAAAGCTAAAATTTGGTGAGGCCTGATAAGAAGGTTCAATATAAACTATATTGAATAAAATCGGTTTAGTTTTGAATTATCAGTCAAAAACGCATATTGAAAGGAAGTGCCGAATAGTAAAATGACGTAAGCGCCGCCGAATATCCCTTAATAAACGACCTTTTGAACGGATGCTTTGTAACAGGGCGGCATCTACGAAACTCTACACTGAGTATCGCCCGACATGCTCTTGGCCGGTTTTTTTTGCATTGTTATCCCGAAAATCACCCCTTAAAGATTACTAATTCCAATTCAAGAAAATCCCCAGCCAGGTTATACGTAGCCTATAAAAATTCAACGTCTAAAAGGGGGGGGGGGGTAGCCACTACACTCGATTGAGTTTAATTTGTATGGGTCATGGACCCCCCCCCCCCCTCCAAGTGCACCACAAATAGAAAAAAAAACATTTCTGCATTTGTGACCCCCCCCCCCGCCTCTTCCCCAATTTCAACCGCGCCTGTTCTTAACTTTCATGCTTAGACTGATTTGACGGGAGGATCGATTTGGATGACATTTGCCGTGGACATGAACTTATAAATACAAAAGTGGTCCTGTATCGTCCGATATACACCTACTACTCTATGTCGTTTAAATCATGCCAAAAAAAAAGTATTAATTTTTGAGGGTAGTTTCATTTAGTGGTAATTGTAAAATATTTTATTAGGACTACTGTCCTCTAGCGTGTCCATCTGTCAACTTTACTTCAAGTTCGGCCTCCAGGGAAGCGCGAGAGAAATTAGGGGTGAATTAGCCGCTTACTGACACAGACCGAATTCCACGCGGGCGAAGCCGTGAGCACAGCTAGTCTGGAATATGCCTAGGGTCAAAGTTAATACCAATTTTAAAAAAGAACACTTTTTATTTTATCTCATCACAAAACGCCTTTCTAAAGGCGTTGTTGCCACTATTGGACATAATTTACACGTCCTTATTGACAGATATCAAAGTAACTGCAGAAACTAAATTTTTACAAAAAAAAATGTACCAATTTGTTTTAGGCGATAATTTAATTAATACGAGGGTTGCTACGTATATATCCGGAAACAAAAAAACAAACAAACGTACACGGCTGAAAATGATTTTATTGTTTTTCAAAGTATTCCCCTTGATGATTTATGCACTTTTGCATTCGCGTGAACCAATTTTTAAAGCACTTCTGCCACTCCGCCTGAGGTACCTCCATAACGTGTTGTTTGAATGCGTCGACAGCATCTTCAGCGGTCGAAAATCGTTGACCGCGTAATTTATTCTTTATATTTGGAAATAAATAAAAATCGTTGGGTGCCAAGTCAGGGCTGTACGGCGGATGACCCGTTAATTCCACATTTTGACCCTCCAAAAATAGAGTTGTTTCGCGTGACGTATGACAGCTGGCATTGTCATGATGAAGAATGATTCTTCGTCGCTGGTTAGTTTTACGAATTTGTTCAAATACTTCCGGTAAGCAAATGGTCGTGTACCACTCTGAATTAACCGTTCTACGGTTTTCTAGTGGCACTGTAGCTACATGGCCATTAATACCGAAGAAGCAGGCCACCATTTGTTTCAATGTACTTTTTGCACGAGTAACTTTCGTAGGGTTCGGCTCATTTTGAAACACCCATACCGTTGATTGTTGCTTCGTTTCGGGATCGTATGCATATATCCAGGATTCGTCACCTGTATAGATGTTATAAACGGCTTTTGAGTCACCACGGTTATATTTTTTTAACATTTTATTGCACCATTCGACGCGAGCATCTTTTTGCTCTTTTGTTAAGTTGTGGGGTATCCAACGCGAACAAATTTTTTTTACAGCCAAATAATTATGTAATATGCTATTAATGCTGGTCATAGAAATACCCAGAGTCGCCTCTATCTCGCAGTACGTAACATGTCGGTCGTCCATTATAAGTTTTCGCACAGCCTCGATATTTTGTTGTACAACGACCGATTTCGGGCGACCTGCCTTAACTTCGTCCGTAAGCATACTACGTCCACGATTGAACTCACTAAACCAGTGATACACAGTAGTTTTAGATGGGGCTTCATCACCAAAAGTTGAAGTTAGTTGATCTATGCACTGTTGTTGCGTTAAACCACGCCGAAAATCATAATAAATCATAGCACGAATATTTTCACGAGTGAGTTCCATTCTTGCTGCGAGATGACATTAAAAACCCGTCAAAAACAAAACACGAGCGTTAATAAGAAAGAAAAAATATACCGGCCAGTACTTAAAAAAGTTCAAATTTTACCATGGAGGTCAAATATGCTATTTAAGAAGATTGTAATCCCGGTTTCCGGATATATAAATAGCAGCCTATGTAACATAAAAAAACAAAAAAAATTTTTTTTTGGCGAAATTGACCTAAACTCACATAATATTTTTTCCTTCTTTTGGTCTTAGAAAAGTGTTGTTAAGATCTGTCGGGTTCTTCCAGCCCACGGTGTATTAATTATTTTAACTTTACAATCTTGGCATATTATGTTATTGCTTTAACACAATAGGATTTCATCACGTCCTTACTTTTAGATATTGCCATTATTTAGATTAGAACAACCTCATGGAAGAATAATGATTTTAAACAAAAAAGAACCGACTTCACTTAGCCTCAACCTATCCTAAAGCAAATACCCGAGTTACTCTAAAACATACTCAATAACTATAGGTTTGGCTATAATATTTGAAGAGTTCCCTCAATTTCTCCAGGATCCCATCATTAGATTCTCACCTGATGACAATGGGACCAACTGTAAAGTATACTCTTTCAAACAAAAAAATAATTTTCCAAATCGGTCCAGCCGTCGTCGAATAATCGGTGAACATACATAAAAAAAAAACCGGCCAAGTGCGAGTCGGACTCGCGCACCGAGGGTTCCGTACAAACCTTTACAACTTAAAGGTATTATAGACCTGAGTATTTGATATGAATTTCAATTTAATACCTCTACGCGTTTACGAGGAAAAAGGTAGTAAGTTTAAAATTTAAAAAAATATTTATTGTATGATTTTACTAAAAATGTCTACTTTTCGTAATTTTTCCTTTGTCTGTACTATGTATATGAAGTTTCTTCGTGCCAAGTTTCAAGTTTCTGAGTTTACGGGAAGTACCCTGTAGGTTTTGAGTTTCTTGCGAGTACTCAGTTTCAAAATATGCGACTTAAATTGCTATTTCTTTTGATTGCGTTGACATAAAAGTTTGGTTTTGCTACATCTGAAAGGTCCTATAGCCCTGAGTATTTGACATGAATTTCAATTTAATATCTCCACGCGTTTACGAGAAAAAAAGTAGTAAGTTTAAAATTTAAAAAATGTTTTTTTGTATGATTTTATTAAAAATGTCTACTTTTTGTAATTTTTCCATTGTCTATGCTATATGACGCTGCTTCGTGCCAAATTTCAAGTTTCTGAGTTCACGGGAAGTACCCCGTAGGTTTTGCGAGTGCCGAAAAACTAAAATTTGCAGCATAAACGACTGTATCTTTTGATTGCGTTGGCTTTTGAGTTTGATTTTTTCACAGCTCCAAGGGGCAATAGACCTGAGTATGTGGTATAAATTTCAGCTTGATACCTCCACGCGTTCCTGAGAAAAATGGTCTTGACAGACAGACAGACAGACAGACAGACAGACAGACAGACAGACAGACAGACAGACAGACGGACAACAAAGTGATCCTATAAGGGTTCCGTTTTTTCCTTTTGAGGTACGGAACCCTAAAAATAGCAAAAAGAAACATCCCGACGAATTTAAATCTTGAAGTCGGTTGAAAACACAAAAATTCAAGTTCTAATAATGCCACTAAACTACATGCGCAACTAAAACCCAACTTAATTACCTACAAAGTAAAGTCGTATTTCCATCATGCAATTAATACGAGCTTTACAAAGTGTTTCAGTCATTTGAAACCGCAATTTTATTCCGTAGGCATTAAGTAGCCGTCAAATGGAACGTGCGGCCGTAACTTAAACGGTGTCATCGTTTTAATGTAACCGTTAAGTCCGTAACACACCCGGTCTTGCTGTTTATAAATGCCCTGGGATGTCATTAAATGTTCAGGCTCTGCAACTCTTTTAACGAAACTGGGCCGTATCTCAGAATAAATAATAATACCTACGTATGGTAGGTTTGAAGTGTATTAAAACCCCTGCAGCTAACGTATGCACACGTGCTTAATCGTGACCGTCTGTACCTGGTTACCAAGCGGACCCAAGGCTCAATTAAGCCGTGGCATAAAGCCGTGACGAACGCTAGGAGGATGATGATCACGGCCCGTATGTATCATGGACTTCCGGTGTCGGAATGTACAGTCACCGGTAATAGTATCTTCCTACACGAAGGCCGCAAATATGTGTGACACGGCCCTAATGATATGGCCCTACAAATAAGAGCGTGTCACATATTATTGCGGCCTTCGTGTAGGAAGATACTATTGCCGGTGACTGTACAGGGTTGGGCATATTAAGTGTCCTAGTTTTAGAAACCTCTTTTTTTTTTTAAATACTTCAGATCTTTTTGAACTATTATACTTTTTAAATTGCTTATTTATTATAGTATCTACAAATCATAATGACAGATTGATTATCTTTTTTTTTGTACATTTGTCAACGATGGACGCAAAACGCGAACTCGTAATAGATTTGTACAAGAAAAAATATAAGCCATGCGAGATATTTAGGAAACTGAAACGCCTAAATATAAATATAAGGTTCATATCGCGGACTATAAAACGTTTTATAGAAACCGGATCTTGCCGACCGAGGCCCAAACCTGGACGAAAACCATCGATACGTGTGGGAAATCTAATAAAACGCGTCCGTGAGAGAATTAGGCGGAATCCAGCACAAAGTGCGAGTAAACTCGCGAAGGACCTGAAAGTCTCAAGAAGATCAATGGGTCGAATATTGCGAATTGATCTGAACCTCAAGGCCTACAAAAAACAGAAAATACACGGTTTGACAATAGCTCAAAAAAAAGCTAGAGTTAAAAAATGTAGGGGTATATTAGCTTGGCACGATGGAGATGATATGATTTTTTCGGATGAAAAGATGTTTGTGCTACAAGACAGCCACAATCAACAGAATGATCGAGTGTACGGAGTAAGTTTACGGGATATTCCAGCGGACAAACTAGCAGTGCAACGATTCCAGAGTACGTCTGCAGTTATGGTATGGGGGGCCATAAGTCCTAAAGGGAAGTTGCCACTACTGTTTATTGACCGTGGGGTGAAAATCAACCAAGACTTCTACATACAGAACGTTTTACAAGATCATCTGCTTAAAAACGCTCAAATGTTATATGGGAACGAGTATTACTGTTTTCAACAGGATAGTGCCCCATCACATAAAGCCAAACGTACACAGGACTGGTGTCGGCAAAATTTAACAGATTTTATACCATGGGAAGAATGGCCTGCGTCGTCACCAGACCTGAATCCCTTGGATTTTTCAATATGGGGTTACATGTTAAGCAAAATTGGGAGCACACATGGACTAAATTTGAGTTCATTTAAGGATCGGTTAATCAAAATATGGGACGAGATACCTGAAGAAGTCGTGCGTGCCGCATGCAAGTCGTTTTACAAGAGATTGCGTAAAGTTTTACGAGCCAAAGGAGAGCGTTTTGAGTTAACGAATTAATTTTGTAAATATATAACATAGTTTAACACAAATACATACAGCATTTTTATTTTTGTTGTTTTATTTAAAATTTATTGTCTTATTAAAATAGGACACTTAATATGCCCAACCCTGTACTATCAGCTGCAAAAATTCATACCCAATTTATGAATGATTTCATTCATAATGTGGATATCCATTTTTGTAACCTGCCGTACTTTCAGCATCGCGACAAAACCATACAGCGCGCCGCCCCTGACCAATATGAAACTATTTTTTTTCATTAAGACAACTGTGGCTGTAAAAATCGCCGTAATATGATGTCGGCCGTTGCTTCGTTAAGGTTCTGGCGTCAGGATTAGGCAGACCACTAGATCAGGTTTATTGGGATTATACCCGTAGACCAATCTACAGAACGTATTTTCTTTTCTATAAAGAGATAAAATATTCTCAAAAGATAAAAAGCAAGCAATTTAAATTAATTTCACTGAAAAATTGGAGAAAACTCGCTCATCGCTACTGGGATAGCAGAAGGTTGACACTATCTATTAATTAAATTTTCTTACTGCTCCAACTTACAAGTCTCTGTTTGGGCCAACGGTTGACTGGTAGAGAATGCCATTTGGCATTACGTCCGCCATTTGTACATGTTCATTTATTTGTGCAAAACAGTTTAAATAAATAAATATCTCGAGCTAAGTTGGTGATCTTAGATCTCATTTAGCTTTAAGCTTAACACATATCATCATCATCAATATCATCATATATGACGGTGATATCTTGACGGTTCTTTGCCTTCTCCTTGACAGCCTAATACGACTCGACATTTATTTTTTAGAGTTCCATACCCAAAGGGTAAAATGGGACCCTATTACTAAGACTCTGCTGTCCGTCCGTCCGTCTGTCATCAGGCTGTATCTCGTGAACCGTGATAGTTAGACAGTAGAAATTGATGATGTATTTCTGTTGCCCCTATAACACAACAAATACTAAAAAACAGAATAAAATAAATATTTAAGGGGGCTCCCACACAACAAACATGTTTTTTTTGCCGGGTTTATACACAATGGTACGAAACGTTTCGAGCGCAAGTTCGACTCGCACTTAGCCGATTTTTTTTCCTTGCCTAATCCATGCTCTCTTTTGATCCTATTATATCCATGGGGATAATATGTATAGACACACAACCCACTGCACAACTATATATCGTTCACGCAGCGAAGCATCCGACGACGTCTGTTTTTCCTCAACCCGTTAATCATACATTTGGCACATGCAACGACCCGGCGGCGCCAGTTACCAGATTTACAATCTTTGCACTTGTTCAAAAATGACTTAGATAAACTATTAACTTCGAAGTGCTACTATTCCCTGTCAGATTTTTTAAATGATAATTTCACATAATTGGATAATACTTAATTGACTGATTATACAAGATGTAACAAATATAGTGGTGATCCGTTGGTGTCGTGTTCTAATTATAAAAAAACCAAAAAAAAATTATCGCGCAAATTTTTTTTTTGTATGGACGGTTGGCCGGTTTGGAAGACGTGTCCCATACAAAAAAAATTGTACTTATTTAAAATACGCTTACTGTAATTTAATAAATTTTTAATATCAAACTCTGCACGTATACTTGTAAATTGGTATATATATTTAACTACCTAATTTTAAGTTTTAATTTGTATGCCAATAATATATGCTTTATACCACCACTGTTTCCCAATTACTTATGTTAACAAATAAATTAATTAGAGTAGAGAGTGCCTACTGGCATTAAGTTCGCCTTTTGAACATCAAGTTTTTCATTTGTGCAGTAAAGTTTAAATAAATAAATTGAATTGAGAATTGCACTAGAATTACAAAAAAATAAAAGTAGATTTATAGGTGTATTTAATTTAGGTTATTTTATTGTAGGGATTTTTGTTTTGTTTTTTAGATTGTTTAGTGTTATTTTTAAGTGATATTATTGTTTATTTTATTTAAGTTATATGTAATAAATTCTCTTATGAGTCTTATGACATAATTGCACTAGTATTAGCAACATGATTTTGTTTTTCCAATAGAGAGAAGAATCATATTTCAGTCATATTGAAGACTTGTGATTTTATGAACATTGCAATGAAAGTTAAATAAAAGTTTGTAGCAAGTAACTCCCATTTTTTTGTAGATACTTTTATTGCTGACTGTACCTTACTGTATTACTGTAAATTACGGAAGTATACCAAACTTCAGCTCAATCGTACACCGGGAAGTGGTTGAAATTTAACTTACAAGATTTGAAGCACATACATATACGGGGTCAAGCTAAATAAAAGTGTGTAAAAAGTTTGTAATATAATTTTAAACAAAAATGAACCGACTTCACTTAGACTCCAACTATCCAAAAGGAAATGCCCGAGCTACTGTAAAAAAATATTTAAATCACTATAGGTGTGCCTATAATATTTGAAGAGTTCCCTCGATTTCTCCAGGATCCCATCACCAGATCCTGACCTGGTTACAATGGGACCAACTATGAAGTATACTTTTTCAAACAAAAAAGAATTTTCCAAATCGCCCCAGCATCTTCGAATAATCGGTGAACATACATTTAAAAAAATAAGTGAACATAGGTGCATTAAAAAAAAGCAAAAACAAAGATCCCGACGAATTGGGAACCTCCTCCTTCGAAATCTTGAAGTCGGTTGAAAATTAAATTTCTTTGGGTACAAAAAATAAGTGTGTCAGAAAGTTAAGGCACTCGCCTCTTCACCTTTGAGGTTATAATACTTATAACAACGTGTGTCCGCTTATAAATGCTCATACTAAAATTAACTTCCAAAATGATAAGCAAGACTTATACAATGTTAAATAAAGAATTATATGAACAGTGTCTGCTTTTGGTAGTAATTGCAATTATGCAATTTACACAGCAGTCTGTCAGTTAATGGAGTTATACCTATACATTTCAAAAGTAACATTAAAATTCACACCTTCTAAAATCGACGCCCGAAGAGCTAGCCGCGGAAATTGTGATACAATAATGAGAGCAAAGAAAGCTTTCTGAATAGTTAGTTTGAAATATACTATCCTTATTTCTTGATCCGGGAATCTAGCATCTGTTCATTGGTGGCGGTCAGATAATTGGAACCACTTGAAGAATACAAATCCTAGAACCCAAAACGGGTTTGATGCGGTATTATGAGTTATGTAAATGTAATTAATTAGAATATATCATTGCCAGGTGTTTCTCTTAGAGGAAAACAGTGACAAGTGACCAATAATGTTATTCATGTTATTGTTTCTGTTTCTACAATAACACGCAATGTTTTTGTTCTAATGTTAAAATATAGGCTCTGTCCTCTATAAATAAATAGGACGACTACAGCAGTTTTTAAAATTTTGATATTCCTTTATCCAACTGAAAACTTTTGATGCCATATCAATTTGACCTCCACCGATGAATAGCTGCCAAATGCCGGGATCTAGCAATAAGGATTTCAAACTAACTAGAGGGGTTTCGTTGCTCTCGTTATTACGTCACAATTTCCGTGACCAGCTCTTAGTCTATCACATCCGCATCGCGTTCACGAGTCAGGAAATATTTTAGCGACATCCAACACACATGCCTTATGTATGAATAATACATGAACACTGACATACTAAAATTATTATTTTGATGGAAACCTCCGCGCTAGGAGCGTGAGGGGAATGGTTAAATAAACTGAGGAGTCCATTCTCGATTATGTATTTGATAGATTGAGATTTTTTATCCTGTTAAAAAAAATCTGTTCATTCAAATCTATATATATAAACGTAAAAGTCCTGACTGACTGAATGACTGACTGACTCACTTAAATCAACGCCCAGCCCGAACCGTTGGACGTAGAGAGCTAAATTTTTCACAATAGGTAGTTTTTATAACGTTAGTATCCACTAAGAAGGGGGTAAAAAAAGGGTTAAAAGTTTGTATGGATGGAGTTTAAAATTTTGAGTTAGAGATTTGAAACTTCGTACGTTTACTAATAATTTAAAAACAATAAAACCCATTTCAGCATTTTTCACTAATAATTTAAAAACAATAAATTTCAGCATTTTTCAAAATTCAACCTCTAACAGGGTGAAAAAGGGGATGATAGTTTGTATACAGATTTTTTTTGTGACCGACTTGAAACTTCAAGGCAAAAAACTAATTTCAGCGTTTTTCAAAATTCCACCCCCGAGGGGTTGAAACCAGGTTGAAAATTTTGTATTAAAGGGAGGCCATAACTACTGAAGCTAGAAAGTTGTAATTTGCAGGACGAGTTCAATTTACAATTTGTATAACTAACAATAAGCGATTTTGAATAATTCTACCCCTTAATGGGTAAAAATGGTGTTAAAAGTTTGTATGGGTGGGGTTTAAAATTTAGAGTTAGAGATTTGAAACTTCACACGTTTACTAATAAATAAAAACAATAAAAATGATTATAGCATTTTTCAAAATTCAACCTATAACGAGGTTAAAAAGGGGTTGAAAGTTTGTATAGAGATAAAAAACTTTTTTGTGACAGACTTTAAATTTCGTTTGTAGGCTACTACTAACTTTAAAGCAAAAATACTAATTTCAGCGTTTTTCAAAATTCCACCTCGGAGGAGTTGAAACGGGGTTGAAAAGTTTGTATGAAAGGGAGACCTTTACTACTGAAGCCAGAAAGTTGTAATTTGCAAAACGGGTTACATTTACAATCTGTACAACTTATAAGAAGTGACTTTGAAAAATTCAACCCCTAAGAGGGTAAAATGCGGGTTAAAAAGTTTGTATCGGTGGGGTTTAAAATTTAAAGTTAGAGATTTGAAACTTCGTACATTTCAGCGTTTTTCAAAATCCAACCTAGAACGGGGCTAAAAAGGGGTTGAAAGTTTGTATAGAGATTTACATTTTTTTGGTTTGAGATTTACTAGGAATTATTGTTCCTATTTCCGTTCCATTTCCATGTTCCAGAGTGAGCTCTGACAATAGTTTGGTCATGGTATCGCCAAATAAAACCACGACTATATAGTACACAAAGAAGTTACGCAAAGAATAGGGTACATTTACGTTATTATTTACATATTAACACTTATTTGTAACTTTGAGCTATGTCTACGTTACCCGTTTTTTCGCCAAAATAGCTATAAGTATAAATATATTAAGAAGATGGTTCAGGGATTAACAAAATACGTATAATACGGTTCCTCATACAGAGTTTCATATCCAATTGTATCTTCTTAACTAACAGATACAATGGATATGAAACTCTGTATGAGGAACTGTATTATACGCGGACGAAGTCGCGGGCGGAAAGCTAGTTTCTTATATACAGTTAGTTGCATAACTGAGTCAATATTAGTACCTTAGTAAAATGTAAATAATTTGATAACAATCAATTCAGAATTCAGAGATTGCATATACATGAGAAAATTTGTCAAGTTCCGCCGTGACCGGGTGGTCTAGTGGTCAGGACGTCAGCCGCGAAAGCTGAAGACGCCAGTTCAACTCTGGCCTCGGACACCGGAGGGTTTGGTCACTTTTTCTGGAGTATATATCTATTTTCAGTTGATAACAATCAAATTTACATAAAAGTTCTAAACGTAAAATATTAATCCTTGGGTATTAATCCGCTACAAAACTGCTTCACAAATTATTTTCTTCCGACTTATTGCGATTGATTTTCTTGCGATTAGTTGATTATATTTTCATTACTGGATTCAATTGATAATTAAATTTTTATTGTTTTTATTTTTATTTTTACTATTATTGTTTATTGCTCATCCGGTTATGTCTCTGTGCTGTTTTCTGTGCTTCGTGTTTGTGTTTCTGACTTTTGCCTAACAATAGTTCTGTAAGTTTTTTTTTTTGTATGTACTAACACTTATATGGGCTTTGCCCGAAATAAATGATTATTTAATTTAATTTAATTTATACATTTTTCTCAATTTCATACCGAAAACTGTAAAATTTCACCTAATTTATTTTTCCCATTATTTCATTTTTTCTTAGGCATTCCCAATTCAGTAACTCATTTAAAGTAAGGAATTCTACGACCATTATTTTAGTTATCAATCATTTAAATCAGGCTTATTTTTGTAATTATTTACTGGCGATGTATAGTCAGGTGCAAAACTGAGTCAAGGCAAATGGCCGAACAAATTTCTTGTTAGTTAATTTTTGTAGCGGACTTCATTCTGAGATAACCATAAAAATACGTGAGTGATATAAAAGTCATACACCTCATTTAAAAGAGCATATGTACTATTTCAACTAATTGTCTTACCTGGTTGTGTAAAAGAAAAATATAAATATAGGGTTAAATAAAAAAAGTACTTTAACGGTTTTTGGTTCAAAATCATGGATGAATAAAAAAATCAAGATTGTGAATGCAATGAATCGAAATTGGCTTTTCATATGGATACATAGCTGACACCGAGACGAACAAATATAACCTGAAAGTTTTTATTTTTTCCGTAATTGATCAGACTTATCTTCATTTAACGATGTCGGTGCAAAACTGAGTCAGTACCAAATATTATCTAATAGAGAAAATGTTTATTTTTATCTAGTTACAATAACATAATAGGTCAGTAAGTTTATTAGCGTTGTTACCAATTAATAATAAAATAGTAACTTAATAACTAGCCTCTTCTGAAATAATGAAAGAAGCAGTGATGCACATTGGTTCAGTTATGCAACTAACTGTACATATGTTACAATTATTTCAAAACTTAAAGATGGTCCCCGTGTACATGTAAAAGAACAAATTGAATTTCGCGTTTGAAACTAGGTATTTTACAAAGAAAACAGGTTTTAAATTCAAATATTTACCCCAGCCCTATTTCCATGTGTCGCACAAGTCTGCACGGCAACGTATGACCAGGCCGGCTAGCATATCTTACGTTGTCGCCTGTCACTTCATACTTCGAGTCGCGCTTGAAGTATGAACTGTTGCGTCACACGTCAAGTTATGCTAGGCGTGCATGCCGGTTAGCATATCTTACGTTGTCGCCTGTCACGTCATACTTCGAGTCGCGCTTGAAGTATGAACTGTTGTGTCACACGTCAAGTTATGCTAGGCGTGCAGGCCGGCTAGCATATCTTACGTTGTCGCCTGTCACGGCATACTTCGAGTCGCGCTTGAAGTATGAACTGTTGCGTCACACGTCAAGTTATGCTAGGCGTGCAGGCCGGCTAGCATATCTTACGTTGTCGCCTGTCACGTCATACTTCGAGTCGCGCTTCAAGTATGAAGTGACAGGCGTATCTTGACGTGTGACGCGACAGTTCATACTTCAAGCGCGACTCGAAGTATGAAGTGACAGGCGACAACATAAGGTAAGCTAGCCCTACAGGAATCGCCAAGGCAGTTTTAGTCGGTCAGAAAAAATCATGAAAGTGAGGCTCGATCAAATGAATCCGGCTGTTTGATGTGACCGATAAACCGGTAAATATTCGTACTGAATTTGAATAAGACTCAGATTGAATTAGTCGCGTCTGAATTCAGGCCTGGAACCGCAGTTACATATTACATTATTGTAGCTTCGGATATACGTTTATTGATTTAAATGTCGGTTTCTGTCTTGCATATATTGATGGAGGTTTTATGTATGTCGCTTGGAATAAAACGAATTTACGTTAATAATTCAAAACAATATTACGTATAAATTAATAAATTAATATTATGGGACAACCTTACACACAAACCGACCTAGTCCCACGTAAGCTCAATAAGGCTTGTGTTATCATAACACTGTTATGGGTACTAAACGACGATATACAGGCTGCAATCGTTAAGTGTGGCCAGGCCATAATTCCGTAAATATAACAGATATCCGAAAACTTCCAACTGATATCGAAAGTGCGTTACCCAATGAGTAAAATTACATTAATAACTTTTTTTAAATAAAATCAGAACTATCCCAAACATTAACTTCAAACCCGGACCGACGTTCGGATAAAGACTAGTTTGTACGGTCTAGTCATTTCACCGTTATCAAATTATTCATGAATTGTTTTATTTTATTCCATATCAATCAATTATCATGTTATTACAGTTTATTCGTGCAAATAATGAATCTCAAGCAGTTTTATCTCTTACGGCACCGACGTTCTTCTTTGGGAGTGAGTCGTCGTAGGTACTAACTGTATGGGAGCGTTTAAACTTAATATTTTTAATATTAATACTTTTATTTAAAAAAAAGCTATTAATGTAATTTTACTCATTGGGTAACGCACTTTCGATATCAGTTGGAAGTTTTCTGATATCTGTTATATTTACGGAGTTATGGCCTGGCCACACTTAACGATTACACCCTGTATACAACGTGTTACTTCCAAGACTAAAAACCTGAAAACTGTTTATTGAGAATCGAGAGTGGAATCGATTGCAGTATATCTTAAAATGGCTATACCTTTTCGTTAATTTTCCAATTTTTACGTGTAGAGTCTAAAAGTTTATAATACTACAGTTTACCAATTTATTGAGAGGTTAGGAGATTGAGGTTGAATATTTAATAATGGCTGCCAGCTTTGACAAATTTGTTTTTCATTGTCAAAGTATGTCATCTTATGTCATGTTATACAAATTGACAAAAAGGTTGATAGGTTGACATGACAGTAGAGATGTGACAACAACGCAACAAACGTAGAGTTAACAATTGAATAGAATTACAAGGAAAAATAAACATATGAATATCCTTCGAAATAATTAACCGATTGAAAAATAAATACTCTAGATTAATTAGCAATAATAAAAATCCTTTGGGGTGTCTGGGCTTTTCAACCGACTTCAAGATTTCGAAGGAGGAGGTTATCAATTCGTTGGGATCTTTGTTTTTGCTATTTTTTTAGGGTTCCGTAGTCAACTAGGAACCCTTATAGTTTCGCCATGTCTGCCCGTCCGTCCGTCCGTCCGTCCGCGGATAATCTCAGTGACCGTTAGCACTAGAAAGCTGAAATTTGGTACTAATATGTATATCAATCACGCCGACAAAGTGGTAAAATAAAAAGTGGATTTTATTTATTTATTAGGGTACCTCCCCTATACGTAAAGTGGGGAGTGATTTTTTTTTTTCATTTAAACCCTAACGTGTGATATATTGTTGGATAGGTATTTAAAAATGAATAGGGGTTTACTAAAATCATTTTTCGATAATGTAAATATTTTCGGAAATAATCGCTCCAGAAGTAAAAAAATATGCGTCCCCCCCCCCCTCTAACTTTTGAACCATAAGTTTTAAAAATATGAAAAAAATCTCAAAAGTAGAACTTTATAAAAACTTTCTAGGAAAATTATTTTGAACTTGATAGGATGAATAGTTTTTGAAAAAAAAATACAAAATAATTTCTGAACTAAGTTTGTAATTTAACCGTATAAGCAGGTGTTTATTGTACCTGTAATTTCTACAAAATTACAATGAAATGACGTGCTTTCAAATAAAGTAAAAACGGTGAAAATCGGTTCACGCAATAAAGAATTATTCCATAAAAATCATCTTCCATACTTTAAGCTCGCGCGCAATAGTTTACTTAATTTGCCGATAGATGTCGCTGTACGTGGAACTCTCATATCATATCCTACATGGCGGTGTTATTAACTCTTAAGTGAGGACACTTACTGTGACGGACGGAAAACTACGGAACCCTACACTGAGCGTGGCCCGACACGCTCTTGGCCGGTTTTTTTTTTATGTATGTTCACCGATTATTCGAAGGCGGCTGGACCGATTTGGAAAATTCTCTTTTGTTTGAAAGAGTATACTTCACAGTTGGTCCCATTGTAACCAGGTCAGGATCTGATGATGGGATCCTGAAGAAATCGAGGGAACTCTTCAACTATTATAGGCACACCTGTAGTGATTTGAGTATTTTTTACAGCAGCTCGAGCATTTGGTGTTGGAAAGGTGGATGCTTAGTGAAGTCGGTTCTTTTTTGTTTAAAATTATTATTGGCTCAAGTAACACGTTGTATATAGGTAATAGATATATACCTATAGATAGTATAGATAGACAAGGCTGTAACAATAATACTCCGTATAATAATCCGTTTAAGGGCATCCTATTGGGTTTGGTATCCTATTGCGACTAAGAAGAAGTAGGAGAAAATGTTTTTGGACTTTCTTTTGTATGGGGCACGGTCACCCTCCATACAAAAAAATCTCATGAATATGAGATCTCATGGTTAGGATACCAATTATGCCCTTAAACGGATCACTTTTTTGTTACACATTGTATATAAATATATGACTAATAATGTTTGTACCTTAAAATAATAGTATCACCGAATTTCAATTTCAGTAGGTCAATGTTATCAATAGGGGTTATTATCAATGTTACTCTGCGTCCGTAGGAAACACCTTAGACAACCCTACACGTGACCCCTGCCTGGGTGGTGCTAAAAGAGTAACAAACTTGGCAGCTGCACTGTCCCATCTGGACCTCGCAGTACTCACTGGATTTTCTTCATCAACTGCTTTCCCACTACTACTACCTGAGAGAAAATGCCTATATAACCAGTGACATGGCGCCATACGATAAATAAATAAATCTAAAGTAGTTTGACTCGATTCCCACGGCTTGACTAATAAATTAAAATGAATTTCACGTTCACACCTCACAAACAAAACTCGAACGAACTGTGGCTAGCCTAAGAATATCTTTAACGCACCGCCACTGGTAGATACGAGTATGTAATATCTACTATCTAGTGCCCAAACGTCGAACGTGATACTCTAGGACAGTGTCAAGTGTCGGGACACCGGTGTGGGCGGCATTTTCGTGCCTGTCGACAGTTTACAAGAGGTTGAAGTCCTCCCGGGGCTAAGTACACGGTTCTTTATCTAAGTTCGTGTTGTGCACCATTTTTACTATAGTAGACATGATAAGAGACTTCTACATGCAAGTAAGCTTGTATGTACCATCGGATCGAGTTCATAAATACCCAATTTATCAATGAACTCAAATATAAATTGGCATAGCAATTATGAACCCGATGGTACATACGTTCAGTGGAAATAATAATACAAAATACACTAGAAAAAAATGTTTATTTGGTAAATAAGCAGAAATAAGTTTTTTGCGTTTTGGTGGTACGGATTATTAACATTAAATAATCGTCCTAAGTCATTTAGCAAATTTAAATTTGGCCAAAAGCCATTTAGTTATTATTTGATATCACTTTGCGTTGTACTTATAAAATAAAATCAGATAAAATACACATAAGCCTGAATTCGAGTCTGCCTGAACCAACACAATTAAAAATAAACTTCGTTATACAGGGTGTAATCGTTAAGTGTAGCCAGGGAATTATTCCGTAAATATAACAGATATCAGAAAACTTTAACTTGATATCGAAAGTACCCAATGAGTAAACTCACGTTATTTTTTAGATAAAAGTAGTAATATTCAAAATATTAAGTTTAAACGCTCCCATACGTTTAGTACAACGACGTTCCTTGAGGCTGTAATTTCCCTATCGTAAGGGATAAAACTGGTTAAACTGGGGAAACTGTAATGATAATTTATTGATATGGATAAATGGATACAATTAAACAATTAATTAATCATATAATAATGGTGAAATGACTAGGCCTCTTAAACTAAAGCCTCTAAACGAACGCCGTACTAAAAGTTTGTAGTTAATATTTGGAATATTTCTGGTTTTGTTCTGAAAGTTATTAATGTGATTT
The DNA here is from genome assembly GCA_947086415.1 of Pammene aurita. NCBI lineage: Eukaryota > Metazoa > Arthropoda > Insecta > Lepidoptera > Tortricidae > Pammene > Pammene aurita. The sequence continues at coordinate 16,914,854 of OX352314.1, forward strand.
TACTCATTGCGTAACGTACTTTCGATATCAGTTTAAAGTTTTCTGATATCTGCTATATTTACGAAATAATCGCCTGGCTACGTTAACGATTACACCCTGTATAATTTACTACTGGGAAAATCTGTCATCCTCATCTAGAGCTCCAGTGGAGTGTGCAAGCATCCCTTAAAGCCGGACTTTGACATGAAACCGTCCGTCTGTCTGTCATACGGTCATATTCGTAGCAGCGTACCGCTTCAAGCTCTGTATCTGTGCCTAATATACCTAATGCTAATATATCGATGAAAGCACTGGCGGACAATCGTATAGGAGAAAACAGTAGTTATGAATAAACAGGGGAGTGGGAGAAATATGCATAAGAAACCATCAAATTAATACATCAATGAATAGGTATACGTAATGATGTAACATGACACAAACGTAAATATATTGTTTATATGGAACGAACTACATTAAGGCAATACTGCAATAACACTGAACTATTAATTAAACACCAAGGTCCAAATAGATCTTAAAAACTAAACTTAACTTTAATTATATTTTTATCAAAAATGTCGCCCCGCATCGCTCCCAGTGCAAAGGAGCCCATTACGCTCGCCGCGTTGCCGCGTTGAATCGCAATAGACAGCCTCTGTACCAATGGTCCGGCCAATATGTGAAGAAGCAAAAATTGACTCTAATGACTTTTACGAGTACATGATCATGATGATGATGATGATTTGGTCATCAGCAAACACCGGATAGACGGGGGCAAAAGTGCACCAGTGCTAGTGATTAATTAAAATTCGACTAAATTTATCGACATCGTTAAAAACAATTTTATCCATCATTATCAAAATGGTTAATGGCTAAGTTTGAATACATTTAATTGTGTGCAAACCTCTTTCATTTATACTTATCACAAGTATAAACAACCGATATCTGACATTGACGGTCTCGAGTCACTTGTGACAAGTATTGAAATTATTGAATAATTAATTTAGTACAACAATTATTTAGCATTCCGATTAATTACGCCTACCTTTTTGTTTTTTTAAGTCGGTTAAAAATGCCTCGCAAGAAAACATGGAACAATTTTCATGGAAAACTGACCATTCAGATATAGAAGATAGAGATACGACTTACTTTTGCAAGAAATGTAAATAATTAATTAATTGCTCATAAAGTTTATTTATGTGTATGTCGTTTTCTTCTTAATTCACATTCTTAAAATTACACAACGGTTGTACGTTATTTTTATCGATATCAAGTAATAAAATGAATTTAATTTGTCCTCGCACTATTAAACGTTGGTCATCAGCTATAGTCGTAAGGTCTTTTACTAATATTTTTTTTGTTAGAAACCTACCCTACTTATGTAATAAATTGCGAAACGGCCATAAAATTAATGAATAAGAATCATATTAATACCAAAAACAATTTAAAGACAAACAATTTTCATAATTTTATTGCAACTGTCTACTTAAACTATTTTTTTACTAAATAATATTTACTTTAGTCGCCAAGCACAATATCTTACACAAGATTAAAATATTCTTATCTTGCACTCAAGCAGACTTGCACAAGACATGCCTCCCATTATTCACTGTCACTGGACGGCCATAATAATGTTTAAAACCGTTAAGAATATTTATTTTCTTAGTTAAAACTGCAATATATCAACATATTTAGTTTTAAACACTGTATGTTTTCGCTTTAGTTTTAACTTGTAACCTTTCTCATGTCAGTGAATTTTTGTAATTCTTATGGGAAATAAAGTCCTATAAAACCTATATATGTAGATAAATATAAGTAATTTTACTTCACAGTCGGAACACTCAGATTGTTCGTGGTCTCGATTGTATAAGTCTCACAATCCGCGTTAAATTATATTGATCCCTTAAAATATAACAAACGCACAAATTCCACGCAGTTTGTAAAAAATAGAAACGTTTAAAAAACACACACGTCATAATAGTGTGCAAAAATGTTTTAAGTGTTGAAACAGTTTTGATATCACCGACGCGCCGAAAGTAGATATCACAAACAGCGCTTTTAAGAAACTGCCTACTACATTAACAGTCAGCGTCGGAAATAGCTAAATTCAACATCTTAGTAGGTACGAGGGCCGTTTGAAAAGTCTTTTAAAAAACTATTTATTAAACCTTTTTTTTGGTAAATGGCATTAACACTGGCTGGCACGATCTTTCAATTGATAACTGATGAAAAATTAAGAAAAAAAAACAAAGATTCGTCACTTTTATCGTTGCTTAACTGAGATCAACTACGCATTTCTGTCAACTATGGAAAAATCAGAATTTCGTGCCGTTATTAAACACTTTTTTATAAAGGGTTGCACTGCTGCCACTATAAAAATTTAACTTGATTCTGTTCATGGCACTAATGCACCGACGTTGCAAACTATTTACAACTGGTTAAATGAATTTAAACGTGGCCGGTCAAGCACATCTGATGCTCCACGCTCTGGTCGTCCAATCGAAGTCACTACTGAAGACGTTATTGAAGAAGTTCATAATATCGTACTCGACGACCGCCGAGTGAAGGTGCGTGAAATAGCTGAAAAGATAGGCATCTCTACTGAGCGTGTACATAAAATCCTACACGAAGATTTGGCCATGACTAAGCTGTCTGCACGATGGGTGCCACGTTTGTTGACGATCGAACAAAAACTCGAACGAAAGCGAGTTTCAAAACTGTGTTTGGATATGATGAAGCGTAATCCTCGAAACTTTTTGAAACGATTTGTCACTGTGGACGAAACTTGGGTCCACCATTACACGCCCGAGTCAAAACAACAGTCCAAACAATGGATGGCTGCTGGTGAACGTGCCCCAAAGAAGGCAAAGACTGTTTTGTCGGCTGGGAAGGTGATGGCGACAGTTTTCTGGGATAGCGAAGGAATCGTCATGATCGACTACTTAGCTAAGGGGAAAACTATCATCACCGACCGTTATTACGCAGATTTTTTAGACCGTTTTAAAGCCGAATTGTTGGAAAAACGACCAAGATTATCTCCGAAAAAAGTACTCTTTCACCAAGACAACGCCCCAGTGCACACCTCAACTATTGCAATGGCAAAAATCCATGAATTAGGCTTCGAGCCGGTTCCTCATGCTCCATATTCACCGGACTTAGCTCCGTGTGATTATTACCTATTCCCAAATTTGAAGAGATGGCTTGGAGGACAAAAATGTTTGACAAATGAAGACTGTATAGCAGGTGTGAATGGCTATTTTGCAGACCTCAACGAATCCTATTTTTTGGAGGGGATAAAAAAATTGGAAACTCGCTGGAATAAGTGTTTGGCCCTTGAAGGAGATTATGTTGAGAAATAAATGTATTTTGTATAAAAAAACTGATGATTTTTGACTTTTTAAAAAACTTATCAAACGGCCCTCGTGTAAGATTTCGAAGGTGGAGGTTATCAATTCGTCGGGATCTTTGTTTTTGCAATTTTTTTTTTCGTATGTTCACCGATTATTCGAAGATGGCTGGACCGATTTGGAAAATTCTTTTTTTGTTTGAAAGAGTATACTTCACAGTTGGTCCCATTGTAACCAGGTCAGGATCTGATGATGGGATCCTGGAGAAATCGAGGGAACTCTTCAACTATTATAGACACACCTATAGTGATTTGAGTATTTTTTACAGCAGCTCGAGCATTTGCTTTTGGAAAGGTGGAGGCTAAGTGAAGTCGGTTCTTTTTTGTATAAAATTATTAACACAACAGGAGAAGAAAATCATTTAGAATACCTCTCCCGCTAAGCTGCTTTTGCTGCTGATTGAACATACAAGATGTAACAAAAATGCTGGTGATCCGTTTAAGGGCACAATTAGTATCGTATTATAATTATGAAAAAGTAAGAAAAAAAATTTTTCAAACGAAAAAAAAATTTTTTTTTTTCGCAATACGATACTAATTATGCCCTTAAACGGATTACCACTATGTTTGTTAAACCCTGTATACATAGTAATAAGTAGTTTCTTAAAGCACTGCTCGTGCCGACTGTACATTAAGTACAAAACACAAGTAATTGAACATTAGACCTTATTACCTAACCACAAGGTTTATAATTGGCTTAGTTATCTAGCAAGGCGGTTCATCTCAAAATGAGAGCGTATCATTACGTGCTAGAAACAAGTGTTCCTTTGTCGTGTCCCGAAGTGTCTCGTCTTTTAGCTACTCTAGTGTTCGCTTGTGGATTTATACGTTTCGGTGGCCATATGTGTACGCTGTGTAATTAATATACATAGATGTTTCAATTAGGTATATTAAACATTTGAACTATAAAAATATATAATCGTTTAACGTAATATTTATGCCGATTAAAGATATTTCGTTGTTTTAGCCCAGTGGTGGGCAAACTTTCTTCATGGGGGGCCAGAAAGCTTGAGAAATTTCGGAGGAGGGCCAGAATTGCAGCAAAAATGGAAATTTTAAAATTTTACGTTTTTATATAAAAGTGCAATTCCGGCCTGCCTCTTGAAATTTCTCAACCTTTTTTTACCGCAAAAAAATAACAAAAATATAAATATATGTAAGTATATATTTATTTGAAATGAATCACATGTAAGAATCAAAATTATACACTTCCGGATATTTTGATTTTTATTTATTTTCAAATAAATAAAACTCAAAGGCCCGGGTGTGTGAGACATATGAAATTGTTTTTGTTTTGCCATTATATCGTTGAATGCAGGTTCGAGATGTGACGAAGTAATTTTCAGCAGTGAGAAAAGGTGTTCATCAGTAAGTCGGTTTCTGATTGAGTTTTTTCGCAATTTCATGGTGGAAAATGTCTGTTCGCACACATACGATGACTCAAACATAGCCATAATTTTCTGGGCGTGAGCAATCATCTTCGGGTATTGATCTTTTGGCAGTGTCCTATAAAAATCTAGCTTAGTTGTATTTAAGAACAGTTGTTTTAAATGGGCGCTACACTGCATTTAGATAATTTCCAATTGCAACTCTGCAGAGACGTTCTCGGGATCTACGTTAAACGGCATCGAAAAAACATCTAGTGATGACTGTACTTAAAATCTTGAAACCTAGTTTCAAATTGTGCGTGAAGTTTCTGCAACTGCTGACTGAAATGTTTCAGTTTGTTCTCACTCACTGGTGCCATAGATTTCAAGCGTGGAAAGTGAGTTAAGTTGTTCTAACCAATCTAACCTATGCAATTAAAATACAGAAACAGCTGAGTTTTAAACGATTTCAGATAACTCCAAGTCTCATCTAAAAATTGGTTCTTACCCTGCAATTTTTTATTTAATATGTTGTAGTGTTCAAGCAAATCGGTAAACTGATTTTTATATTTATTCATCTATCTATCTATCTATATGTATTCAAATATTTTACTTCATAACGGGTGAATCCTCAAAATATAATCATCACGGGCCATATACAAATTATTACAATGTATCCGGCGGGCCGGATAAAATGGTTTCGCGGGCCGGAGTTGGCCCGCGGGCCGTACTTTGCCCACCACTGTTTTAGCCTAAACCACAAAAAATATTCAAAGCCAGTATTACGGTACGTAATGTATTGTTCTAGTCTAATTACTTTATACCGGGTGTTGCCTGTAACACGAGCAATAGATTAAAACATAGATTCTACTCCTCAAACAATATAACTTTTGTTCAACAACTTAAAAAAAATATGTAGTCATTATATTGTCTCTTTTTTAAACAAATTAAATAGTATTTTCAATGTACGTACTAATTAACATTGCTTGTCAGTCTTGTCACCCTACAGACAATCAATTTCGCAATACATTGCATGTTCAAATAAACTTTAAAATGTACTTAAAATTAAACCATAAATTATTTTTCAAAGTCGCTGAACAGACGTTGTATACTTTGAGGAGTAGAATCTAATCTAATCTAATTTTTTGCTCATGTTACAGGCAACACCCGGTAACCTTCAGCCTTATAGGGCACTCGCTTCCATTAGAGTTTAGGCATTTCTTCCCAAATATATATATGTATGCAGGTTTAAAAAAACTATGCATTTCCGTAAAACAAATAACTTTTACCTTCTGATTCATTTAATAATTACCACGGTCCACCTATCCAAGCATTTTTTCCAGTCACAACACACAATATTGTCGTACATTGTAAAACCGCACAACCATTACGCGTCTAATATATCGCCCGCGGTCCGCATTCGCGTTTACACGTGTTACGTAAGCAGTGTTGCATTACAAAAAAAAACTCGTTCAGAACACTAGCCTAAATTAGAGTAAATTTCAGTAAAGACTAAATAGTAATAATACTATACCTCCCTTGGGAGTAAAATGCGATTTCTCTCCCGCTTCACTGGCGTGAAATAACACGTTTTATGAACAAGTGTGATGAAAAATAACAAAAACATTATCTATCGGGGTAGAATATCCAATAACCATCGCTGAAAATCACCCAATATTTGTGTAAAAACCGAGTTTACATATATTTTGAATAGAGGTCATTGTGAAAAGCCGAGCAAGTCGACCATTTAGTAACACGAGGCAGGCAATAATCAAAATTTCAAAATGGTCAGCCTTTCTTTTTGTGAATGTTGCTAGGTCATAAAATAAATATGGATATTCCCTTACAAAGTTAGTGTTCACATATTTTTGTCCCAATGTCCTTATTGATATTTTAGACCATGAAATGGGCCGTATTCTAACTTTAAAACGTTTAGACACGATCCAACTTCAATACAACTCCGCAACGCAACTCTAGCTACGCAATACAGCTAGCGCCTAAACGTCTGAATCAGAAATAATAGAATTTGCATAGACATATAAAATAAGAAGACGTAGCGCCGTAAAGACAAAACTGTGATTCCATAATAAGCCGATTTCTTCGTGTTTACGCGCGACACGCACACATATACAACTCGTGGACAAGCGGTGATTGGTTCAAACGTCAAAAGTGAGTGTGTGCACGAGATCGCGGCTTATTATGGAATCACAGTTTTATCTTCGTGGGATTCCTCTCCTTATTTTATATGTCTATGAGAATTTGCTTGAAAATTATTCCGATGCAACTCCAATACAACTTCAATATTGGTTGATTATGCTGCGTGTTGAAGTTATGTTTGAGATAGATTGTGTTTTTAATGTATTTGAAAATTAGAATACGGCGCCTTGTACAATGATCTAAAGTAGTCTAACCTGGAACGAAACATCATTTGATAACCAGTTACTTTTCAGTGAAGGAAAACATCGTGAGGAAACAGAATCTAATTTCAATATGGCCTATAGTTCAAACTCTGTAAGAATGAACTTTTGACACATCGCAACGCCCGTAGAACGTAAACGCGCAAGATACTTTGAAATTATAAACAAAATCCCATAACGATTTTACAGCTTGTCATGTACGTAAACACAATATTTCACTTTTAATAAACGTTACTCAATTAATGTTACATTTTTTTCATATCTTAGTTATTGAATATTTTACGATAACAATTTAGCATGCAAACTGTTACGATCTACGCCTCCTTTTTTTTAAATTTAGTGTTGTGACCATGTCTGCTGTTCCGATTCATATAACATTTCCGTAAGTCGATAAAATCGATCATGTAATCAATAGGCAATATATAACAATAAAAACCAAAACGAAAATAAAATGAATTACGATGTGAAAAAAGGTCATTACTGTAATTGGCTACTTTCCTGAAAAAATAAAAAGACTTTTCATACAATTTGTATGAAAAGTCTTTCTATTATTATTTATGGCTTCTCTTGAGTCCTAAACTTGGTTGGTATAGTCTGGCAAACCATTTCTGTCAGTAGAAACGCGCGGCAAATTCAAAATACGTACATGTGGCAACCCTTTGTGATGAGACACCGTATTTCATGACGAACATATCAATTCACATTGAGTTTGTTTCTAGTGCATTTCACTCTCTCATCTTAAGCGCGAGTGAGATAGAACTCCTGCAACGTTCCCAATTAAATTTAAATTCATTTTTAAGCCATATGTCAATTGCCTTAACCAGATTATCTGTTGCAGTTGATATCAGACGAAATATATCCGTCTCCTTTTTACACACCGTAAAATGGCACCTTGATGAAAGGGGCGGAAATACCACCTAAAATTAAAAACATAAAATTTGATGATCATTGCTGCTTTTTTCACTGATTCTTAGTGTTGTCATACTTTTGTTCGCTGTACACTGCTACTGCGTTCGTTGGCTGGCCAGACTATATTAAGAAATTTTTATCCTTGTTGGAAATAGGATCGATTGGCATCAATTGTCATAAAAATTGTTTTTGGCAAAAATTACAAAATAATAGTTTTTTATTGAACTGAACCCAAAATTTTAAATGCATTTAAGTTCCTTAAAAAAAAAATAAAGAATGTTTCCTGTCAGTGAATTGAGCTATATCAACTTTTTAAGGTAGTTCCCCTCCAAGGCCCATGATTTTTTTCCACTCTGTATATGAGAATAACAGAACCCTTGTGACAATGATTATAATTTTATTCCTGATCAGGCTTTACAAATTACCAAAGACCGTAATTCATAGCTGAGCATAATTATGGAGCATCATATCCACAGATAAGGTAACCACTAGATAAGCCTTACAAGGCGACTTGGGGTCACCGCTCGTTGGAGTAAAACGACTAATAAATTGCGCGGGTGTCCGCCGTGCCGTTCAGTTGCGACCATGTTTTAGACCTGCACGTAGTGTGTGTGTATGCAAGAAAAAAAATTGAATACGTATGAAAACTATTCAAAATCCTGGCATATTGTAGTGTAAGGTGATGTGGCAAATGTTTCTAAACTTTAAGAATCAAAAGCGTTGGAATTACATTCCACTTTTACTTCAAAATCATTTTTTTACTGAAATATTTTTCTAGCCAGCGGAGTTCATTTTGAATAAGTCACTTGAGAAGTAGTTAGTATGCCCGTCTCTTTTTGTCATGTTAAGAATGTAATGTGCTATTCGTTTCTTACGCAAGCACGTGTACGATAGTGATGTGCAGATGATGTGTACCGGCACCACGTACTTTCGACTTACCAAGTTTACGAAAGACAATGGAAAACAGGAGATCTTTGTTTTATTTTCTTTTTTTCCTTTAGTTTGAGTAGTTGGTAGAATTTAAAGATTTATTCCGTCGGTAGTTTTTTTTCATATAGTTACAATAAATATAGGTATTAAGAGTACCACAAGAGCGTTGCTTCTATAAGATACTTTCAATGGGTGTCACATGAGAGTTGTTTTAAGGAACTTTTATTTGGTGTCACATGAGCGTTGCTTCTATGAGACAAGTTCAATGGGTGTCACATGAGCGTTGCTTCTATAAGGCGCTTTCAATAGGTGTCATATAGGAATGGCTTTAAGGAACTATTAATGGGTGTCACATGAGCGTTGCTTCTAGAAGACACTTTCAATAGGTGTCACATGGGAGTTGCTTTCAGATTTTTAAGTGGAGTCACATGAGCGTTGCTTCTAAAAGTACTTTCAATGCACAGATAAGGTATATTTCAGATTAGTGTATAAGGCGACTAGGTAAAATTTATTGGTACTTTTTTAAAGTAGGAAAATACATATTGCATTATTGTTATTTGTTACCAATTTAGTAAACAGTAAATACCTCAATTAACAACAACAAATTACGGTTCGGTACGGTACAGTACCGTTTACTTGTAGTACACATGTCCCATCACTACGCAACCACGTGATAGCGTGGTGATAGCGCGCGGTCCTTGAATCAACCAATCGCAGCGCCGCTATCACCCACCCGCCCCTCACGTCTTCCGCAAGACTTGGTGACTCGGGCCGCGAACAAAATGAGCATCATTATTACTCTATAGGAGGTTCTCTGTGATCATATCATAAGACTTTCTTATCATACCGTATTAATGATGGAAATATTATAATGCCATACATAATTAGTAGATTACAATTATCAAATGATCTTTACCTAAATCATTTTATTTTTGCTCTGTTATAGTTATGTTTTCCTTTTTAATTTATTTTTGTATATTAGGCACAACTGCATAGAACTCATCTCAACTCATATTCTCGGTGGAATCACTGACTTCCGAAGTCACAGGCATCCGCCTAGTTCGGGAGACAGAGGCTCAGTTCCGGTGAAACTGTTTCAAACCTAATACATAAGTCTCTCTTAAGCTATTAGCGTACCTACTGTGCAAATATTACTTATACTTGTATTAGGTTTAAGTCAATAAAGATTATTCTTATTCTTATCATTTGAGAAGATTTGTGATACTAAATATATAGGCATATCACAAGAAAAAATCGGTTGAAGTAAAATCGATTCGAACAATTCATAAATAATCGCTAAAGACAAACGATACGTCTTAGCCCCATCACTAATCACGTCAGTACTGAAGTGTCAAAAGTTTATTCTTAGAGATTTTGAACTATAGTTTACCCTCGTTACAGTCGACATGGAGGTCGATTTTGTAAAAAAATGTGTTTACGCCAATTCATGAGATTAAATTGCCGTGCGGACCCGGACTCCAGGCTCAATTGGACGTAGTTAAGCGAAAAGGATCCATCCCCAAAAATGAATGACTTACAATATTGACATTAATTTTAATTAGTTTATAATTGTAAAATACCCTAGTTAAACACTGATTTAAACTTTCACGGTTTTTACACATATCTATTTGTAATAACGGACTTAACCGCGTATATATTTCCAAAAATTACCTTCGACGTTTCGAGGACGACATTGTCCCCGTGGTCCCGAAGAAAGAGTCTTTCTTCGGGACCACTTTCTTTTTTGGAAATATATACGCGGTTAAGTCCCGTTATTACAAATAGATATACCCTAGTTAGTTAGATAGTTACATTTTTTCTCTGCAACCACCTTAACGCATTTCTGTTTGGCCCTATGATTGACTGGTAGAGAATGCCTAAAGGCATTAAGTCCGCCTTTTGTACAATTTTTTTTTATGTGCAATAAAGTTCATATAAATAAATAAATAAAGAGTAAATTTTATTGTCAGGTTTTTGTCGACTGGATCCTTTTTCCTAAACCACGTCCAATTGAGCCGTGGCAAAAAGTCAGGAATAACGCTAGTACCATCACCCACACTGTTAACTGCCCATCGGTGTACCTTATGCCTCTTGTAATAAGGTCCACCGATGTACAGTTCAGTGTGTTGCTGTTTGTACTATGATAAGCCTGGTCTGAGCCTTCGACTGGTCCTGTAAGTGAATGGAATGCCCCAGGAAACAGGAAATGCAAGCTCGCAACGCCGACCTCGCTTCCGGTGCCGGGGTCTCGATGACGGTGCCTTTGTTGCGTCTAGTTATCATACTAGGTAGTTGTGAAAGGACGAGCAAGACCGTTTAGTAACACGAGGATTTTTTTGAGTAAATACTCAAAAAAATCATAAACTTTTAGTTTTTCTCAATGAAGAGATGACAAAAGACAAAAATAGTAATAGTTCAGTTTTGTTCAAATAATTGCTTCGGTATCAATTAGTTCAATACCTAAGTTTTTTTATGCTATTTTTTTTTGAAAATTAGATACAGTGGTATGACCATGAAAGGGTAAACAGACAGACAAAAATATAAAAGACTATAAATGACAATCGCCTGCATCAGAAAAGGCAGAACTTCCAAAAGAAATTAACGCTTAAAAACAGGAAGAATTCGCTCACAACACGAAACTACGTTTTAACGGGTCGAATTAAAGACGGAGGCGGAGACGCATTTGCCACAAAGGTAACGAAGAGCTATTATTGCCGGTCGAGTCTGATCGTAGATTACAGCATGTAGAAACCGCATTTTGAATACTGATATTACTGTGCAAGATGCAGATAGTTAAAAAAAAGTTTGTATTTTTTGGTAATTAGTGCCGGTCATAAATAATACTTCTCGGGTCAGAGGTGTAGGGTTAGAACCGGTGGTAGTTTTTTTTTCTCTCTGACGTTCATAAGTGCATTGTAATGTGCCTAAATTGAAGAATAAATATCTTTTATCTTTAGTGGAAAAATTCACAAGAGCAAGAGCAAATTTCCCTTTTAGAATTGAATTTACAAATAAGTTTTCTGAAGTGGACCAAATTCAGGACACTTTTTGTCAGCTCAATGGTACTTTTAAACACACACGGCGCTTATCGGTGATTTTACACAGAAATCAAGACCCGAGGAATCACACATCATTTTATTGAATGTCGTAATACTCATGGTTAATCTCTTATTATTTTGCTGACAAATGACTGGTTTAGCCAATTGCTGTTGGAGTTTTTAATAATTAAGATCCAAGTAACGCTAAATACAGGTTTAGCAAAAATCTTACAAGAGTAGTGACAGCTAAACATAACAAGCCTTAGACAATTTTCGTAAAGTCAACGTGAATACAGTTCAACTTGTCCTTTATTTAGTATATGTACGCCTACGCATGGCAACGGAGAGAGCCTACCGTTTAACATGCTCTATCTACGTGTCAGCCATCTGCGAGTCTAGCTACCCACAAACTTGGTAGCATGATTAATGGAAACACAGGAAATGCTGCGGTTTTTGCACTTGGGACTTGTAGTTGCAGTTAAGTTGAATCTTACACGGTCGAATTGAAAACTTACCATTCTGCCTAATAGACTGACGGAGAGCTAGCCACCTCAGATATGACACCATAATGAGAGCAACGAAACCCCTCTGTTTGCTATACTATGCTTATTTCTAGATCTGGACATCTAGCAGCTGTAAAGTGGTGGAGGTCAAAGAATGCAACCCACTTCAAGAAAACAAATCCTAGAGTTAATTTTGTATTACGCAGAACGTCTGCTAACGATACCACAATGTTTAGAAATAAAGAAAAAGTAGAAATATCCACTGCCTCAGGCGAGACTCGAACTCGCTACTCTGGCATACATGCCCATCGCTCTGATGGGCATGGATCCCAGATGTCGCTAGGCTTCCCCGTAAGACGCATAAAGGATATAGTGGAGAAATTCGCAGCCATCAGGTAAGTCTCAGTAACTTAGTTGGTCAGAGCGATGGGCATGTATCCCACAGTCGCGAGTTCGAGTCTCGCCTGAGGCAGTGGATTTTTCTATTTTTCCTATATTTCTATTAATCCTAGAGTTCTGGGTTTGATGCAATGTTATGTTATGAGAAACTAATATAAAAAATAAGTAGATTAAATGCTGCACTGTCCCATCTGGACCTCGCAGCACTCACTGGATTTTCATTATCATCTGCTTTCCCACTACTACTACCCCAGGGAAGAAATGCCTATCTATATCCAGTGACATGTAGCCATACGATAAATAATTAGATTATATCATAGCCAAAAGTTTCTGTTTGCGGAAAATAAAGCGAAACGACGTATAACGTAATTCACAGTTTGTCGCCTACTGTTTTTGTTTCCGTAATAATACGCATTTTTTTTATAATAATAATGATAATAAAATATTATTTATTTGCTTAAAATTTGGTACAAAGAGATGGTAAGGATAACATATATCAGTACTTAAACATATTTTGCTAGTTTAGCATGCAAATGTACACTTAACTAAACTTAACCAAATACCTATCTATCTATTAACTTCTATACAATATTATCTAACCTGCAAAACAGGTCATCTGTAGTGTAAAACATTTTAGTTTTTAGCCAACGATAAAGTTGTGCTTTAAATAAATTAAGAGGGAGATCTTTAACATTATCGGGAAGGGCATTGAATATTCGTATACACATATAATAACTACTTTTCATGAAAAGGGAACTACTGGGAACAAAATCAATTACAAGTCTATTAGGGTTTCTTGTGTTCCTGAGATATACATCTTTAGCTTTTTTGAATAGGTATGGGTATTTTTTTTACAAAAACAGCTGCTTCAAAAATATACATACACGGTAATGTCAAAATTTCATGCTTTGCAAATAATGGCCTACATGATTCACGTTGGGGTTTCCCACACATTGCCCTTAAACATTTCTTTTGCGCTATTAATGCCCTAGCCGCGTCACTGGAATAACCCCATACAAGAAGTCCATACCTTAATTGAGACGCAACATATCCGTCATATGCCATCAGTAATGTGTTCCAACCAGATATGTTGCGAAGTCGTTTGAGCACATATGTAAATTTTAAGAGCCTATCACACACTGTGTCTATGTGGTTTTTCCAACCACAATTCATGTCCAAGGTGATCCCTAAGAATTTTACAGTATCAACTTCCTTAATTTTTGTGTCATTGTATCGGACATCTAATATTTTTCCATTGTTTCTTACACTACGGAATTGGATAAGTTGAGTTTTATTAAGATTTACAGATAAATTATTGAATTCAAGCCATTTGATTATAGATTGTATAGTATTATTAATGTCATTATTGTATTGCATTTCATCATTACATGTCACTAGAATTGATATGTCATCTGCAAAGAGCGTACATTGATGTGTAGTTATATCTGGTAGGTCATTGACTAATAGCAGAAAAAGGAGTGGTCCTAGTACACTACCCTGCGGCACTCCCTGGCTGATTTCAATGTACGAAGACCTATGACCAATTGTAGTAGAGCTTATAGAGTTTCTTATCTCAACACATTGCTGTCGGTTACTCAAATATGACTTTAGCCATTTCAAGCTGGCCCTCTTATCCCAAGATTTTGGAGCTTATTTATTAGTAGGTCATGTGACACGAAATCAAATGCCATTGACATGTCGAAGAACACTACAACTGCCGGTTTCTTACTGTCAATATTTCGAATGACACTGTTTATAAGGTTAAAAGTCGCAAGGGTCGTACTTTTATATTGTTTATAAGGTTAAAAGTCGCAAGGGTCGTACTTTTATTTTTTTGGAATGCATTTTGTTCTCTTTTTAAAATCTGATATTTCTCTAAAAACGACATGATCCTTTTATGCATGGCTTTTTCGAATATCTTAGATATGACCGGTATAAGCGTTATCGGCCGATAGTTGCACATTAAGGATTTGTCTCCCTTTTTAAATAGTGGTGTACTATTGACAGTTTTGGTTCTAATGCCTTTATAACTGAAACAACTTCGGCTTTTTCCCTACTTTGGTATTACTAGTTTAATGCAACTCTTTCTTTAATGCAAAAAGCTTAGAAACATAAAAAAGAGTGCTTTTACAGATTAGAAGACAGCCACGGTTCGTTAAGCTTTAAGCTGACACGGCATTTCAGCTGCAAAAGATTATTATAATAATCTGTGGCAAAAGGTTATTTTACTAGGTCACTAGGATTTTTCTGCGATTTTGTCCCACTCTCATACTGAATTAAAAACCTATTTCATTCTTTGTAGATATAACATTTTGGTATACAAGGTATCTTACGTCCTAGGCCGCGATTCGAAAAGGCCGCGGTCTCACATTGGTACAACATTGGTACAATGACCCGGGGTATGTCCTTAAACTACGTCCGGACTTGGGTATGTCCTTAAACTACGCTGGACCCGGGGTATGTCCTTAAACTACGTCCGGACTTGGGTATGTCCTTAAACTACGCCAAAAAGAGAGGTATGGGCACTGCGAATGGCATCTTGCTAAGTGTGGTAGGGCACGTTCAGCGAATGTCATCTCGCTCAAATCTGGAGCAGAGCCCGACGGGGAAGTACCTCCACCTTACAGAAAACCACAGCAAAATAGCACTAGACCCTACTCATAGTGTTGTGTTCCTGCCGGTGAGTAAGGTCGCCAGTGAGCTCTAAGAGGATGCAGTGTGTCGACGACGGCAAGGGACCCACGGAACCGATAATACGACCGTTGGTCTCTGTGGGCGCAGAGTGCAGGTGCGGCTATCAGGGAGACCCGGTGAAACGGCTGTCCGCTGGCCGCCCGCAGGTCAGTAGGGTTCCCGAACCCTGGGCGGCTGAACCCCCAACCTGCGAAAAATCCCTGGTGTAGTAGTCGTGCCGGTGTAGGAGACCGGAGTGGACCCGGCTACTGCAACAGGGGGGGACCGGGGGCCCTTCCGTACGCCGCGCCTGCAAACTGCACCTCCCACATCGTTCCTCGGTCGGTTTGTTTCGTATTCTTGTCCTTTCTGCTGTCGACACAGTGAATCCTCCTTTATTTCCTATACACACTTCTAAAACAACATGGCGAGAAAACAAAAGAAGAGGAACAGTTCTTCAGCGGAGTCCCCTTCCACAAAAGTGGACTACTGCAACATCAGGGGACTGCATTCAAATCTAAACGCAGTACACCACCACCTCGAGTCTGGGCAGCCGACCCTTCTGTTCCTGACGGAGACACAGATATCCTGCCCGGCCGATACATCATACCTGTTATACCCCGGTTATATGCTCGAAAGCAGGTTTGTGAGGCGTGCCGGAGTATGTATGTACGCTCGGCAGGATGTCTGTTGTCGCCGCCTCCATGCTTATGAAGACAGGGACCTGTCAGTGATGTGGGTGCGTGTGGACTTCGGCGGCCACACCCGCGTCTACGCGTGCCTTTACAGGTCTCACAGCGGTGACACGGACACAAAACGGCTCTTCGAGCACCTACAAGTGACGACCGACAGAGTTCTCGAGCAGTACCCATCCGCTGAATTGGTGATTTTGGGGGATTTTAATGCCCACCACATTGAGTGGCTAGATTCTCGGTCCACCGATTATGCGGGGAGGTCTGCTTACGAATTTTCTCTGGCCTATGGTCTCTCGCAATTGGTACGTTCTCCCACGAGAATACCAGACATCGAGGACCATACAAGCTCTTTACTGGATCTCCTGCTGACCACACGTCCGGACGGATATTCCGTCTCAGTGAATGCACCTCTCGGCTCGTCCGATCACTGCCTCGTCCGGACGCTGGCACCTTGCGCGCGGCCTGATCCACCGCGGCCAACTAGCTCGCGACGCGTGTGGCAGTATAGGTCAGCAGATTGGGATGGATTGCGTGAATTCTACGCGTCATACCCGTGGAGGCAGCTCTGCTTCACATCAGATGATCCTGACTCCTGTACAGCCGAAGTCACCGAGACTATACTGGCGGGAATGGATTGCTTCATTCCCAACTCGGTAATAGCTGCAGGAGCAAAGAAACGACCTTGGTTTAATCGGTCCTGTAGAGAAGCTACAATTCGCAAGCAGGCTGCTTACAGGACTTGGACCAAGGCCGTTACTGATAAGGATCCCAACGTATCTGATGTGAAACGCAAATTAAACGCTGCCTCGAGGTCCAGTAAAACAACCATTGCCAGAGCCAAATTCGATTTCGTCGGCAGAATTGGTGAGAAGCTAGCGGGCTACCCCACCGGGAGTCGTGCCTTCTGGTCACTCGCTAAAGCTGCCGAGGGAAACTTTTGTCGGTCGTCTTTACCACCACTGCGAACTGCTGATGGTAATCTGGCCCATAGTGCAAAAGAGAAAGCCGATCTTCTTGGTACTCTTTTCGCCTCGAACTCGACCCTGAACGATTATGGCAGCACCGTACCGCCTTCCATCCCATGGTGCGCGTCCTCGATGCCGGAAATTACCATCAAGCAAAGTGATGTCCGGCGGGAGCTGCTATCATTAAACGTTCACAAGTCGAGCGGGCCAGACGGCATACCAGCAGTTGTGCTCAAACGGTGTGCTCCTGAGTTGTGTCCCGTGCTAACGCGCCTTTTCACACTCTCTTACCACAAACGGCAAGTGCCGTCTTCATGGAAGACTGCCCTCGTGCACCCTGTGCCTAAAAAGGGCGACAGTTCGGACCCGTCGAATTACAGGCCTATCGCTATAACCTCCCTTCTCTCTAAGGTTATGGAGCGCATAATCAATGCAAAGCTCCTGGGATACCTAGAAGAGCACGACCTGGTCAGTGATCGCCAGTATGGCTTTCGCCACGGTCGCTCGTCTGGTGACCTTCTAGTGTATCTCACTCACCGCTGGGCTTCAGCCATAGAGAGTCAGGGAGAGGCCTTGGCAGTCAGCCTTGATATAGCTAAGGCGTTCGATCGGGTCTGGCATCGAGGTCTTCTGTCGAAGTTGCCAGCTTACGGCCTGCCCGAGGGATTGTGCAGATGGGTTGCCAGCTTTTTGTCCGGCAGGAGCATACGAGCCGTAGTCGACGGAAGTTGCTCCGAAAGCATGGGCATTAACGCTGGTGTCCCGCAAGGCTCCGTGCTATCCCCAACGCTGTTTTTGCTGCATATCAATGATATGTTGTCTATCGGCGACATTCATTGTTATGCGGACGACAGTACTGGGGATGCTTGTTACACGGGCCGTGCCAATATCCCTCGATCCGTTGTGGTAGAGAGTCGTGAAAAACTTGTGTCCGATATCGAGAATACTCTTTCTGGAGTCTCGGTGTGGAGTCAGGACAACTTAGTCAGATTCAACCCCACAAAGACACAAGTTTGCGCGTTCACCGCTAAGAAAACCCCATTTACTGTGGCCCCTCAGTTCCAAGGCACAACCCTTACAATGTCAGGGAGTATTGGGATCCTCGGTGTGGACATTTCCAGTGACGTCCAATTCCGTAGTCACCTTGAAGCGAAGGCCAAGCTGGCATCCAAAAAGCTCGGTGTGCTCAATAGAGCGAGGCGATACTTCACTCCGGGGCAGAGACTGCTCCTATACAAGTCGCAAGTCAGACCCCACATGGAGTACTGTTGTCACCTTTGGGCGGGAGCACCTGGATACCAGCTTGGGCCCTTTGACTCGGTGCAAAGGCGCGCTGTGCGGATCGTCGACGATCCCAAACTCACGAGCGATATTGAACCTTTGAGTCTTAGGAGGGACTTTGCCTCCTTATGCGTGTTCTATCGCTTGTACAATGGGTTGTGCTCTGAAGAACTGTTTGATATGATGCCCACGGCAGCTTTTTATCACCGCACCGCTCGCCGCCGGCAGGGTGTTCATCCCCACACCCTGGAGCCCAATGGGTCGCGCACAGTACGATTTAAGAGGAATTTCCTCCCACGAACGCTGCGGCTGTGGAATGAACTCCCTGCCGAGGTTTTCCCAGTGGGCTACAGTATGAGGTTCTTCAAAAAAGGAGTGTATAGGTTCCTAAAGGGTAGGCAACGCGCATGTAAATCCTCTGGGGTTGCAGGCGTCCATAGGCTACGGTAACTGCTTACCACCAGGCGGGCCGTATGCTTGTTTGCCACCGTCGTGGTATAAAAAAAAAAAAAAAAAAAAAAGTATGTGACCAATGTGTGAGCAATGTGGGACCAATGTTGAATGAAAATCTGTTCGAATAGCAAATGTCAATGTCGTTATAGCGTTGAGTTGAATTGGGTTGAGTTGAGTTGGAGCTGTGTCTGTCCAGTGTGTGTGTTTATTTTTCGAATCGTGGCCCTATTCTCGGCTTAAAACTGTCTGCCATTATGCCATCTCAGCAAAATCCGTTCTGCCGTTTTCGGCGATATTAAACATGTAAACATTCACAATCATAATGTTAGTAGGATTTGAGCAATTACACACAGAGAGTCTTGCTTTATATGGGAACTTATTAATTCTACGTAAACTACCAAGACTGCTAAGTAAATAATTTTAATAATTTTGCTAAGTGTACATTAATATCGCAGCAAAAGGAAATCACTGATTTCTGCATCTCTTCTCATCTCGGCGTTATTTTGTAAGTATAAAGTGTAGCGATGTTCCAGTTATCTATACATATAATAAAGCTGAAGAGGGTCGAAAGTCTGTACAAGGAATATATTCGAAAAAAAGTTGGCTGGGGATACTTAGAATCGATAACAGAACACGTTCCAACAATTTTTAGAATTTTTGTCTGTTTGTCTGTTTATCTGTTTGTCTGTTTATTTGACCGTGCATCACGTGAAAACGGCTTAACGGATTTTGATGAAATTTTGTATAGAGATAGTTTGAGTCCCGGGAAAGGATAATAGATAGTTTTTATCCCGAAAATCCACCCTGGTGGGGGTGAAAAGGGGGTTGAAAGTTTGTATGGAGAATTTTTTACCGCTGAAACGATTTAGATAGAAATTAGTATGGAGATAATATAATAAGTCCCGAGAAACATCATAGGATAGTTTTCAAACCCTTGTGGGGGTGAAAATGGGGTTGGAAGTTGGTATGAGGATTTTTTTACCGCTGAACTGATTTAGATGAAATTTGGTATAGAGATAGTATGGGTCTCGAGAAAGGACAAATGATAGTTTCATCTTCAAAAAAGGGCGCCCCCCCCCCATCTTACTTTTGAACCGTAGGTCCAAAAAATTAGAAAAATATAATGGAAGTGAAGCCTGAAAGGTACTTTCAATAAAAACTATATTGAATAAAATCGGTTCAGCTGTTTTTGAGTTGTCAGTCAAAAACGAATAGTGAAAGGACGTAAGTGCCGGATAGTAGAATTACAACGCCAAACAGTTAACCCACCACGCAATTATCGTAAAACGGATGTTTTTTAACAGGGCGGCAATTACGGAACCCTACACTGAACATGGCCCGACATGCTCTTGGCCGGTTTTTTTGCATTGTTATCCCAGAAGTCACCCCTTAAGGATTACTAATTTCAATTGTCAAGAAAATCCCCGTCCAGGTATAGGTAGGCTATAAAAATTCAACCTCTAAAAGGGGGGTAGCCACTACACTCGATTGAGTTAATTTTGCACCTGAATCTTATCGCGCTACTTAGGAAAGAGGTGCAAACTTTTTTTCCAAATATGCCCTAAGACTAACGAGTACCCTTAATTTACCTATTAATTGCCACACATTGCACAGTGCATGTAAATACTCAGCCTCACGATTTTGATATCTATTCTCCTTTTCTCAAATCTTACTTTTAAGTCTTCTAACTAATATTAGACCTAAGTTCGTTGTTAGTAAAATATTATTTTCGTTAATAAGTTGTTGTGTTATGATATGAAGTATGGATTTTTATGTGTATATTTCTTACCCAGGCGCGGTCCGATCGGTCCGACGGGGTGGGGGGGTTACATGAGACATAACCCCCCCCCCCCCCAATCGTACACGTCAAATAGAAAAATTCATTACTGACCCCCTCAAAAAATCATTTCTGCATTAGTGACCCCCCCAATTTCATAGGTACCCCCCCCCAATATGATATGAATAGGTACAGTCAAGGACGTATAAATACAAAAGTGGTACTGTATCGTCCAATATACACCTACTATTCTATGTCGTTTAAATCATGTAAAAAAAAAAAATAAGGACGAAAAAAACAATTGAATTTGGAGTGTAGTTTTATTTAGTGGTAATTGTAAAATATTTTATCTGGACTACTGTCCTCTAGCGTATCCATCTGTCAACCTTACTTCAAGACCTTCAAGTTCCGCCTCCAGGGGGAGGGAGAGAAATTAGGGGTGAATTAGCCGCTTACTGACAAGGACCGAATTCCACGCGGGCGGAGCCGCGGGCACAGCTAGTCTCAACTAATATGTATGTAATGGTAAGAATAGTACAACCATTTCAATTGTTTCCCCAAAATTCAAAGCCACTTCACAGTCCCAAGCGGAATACATTCAAAACTCACTCGACCAACTTTCGACAAGCTCCTAATTACTCTCGTAAACTCCTATCTACCGCAACATTCACAACCTAAATTCAATCTTATTACAGGCGCAGTATCGTTCAAATTCGGAACTGCTACTTAGTAATGACAAGAGATAACTCAAGTTACCGCTATTATGGTTCGGCAATCGAACTCGAAGTCCCATTTCGACTTCGATAGTTCGAAAGGGGGTTATTAAGGTTCGACAAGTCGATGCCTGTTCGCGTCCTATTGTTAAGGGATTACGTTGATTTGTGCTTTTGTTTGGAAGTTGTCGACATCGGTTGTGGGATTTGGCGCTTGTGAAGGCAATCGGTTGGATCGGTTTATCTTAGTTTGGTGTAACCTTCAGATTTTCAGCTATCTAGGTACAGTCAGCAGCAGCAGTAGTATCCCTCCTGCTAGCCTAATAAGGTCGGATTTTTATCGCCTGTCACCATAGCTGTCACGTTCTAACAAGTATGTAAGTGCGAAAGTGATGCATGACGTGATAGCTGATAAAATGACAACCATGATACGCGTTCTGGGGTAATAGGCATGATGAATGACACATGTAGAATTTTGTAATAAAATTAAGTTAAATGGATGCAATAGTAGTTTATGCAAGTGATACATAATGAGGGGCCTTAAAACACGAGTGGGGCTTAATGAAACGAGCGCAGCGAGTTCCATTATAGGATCACACGAGTGTTTTAAGGCCTAATTATGTACAGTTGCATACATTACTTTATCTACACACATATTGCAAGTACTCAAAGATGGGTTCAGAAGCCGAAGGCAATTGACCTGCATTACTAGGTAGATAGATAAAAGTGCTGAAACATACCCACAGGTGTAAGCTTAATAAAAATAAATAAATTAGAACCGATAAGGAAAGTATATTTATTTATTATAATATAGTTAATAGTAAACATTTACATTTTCGCAATTAAAAATGTTTCGACAAACAATAACTGACAAGTTGATAACAGAAATGGCGGCCGTACAAACCATAGAGAAATATATATATGTACAAACTTCTGTTGCGAGTTTTTTTTTAATATTAGCCAACGAACGAAGTCCTTATTCTCATGTCATCCGAGATCAAAATGTCGTGCGGTTTATGTCAAAAAATATATCGTACTGACGTTTCGTATCGACAACATTTTAAAATCTATGGATATTAGAATAGAAACCCATTGAAATTGTGTTGGTTTTGACAGCTGTTCCAAATTTGAAACTCATAACTTAACAATATTTGAGCATGTAAAGTTAAAATTACATTACTGCCACAGATAAGAAACTTATCATAGTGAAATCGTTTGTTGTAATGCTGGTCATTGCCTACGGTTTTTGAACGCATTTTAGAGGACTTACAATATGAGTGTAGATAAAATTATTAATATATCCTAATAAAGTGAAATTAAAAAAATATATATTTAATTGGTTCCAAGATTCACAACTTCAAAATTTCAAAATTTTTCGATTTTTTAAAGTACGATATAAAAAAAACCATTGATACCATTCGATTTTTAACAGTTTACTGTAAAATAAATTGTATGGCAACCATATACATAAACGCAATATTTCACTGTCAAAATAACAATTTCATTATTTTTACATACTTTAAACCGGGCGACTATTATGCAACCGTGATGTAACTGTTGAGCATTTTGTTAGGAGCGTTTTGAGAAACAAAAGCAAGTGCCAGATTTTGAATCTCATTTCTGATTTTGATGTTGCTTTAACGCAATTGGCCCTATACAGACATTTGATCCTTATAACAAAACGATTCGATTGATACCATACATGAAAAAAATTCATCATGCCTATTATCCTATGTTATCGGATATTTATCAAAGGCCATAATTATCTTGATAATTTACACGCACACGCACACGTACACGCACACAACTGCGCTATTAGATAGGCCAACATCATCATCATCATCATTTTAGTCATTTGTCGCCCACTGCTGAGCATAGGCCTCTCTTCGATTACGCCATTTGTCCCGGTCCTGAGCTAATCTCATCCAGAAGTGACCCGCGATCTTCCGAATGTCATACACCCAACGAGCCAACGGACGCCAAGGACTCCTTTCATTCGAAAGTGATAGGATCGGGCATAATAGAAAAGTCCTCCGCACGACTTTTTAGCTTCAACAAATCACAAACATTATAGCCCTTGGTCTAGCTTCCATTTGGACGGAAAGCACCCTTGTCGGACAACGGACCCCCATTTGTTAGGGCACTTTAGGATTGAACCGGCGACCCGCGACGGCTACCAGGTTAACATAACAATAGTGTGGGTAAATAGAGCAAATTTGTAGCGAATATGTAACATTTAACAAGTCAATCGGTTGAGTTGAGACTTTTTGAGATTAAAGCTCCTATTTTTAGACAGTGGGTAAAAACAAAAAAAAATGTAGCGTATGTCACCGGAAATTTGACTGGACGATACCTTATTTATGAATAAAAATGGTTTCAGCAGTTCTCTGTGTAATAATAACTAAAGACTGTGTACGATAAAATCCGGCCATGCATGATCTGGTATATCTTTTTTTCGGTACCACATATTTAAGCATTTCTTTTATTTTAATAATCTGGAATTATAGTAATATACACTAAAAATAGAATCATATTACAATTGTATGGGCTTGTGTGAGTTTTTGCCAAATACATTCCATCATATCTTGAATTTTCTGTCCAGCATTTTTTGATAATCTTCACTCACTTCCTGCTACAATGCCACAATTGTATTTATATTTTCACAAGCTGTTTTATGCTCATTAGAATGTTATCTTACAAAAAAAATACGATTTGAAACTCTTTTCTACTTGAGGCAGTCAGGAAAACTTTCTGCTCCAAGCACTAAAAGTAGTTTTTATATGGGCAGTGTTGGCCGTTAATTTCAATTAGAATTGAAAATTGATCAATAAGATTGAAGATTAATTCCGTAACTAATCAATTACACTAACATCAATTTTTACTAACGTTAGTTCGCATTGATTTTGTGACGTCGTCAATTACACTAACCGTCAATTAGAATTAACCTATTAGTTACACTAACGTCTCGAAAATTTAATAAGAATTACAGTCAATTAGATTAACGTTAGTGTAACTAAATTAATCCTGTCTTACACTAATAATTAATTTTAAAACTGCATCTCGGGTTCGGAAGTCGGGACCAATATCACAAGATGGAGCTCATGCTGGACCCTAGGGCTACCTACTGGATCTCGGGTTTGGCGCATCATAGACTCATGCTGTTTGGGCTCATTCGACTTGTACTGATGAGCAGATAGTACCGGTATCAAAATCTGGAGCTCATGCTGGACCCTGGGGATCCCTACTGGATCTCGGGTTTGGCGCATCATAGACTCATGCTGTTTGGGCTCATTCGACTTGTACTGATGAGCAGATGGTACCGGTATCAAAATCTGGAGGTCCTGCTGGACCCTGGGGATCCCTACTGGATCTCGGGTTTGGCGCATCATAGACTCATGCTGTTTGGGCTCATTCGACTTGTACTGATGAGCAGATGGTACCGGTATCAAAATCTGGAGCTCCTTTTAACTTTTACTTTCTTAGTAAAAGTCAAAGTGAAAGTGAAAGTGAAAGTGAAAGTGAAAGAGAAAGTGAAAGTCAAAGTCAAAGTGAAAGTCAACGTGAAAGTGAAAGTGAAAGTCAAAGTCAAAGTGAAAGTGAAAGTGACAGTCAAAGTGAAAGTCAAAGTCAAAGTCAAAGTGAAAGTCAAAGTCAAAGTCAAAGTCAAAGTCAAAGTCAAAGTCAAGGTCAAGGTCAAATGTCAAAGGTCAAAGGTCAAAAGTAAAAGTAAAAGTAAAAAGGAGCTATACCGGTACCATCTGCTCATCAGTACAGGACGAATGAGCCCAAATAGCATGAGTCTATGATGCGCCAAACCCGAGATCCAGTAAGGATCCCCAGGGTCCAGCATGAGCTCCAGATTTTGATACCGGTACCATCTGCTCATCAGTACATGTGGAATGAGCCCAAACAGCATGAGTCTATGATGCGCCAAACCCGAGATCCAGTAGGGATCCCCAGGGTCCAGCATGAGCTCCAGATTTCAATCTACACTAAAAATTAAATTAATGTTTCAATTTTTGAGAAAAACTAAAAATTAAATATCTTCAATTATTAGTTATTCGCCAAGGATTAACACGTTAGTTACAATTAATTTCAATTCTAATTGAAATCAATTTGCACTAAACTATTAGTGTTCAATTTTAACTAACGTGTTACAATCTTCAATTTTTAATTTTCAATTACACTAACGTTCGGCCAACACTGTATATGGGAGGCATATTTTTGTAAAAAAGTCAAGCACACCAAAGCTAGAACACCTCAGAACTATTTACATCTAAGTACAATTAGAAAAATGTAAGCTATTTATGATAAGATAATGTAATAAGGTATAATTTGGTTTATCTAATAAAAAATAAAAAACTATTTTTCACAGGAAAATTTGGTAAACACTGTCAGAACACCGTGGACAAAAAAATATAGGCACTGTGGAATATATAGTGATCAAAGTCACAGATAACGTAACGTTATATTATGTTTGTAATTTTATTATGTAGCTTGATGACCACAAATTATTTAAAAGAAGTGTTGCTTGAATATGTGGTACCGAAAAAAAGATATACCAGATCATGCATGGCCGGATTTTATCGTACACAGTCTTTATATACTGATTTGCAAGTTGCAGAAAGTTACAAAATGTGGGAAAAGTTCTCGGACATTTCCAAAAACATTCACATGAAATTATAGGAAATTTAAATCTAAGAAACGGAAAGTTTCAAACCAAATACAACATTATTAAATTTTTCCGAAATTTTCCTATGTGAAAAATTCCCTAATTTTAGAAATTAAGCTTTGGCATATTTGTAGTAAATCGTGCCTAAACATGTCCGCTTGGCCATGTCTCTCTGTGGCATTATATCGATACATTTCGGCTTGGATCTATGCGAGTGGTATATGCATTTAATCCTTTAAGCGGCAACAGCGACTAATACAATAAAAAAAAAACCTCGACTTTATTTTACGCAAAAATCATGAAAAATATTAAATTGGGTAACTGTTTGAACTTTATACTTAATATAACATTAATTTCGTACGAAGCAGAAACGTCTGCAAGCGAAATTTCAATTTTATATTAGAAAGAAAAATTCACCGCATCAAATTGTTCCATTTTTCTTTCAATTATAAGATAATTATAACAGCTACACAGTTCGTCAATAAAATGTATTATATTCTATTCTAATATTTTACAGCGAGCAATCAAATAGGTATTTTATGAAAACTAAGTTAAAAAGCGAATTGCCCTTTTAGCATAGCAGCAGAATCGTTATGAAACTATTAAGCTCTGGATTTTTTGCTACGAGATGTATTTAGATTTTTTAAATATTATACAGACATGATACTTTTCTCTGCGTGGGCGTCCTGCTCGCTTTTGTTAAAGGAATGACAACACCTAAATTCCGTTTCTATCTTTTTAAGCGCGAGTGAAAGAGAAACACTGTGTAACGATTAGTATGGAAGCTCATTGAAAATTCAGAAAAATAACGAATTAAAAAAAACTACGAGTTAATGTTAAAATGTAAAATAATGAAGTTTCTAGTATTAGTGTGTTGACATATTTACCTTAATTTTAGACGTATAAGTCAAGAAATTAAGAACACAAAACTGTTTCCTAACTTCGGAATTATTTTCTATGGTGCTGATTTCATCCAATCGTGTATCGAACTTAAAAAAGTTCTTTAAAATATAATTAATCATATTTTTCTTACTTTTACATAACAAATAGTAATTGCAAAAAAAATGCTTTAGTAAAGTCAATTTGAAGGTCATCGGCTGTTGTCAGCCTCTTAACTAGTACAAGAAAGACGTCTGAACGCTTCGGCCACGTTTTTAATTATAAGTAACTAGCTTTTGCCCGCGACTTCGTCTGCATGGAATTAGTAATCCACTTTATAAATATGGAGAAAAAAAAATCTGTGTCCTTTCCCAGAACTCAAACTATGTCCATACTAAATTACATCTACACTGGTTCAGCGGTTATTTTATTAATTCCCCGTACAAAGTTTTAATGACCTGTCAAGCCTCAAATGCACGCACCGAGCACAAATACTACTAAATGAGTTTCTAGCCTCTATACAAATTGCCGATATATTCACAGACAACTTGACTTCTTTAAAGCGTAAAATCAATAGTCACCTGAATAGCTACAACTGTAAATTATAATTTATAATCTTTATGACATTATTAACATTTACCTAAATGTATTTAAACCGCATATTAAAGTGGCAACTGTGAGCTTAAATTTGTTTTTTGATTTTTTTTTCATCATTTGATTTGTCGCAAACTACTAATGTAAATATGATAGTTCCATATAAGTGTGTGAATATTAATAAATAAATAAATAAATTCCAACCCCCTTTTCCCCCCTTAAGGGATAAAAATCTCGAGTCCTTCTCCGGGACTTAAACTATCTTCATTCCAAATTTCGTCTTAATATTATATTTTTTTATATTTCAGAGGCCTTTTAGTATTAAATATTTGTCCTAGACGGACGCACTAAGATTGATAATCATGTTATTCATATTATTAGCATATTCCTTAAACCTGAAAATGCTTCCTAGAGATTTTCCATTACCAAGACAAGTGAGTTTTTCACGAACAAACTACGAACACGTACTGTCCAATTACTGAACAAAAGACAGATTTAACTTAAAAATGCACTCGTTAGCTGATTTCGGGCTTTTAGGGTCCCGTGTGATTGCAGAAAAGTGTTGCTTTTAGCAGAAAAATATTAAGAGCGATCAATGCGTAGAAGGACAGTTTTTGCGTTTTCTTACATGTTTTTAATCAATCCCACATATAAATGTTTACAGTTAATAATACTGTTTACATATTTGTTATAAGCAGTTTATTAACTGTTCTAGTTAGTTTAATGAAGACATTTCAAATTTATCATCAAATCGTAGAGCCCAGAGCACTTATTTAACCTTCGGTTCCGAAATCTTCTTAAACATTTCATTTTATTTTGCGATTGATTCAGAAACTGCCTGCGAATATTGAGTTATATAAATATTTAGAATGTAAAATGGTTAAGTTTGTTTGTTGTGCAAATATGATAAAATCAAGATTTTGTTTAATAAAAATATGGTCAGAAAACTATGTATGGTATCCTGCTATCGAGCGCGGTTTGCTTCCTATTTTTTTTCAATGAAGAGCTACGAACGGAAAGATAACACAATTTTTAACCTAGTAAAAACGCCCGAGATATAGGAATAAACAATCTTCCCATATTTTTCTACAGAACACTGAAGACACTATTTCAAATCAGCCCACCTGACTCACACTTGGCTATCTAGCATGTCCCGCGGCCTAAATGCCTTATTTTTTTCTTTAATTGTAAAGGTACGAAAACGATAATAACACATTTTTCAACTGACTTTAAGATTTCGAAGGAGTAGGATTCTCAATTCGTTGGGATCTTTGTTTTTGCTATGTTTATGTATGTTCACCGATTATTTGAAGACGCCTGGACAGATTTGGAAAATATTTTTTTTGTTTGAAAGGGTATACAGTTGGTCTGGACAGATTTGGAAAATATTTTTTTTGTTTGAAAGGGTATACAGTATATGAGTTTATAGGAATAAACAATCTTCCCATATTTTTCTACAGAACACTGAAGACACTATTTCAAATCAGCCCACCTGACTCACACTTGGCTATCTAGCATGTCCCGCGGCCTAAATGCCTTATTTTTTTCTTTAATTGTAAAGGTACGAAAACGATAATAACACATTTTTCAACTGACTTTAAGATTTCGAAGGAGTAGGATTCTCAATTCGTTGGGATCTTTGTTTTTGCTATGTTTATGTATGTTCACCGATTATTTGAAGACGCCTGGACAGATTTGGAAAATATTTTTTTTGTTTGAAAGGGTATACAGTTGGTCCCATCGTCACCAGGTCAGGATCTGATGAAGGGATCCTGGAGAAATCGAGGGAACTCTTCGAATATTATATTATTATAGGCACACCTATAGCGATTTAAGGATTTTTTTATGCTAGCTCGGGCATTTGCTTTTGGAAATGTGGAGTCTAACTTAGACTCAGAGGTGTAGGGTTAGAACCGGTGTAGTTTGATTTTTTTTTCTCACTTTTACTTTGGCGTGTAAAAGTGCCCTTGTGGCCTACTTACTGAATAAATGTTTGAGTTTGAGTTTGAGTTCAATGAAGTTGGGTCTTGACATGACCGGTACTGACATTTTTTTTTGTGTTTTTTTTGTACTAGATGATACATGACTTACGTATTGTTGTATGTAAGCTGTTTGTAGATACACTTTCTCAGGGCCAAATAGAAAGTCGGGCTTTAATTTAAACAAAAAAGAACAGACTCTTCACTTAGCCTCCACCTTTCCAAAAGCAAATCCTCGAGTGCTGTAAAAAAATACTCAAATCACTATTTAATAGACCCTACCTATAATAGTTGAAGAGTTTCCTCGATTTCTCCAGGATCCTATCATCAGATCCTGACCTAATTACAATGGGACCAACTGTAAAGTATACTCTTTCAAACAAAAGAAGAATTTTCTAAATCGGTCCAGGGCCGCGATTCGAAAAATAAACACACACACTGGACAGACACAGCTCCAACCCAACTCAACCCAACTCAAGTCAACGCTATAACGACATTGACATTTGCTATTCGAACAGATTTTCATTCAACATTGGTCTCACATTGGTCACACATTGTTCACACATTGGTCTCACATTGGTATAACATTGGTAGCTGTGTCTGTCCTGTGTGTGTGTTTATTTTTCGGTGAACATACATTTAAAAAAAGATCCCGACAAACTAAGAACCTCCTTCGAAATCTTGAAGTCGGTTGAAAACAAAACTTTTACTCTGAAATAGGTAGATGTCATAAAGCTAATACTTTACCTTTATTTCTATTTTCCGTCCATTTTTCATCTGAACGACAATAAGCTCGCTAAGTCACAGCATCCGCCCTAGCAACGTGTAAGTACAATATTCGGGAGCTTTTTAAAAGCCCCCGAACGGGGCTTTTGTGACGAAAGGTGACAATACGTGACAATGGGGGTCACAGTGTTTAGCATCAATCATGTTTTGTGTTACGGCCTTTGTGTTACGCGGATGTAATGGGGAGTTACACTTTTAAATACATTAATTATAAAATTAATATTTAGGGGACAATCGTACACAGAGCTTAGTAAAGTTTGTTATGAACCGACTTTAAGAGTATTATGCGTGGTCCTACACGCACTTGGCCGGTTTTGAAGCTAAACATAACCTTAACTCACAACAATAGAGACATCGTCACTAAATTACTCGTAGCGCCAAAGCGGTTATTAAGGCGGAGAGCGAAAAATAGGATGGAAACGAAATTACGGGCGCGTGGTTAGCTTCCAATTAAAAGGAAATAAAACGTTTCGGCCGCGAGGACGTGCTAGATAGCAGGATGGCCAAGTGGGCTGCTTTGAAATAGTAACGTGTCTGCACTGTCCCGTAGAAAAAAAATATGGGACCACTTTTCGGGATATACTCAAGTAAATAATTTTAAACAAAAAAGAACCGACTTCACTTAGACTTAGGGCCTGCAGTACCGGGGTCGGTTCTAAGAATTTAATTTCCCGGTTCCGAGCGATACTAGTACCGGGATTCCCGGTTCTGACCGGTACCACGATCCGTGTATAATTTTATTAAATTGTTTATTGATGAATTGAATATTTAAGTAACCGTTATACAGTTCTTATATAAGGTTTTAATATTTGCAACTAAATCGTTATTAATATACTTTTTTAAATTATATTAATATACTTAGGTATTTTTCAAAGATATTAATGCAATGCAACACAATTTACGTAAAAATATAATAAAACAAATACTTGCAAATCAAAACAGTACTTTAATTTAAAACAACAACAAAAAAGTTAACTTCGTAAAAACATAACTAGGTACCTTCTTTACTCGTACATGTATTTCTGTAAATGAAATTTTAGATAGAAAAAAAACAATTAAACATTTAGTTTATTTTTTTTTTCTTGAAAATAAGACCGAAGGAAACTAATAACATCTAAGCTGCGATCACTTAGAGAGCTACGTAATCGGTTGCAAATGTAACCCGCCGATGAAAAAATCCTCTCGGGTTCCACACTAGTTGGTGGTATAGCATTTAAATTTTTGTAGGCTAACGAGAGAATTTTTCCGCGGTCGCCCCCATTCTCAAATAACACCATTTCTATCTTTACCTTTTGGAAATCATTTAAATCATTTTCCGATAGTCTGGTCTGAATTGAACTAGTCACTTTCCTTAACTCTAAATTTAACTCTTCTGTTTTACTCATCTCCGGCACAGGGTTTGGTTCACTCACGTCATTGACCATGTCTCCTTCAGGATCAGTATGTTGAACTAGAGTAATCGCAGGTTCTTCTGTACTTCGAGTAACTAATTTAATAATATTTCTACACATGTCATCTGAAGTGAGTCTCGGAAATGTTAGCATGTCTTCATTTACCACGTCCTCGAAGTATTGGTTTGGATTCGTGAGATAATACAGTGTGGATGCTGCTATTAAACGACGTTCACTGTACCGCCCCTTTAAGCAATTTTTCATTCGTGTGCTTATATCAGTATTCATCGCCGTCAATTTTTTTATTGCATACTTTATTGCGATATCAGCAGTTAATAATGTAGCATCGCGTCGTGACAAATTCTCCACAATAGTTTTTATGATGTCAAGTACTTCATTAAGCTCTTGTAAAGTGTTCCACTCGTTTTGACTAAAAAAAATTTTGCTTTTAACGTCTAATAAAGCCTTACCGATGCAAATTTTGAGCTTAAGGAATCGGCTTACCATCTCTGCCATACTGCTCCATCTTGTTTTGGCGTCCAAGACCAATGGATATTCTCTACCGAACTCCGCGTAAACATATTTTTGCAAAATGTCATCATTTTTTGTAGGCGATTTTTTGAACAATTTGACAACAGTCCTCACTTTCGATAGCAAATCATGATAAATGAAACTTGATTGGTGTCTAGTATCTTCATAACTTCTAATCGCTTCTTCAAATAATACTCCGCCAGAATCATCACTGTCATCATTATTATCACTATTATCATCATCATTTCCCATGTCGTGTTCATGGCAAAATGTATCGCTGGTGTTTCCGCAACGCCTCACCCATTCAGCTAATGTGATATCGTCTTCGTCTTCAAAAAAGTCTTGATCTTCGTGTTGAGTGATGTCATCGTATGGCGTAGTAGTATCAATAAGCTTTTTGTAAAACACATCCGACAGAGCCAACTGAACACCGTGTGCGATGCAAAGTTGATGCAAAGAATTGCCGAGAAGTTTGCCGATCTTCACCATAACACTACAACCGTCCGTGGTTTCCGCAATAATGTCAGACTCTAGTGAGATTCCAAATGTTTCAAGTCTTTGTCGAATCTGTTCCATAAATTTCTTTGCTGGTAATGAGCCGATAACCCTTATAAGACCTAGATTTTTAAATTTGAATGAACCACTGAGAGACGGTGAATGTATGTTTAGGCTTATATACCTGCGATTTTTGTTAGATGTCCATTCATCAAATGAAATGGCAAACTTCTCATTTCCATTCAATATTTTTTTTAGTTCCGTCTTTATTTCGTCTACTTTTTCTTGGTGATGTGCAAAAACGACCTCTCGAATTGTATTTGAAGACATCGGTATCAAATGTCCTGCCTTTTGAAATACGTCCCGTAGGTCTGTGGAGTTAGCCAGTGTGTGAAATGAGATTCCGTCTAACGCAACCATTCTACATATCCTATTTGCAGTTGAAGGGTTTTCATCTGAATCGGAATAATCTGTCTGTTTAGCTTTTTTGCTTATAGATGAAGATGGTTGAGACAGGTCAGTTTGTGTCCTTGATGGAGGATTTTTTTCTGTTTCTATGTGATGCACATTCTTATTGTGTTTATGCAGTCCACTCGTACTTCCTCCTACACACTTAAATTTTTTTTTTTTTTTTTTTTTTTTTTTTTTTATACCACGACGGTGGCAAACAAGCATACGGCCCGCCTGATGGTAAGCAGCTACCGTAACCTATGGACGCCTGCTACTCCAAAGGAGTCACATGCGCGTTGCCGACCCTTTACAAAAAGGAGGATTCACTGTGTTGACGACTAAAGGAACAAGAAGGTCCCTCATCGTTAACACACTGGGTCCTCTTTGAGCTCTTTGGCAACCTTACTCACCAGCAGGAACACAACACTATGAGTAGGGTCTAGTGCTATTTGGCTGTGGTTTTCTGTAAGGTGGAGGTACTTCCCCAGTCGGGCTCTGCTCCAGATTTGAGCGATGACATTCGCTGAACGTGCCCTACCACACTTAGCGAGATGCCATTCGCAGTGCCCATACCTCTCTTTTTGGCGTAGTTTAAGGACATACCCAGGTCCGGACGTAGTTTAAGGACATACCCAGGTCCGGACGTAGTTTAAGGACATACCCCGGGTCCTAAAATTTTCCTAAAATTCAATATTTTATTGCAACTTTTACATTTTGCACTATTTTTATCTTTTGACCGGAGAAAGTGTCGCCAAATGTGTGCTTTTTCTAAAGAAATCTCTTCATATTCCATTAAAACAAATTTATTGTATCTTTTTATCAGTAAATGTGAAATAGAATTTTATATATTACGCTATCTGTCAATATAACAAATGTCATAAATGTCATAATTCAAAGATTCTTATTTTTAATAGCCAGGATTAGGTATACAGGTTTGATATCCGCATATTTACTCGATTTTATATATTTGGGAGCATTTCTCAAAAAATTTGTACACAAATAACAATGATCTTGGCAACCAAATTTGACTTTCCTATTGACGAATTAAAAAATCAAATAAAATTAGCTCATCATTTTTACCAATACTTATGCAAATATTGTATTCTTGATTCTTTAGTAGTAGAATCAGTGGCTTTTTATTTATTTATTTATTATCTATTTATACAGGGTGTGGCCTGTAATAGGAGCAAAAAATTAAAACGTAGATTCTCTATCTCAAACTTGACAACGTTTATTCAGCTACTTTTAATAATAACGTATGGTTTGATTTTTATTGCACTTTAAAGTTTGTTCGAACCCGCAATGTACTTTGAAATGAATTGTGTCAGTAGGATGAAAAGACTGACAGGCAATGCCAAATAGACGGATTTGAACGTCTATTGAAAATACTATTTAGTTTGTTTGAAAAAGAGACAACCTAAAGCCTACATATCTTTTATAAGATGTTAAACAAAAGTTGTCAAGCTTGAGAAAGAGAACCTACGTTTAAATTTATTGCTCTTATTACAGGCCACACCCTGTATAAGAGTCAAAAACATAATCATCTGCTATGTTTGTTATGATTATGACACAGCACATCACAGAA
Organism: Pammene aurita; assembly: GCA_947086415.1. Lineage (NCBI taxonomy): Eukaryota > Metazoa > Arthropoda > Insecta > Lepidoptera > Tortricidae > Pammene > Pammene aurita. The sequence continues at coordinate 16,949,718 of OX352314.1, forward strand.
AAAACACGCATCTAGATTCTTGATCGTTTAACATGGAACCGGGAGAGAACCGAGAAATAATCTTCAGTACCGGTTCTCCCGGTACCAGAATTCCCGGGAATTCCCGGTACCGAAAGAACCGGGAGCAGGCCCTACCTCTGACCCGAGAAGAATTATGTCCGGCAAGAAACTCGGCGGGACTTATTTTTTCAAAACAACAGTACATCAAAACTAAACAATACATATAAGTGCGTTGTTCTAACAGAAAACATATCAAACCAAGGTTAGATTAACCAACAATAGGTTTAAGAAAAATACCAAAGAAAAAAGATGAGTCCAAATCTGACTATTGAAAATGAATTACATACAAGTTTGATATACTTTCTTACCTGAACTGTGTCTTCTAAATAAATTTCCAAATTATAATAATCCATCATCAACAGTTAGATACAAAATAATTTTGAATTTAAATAAAAAAAAAGCAAGTGATTCTAGTATACAATAAACAAACTATTTCTAAATTATCCTTAGAGATGTATAAGGTCTCCAAGTGTCTTGATCTATATATTCTATATAATAATAAAAAATATGGATAATCAAGCACCGAATGTTGTGTCTAAAACCAATTAAACTAAAATTAAATATGATCAATAAAAAGTTACGTAAATGTGTTGCCCCAGTTTGCCTAAACAGACCTGTCTCCACAAACAGCACCCGTTCACGAGTATGACGCATATCTCAGCCATCGCCTCCCTCAACCTTTCTTCGGGAAAGTGGCGACCCGATCAACGACGCCACGCCAACGATTGTTTATTGAAATGCTACGAAATCCATCGTCCTTTTCTTGATGAAAAGATTTTATAGTACCCACAATAATTTTTCTTACATCTTTGGGAATCTTTTTTGACATTTTTGTTATAGAATCGTTTATAATTGCGAAATCTTTTCTTCTTATTTATATGGTGTTGGTGACATTCGATGACTTTGGACGTCTGATAATCGCCTGACCGTAAAAAAATGTTTAACTTGATCCATTTCGCCCCGCGAACCGATTCACCTCGATCTACCCTAAAATTTATTATTGATTATAACTAGATATTGAAAGTTTGAGTACCGCTCATTGAGTAATCTTATAGTTATGAGAGTCTAGAGACATTTTACTAGTTGTGTCATTATTTTGGCAAAGGTACCAATTGGGGCCTTGCCTTACGCCGTTGAATACAATATTGAATCTGTACAACGTACCACTTAGGCACTGGTCCCACCGCGAGCGAGTAAGCTATGAGCTATCGGCTATTTTTTAGCCCAAGAAACGAACAAAAGATAATCGCTTCCGTGTAAATAAAAGAGAGAGATATATATTTATTGTTCATCGCTGGCTGTTCACACTGCGATGAACTATAAATATATACATCTCTCTCTTTTATTCACACGGGAGCGATTATCTTTTGTTCGTTTCTTGGGCTAGAAAATAGCCGAAAGCTCATCGTTACTCGACCGCGGTGGGACCAGTGCCTTAAGCACCTTCCGCCAAATGATACCTTTTACAAAATAATGACACATTTTGTATTAAATAAAAAAAATATCTTAAATTAATAAACGCCTGCGCTCGTTTTTGCTTCCATATACCGCCGCGAGCACATGTTACGCCATTCCTTAACCAACATAAAATTTTACGGATGTCTACGCGTCAAAAATTACATCTAGCTGCTCTTATATTCGGTACTGTAAATAGACAGGTGCCCTCGTACCTTTGTGAGAAGTTAACTTGGATGCGAGGCTCTAGGTCTGCGGATGTCAGGTCCTCCAGAATTCTACTACTTGCCTATCCTGTGCACCACTCAGCCGCATTTCGTGGCAGTTTTCGATACGCCGCCAGCAAATGCTGGAACAACCTGCCTCCACCTATTCGTGCGCTAAAAGCGATAAGTACGTTTAAATTAAAGTGTCGAATGTTATTTATCAGCGCTCAATTGAACGCCTAGCGGCAGCTAATCAAAACTGTTTTTAAGTGTACATAACTTTTCTTTTCTCCTTCTTTTTAAACTATATATCACATAAGGGCAAAAATATTTGTCTTGTAACCGGTCTTACCATTTTTGTTTATTTATTTTTTCTTGGTTTGCTTTTGTTGTTTGTTTTTTTGTCTGCATCTGTGTCGTCATTCGTTAGTTATAAGTTAGCTGTAAGTTAGTTATAAATTAGTTATAAGTTAGGTCCCCACCGAAAATCAGCGCCGTGGCTTGCTACGGCATTATGCTGAGTGGGGGTCCCTTTTATCGTCCTTAATGTTTGTTACTTTTCCTTTTGTTCATTTAATTGGTGTGACGTTAATAAATGTATTTTCTTTCTTTCTTTCTTTCTTTCAAATTATTTTGCTGATGAGAAATGATTTATATGTTAACAAAAATAAACAGCGAAAAATAACGATAAAAGTGAGTTAACTTGTCATTGAGCTACGAACGGTTTCCGTAGCAACGCTAGCAGGGCGCAGCCGCCTACGCCGTAGCAAGCGTAGCACTTTTAACGGAGGCTATCTTATTCCTTGGAAATGATGGGAGTTAAAAATAAAATATCGATAAATTCACCTTCAATAGCTAATACGAATCTAAAAATTTAAAACGCGCAATTTATATTTAGTTAAGAGCGCATTTTTCAACCGACTTCAAGATTTCGAAGGAGGAGGTTATCAATTCGTCGGGATCTTTGTTTTTGCTATTATTTTTTTTTGTGTATGTTCACCGATTATTCGAAGACGGCTGGACCGATTTGGAAAATTCTTTTTTTGTTTGAAAAAGTTGGTCCCATTATAACCAGGTCAGGATCTGATGATGGGATCCTGGAGAAATCGAGGGAACTCTTAAACTATTATAGGCACACCTATAGTGATTTGAGTATTTTTTACAGCAGCTAGAGCATTTCTTTTTGGAAAGGTGGACGCTAAGTGAAGTCGGTTTTTTTTTGTTTAAAATTATTAATGTATTTTAAAATGAGAATACGGCACCAGCTATTCACGGCAACGAGAATCGATATCACAGCAACATCCAACAATTCACAGCTCATTTCCAACACGAAGAATGCGGCTTATTCTGAAAATCAAACCGAATCCACCAAATTACGCCTCGCCAGCTAAGCGACAATTTTCAAACTACCCCACAATTCCCATTATGTCATTTCACATTTCGAAACCAACTAAAGCACTAACTCACATTAACAATGCATTCGAAATTAGATCCTAACGCGACGCGTGAGAATGCATTTTTAATCGCAGAGTATTCATTGAATCCTTCTCTTGTTTTAGATTCGCGTAGCGTGAAACGTTGTGGCAGTTTGCGCGCGTGCTGTGGTCTCGTTTGAAAAACGAATGCAGGTTTGAATTTCGAATGATTGTGTTATTTGCACATCGAACATCACGGAGGGAGGACGTGGGTTGGTATACGGGAGGTATTTTGTTTTGTTTTACGTGTGCAGTTCACGCCAAAAATATGTATACACTTGTTCCATTGTATTAAGGTTCAAAATTGTATATATATTTTTGGCGTCGACTGTACACTATACGAATGTTGATACTTGCAATGTCATACAAATAAATGACACAAACGATCATTGAAAATGTTTTTTTTATATTCCCATGTTTTGTGTCCTCACTTCCGTGTATTTTTTTTCTTAAAATCACTTTGTTGTTTTAGAGTCTGGTGCCGTATTCAAATTTTAAAATACATAAACAATACATTAAAAAACACACTCTAACTCTAACACACAACAAATAATCAACCAATATTAAAGTTGTATTGGAGTTGCATCGGAATAATTTTCAAGCCAATTCTGATATTTCTGATTCAGACCTTTAGGCGCTAGTTGTATTGCGTAGTTAATTTAATGCATTGGAGTTGTATTGGATCGGATGTTGGATCGTATCTCAACGTGTTTTAAAGTTAGATTTTTTTTTTTTTTTAGAATACGGCCCCTGGATGAGAACGCGTTATCTTAAACGCTATCGGAAAAGAATATTCAATAATAATAGTGTAAAATAAACATTTTTAATAAGCAACTCTGTGCCATGTCTCTAGTAAAAATTTTTTTTACCCCATCGAAATCCGTTCTTCGTAACACGATGCGTCCATTTTATATAGTACGATGTAATGTAATAAATACTGCAAAGTGTTTGTCCATCGGTCACGTTAAGTGATCCTTTCGCCGTGTTTACACAGAGTCCAGTTACCAACCTCTGATGGGCAAGGCTTGAAGTAAAAATGATTGCTGTTGGAAATGATATCGTATTGTAAATTGCATAGAGCGTATTTTGAAATGACAGTAAGCGATGTTTTTGGAGTAGCTTTTCTTTACACTCTATTCATAAACATAATTTGTACAGTCGAGTCAGACACAATACCTCTTACACGCAACCAGGGTAACCTACAAGCCTTAATTAATAGAAAAAAATCTGTAGAACTCCAATTAATTTTGATTATATCGCAACAAAGCAAAATGCATCTCTTATCCGTTAAAACATATTCAAATTCTATAAACCGCAATCAGTAGAACTTCAATCAACTTTTTTGTTTTTAAAAACAAAATGCAATTAAACATAATGTGTCTATGGCACTTTCTATTGGCATCATTATATAATTACCTTAACTACTACATAAATAAATAATATAATAAAAACAATAGAACTCCGATCATTTTTGTCTTATCAACCGACCGTAAGCAAGCAAAAGTCGTCTGTAATCCTTTCTATAAAAGATTGAAATTATATTGACATCTATATACATACCTTGGCATATTCAATTTTGAGAGTGCAGCACCCGGAGTATATGTCGCAGCCGTGTAGCGCCTCTTTTGCTCGCGTCGCCGACTCCACACATTCAAACTTATGGCAATGGGTTAAGGTTCATATTTGAATGCAGGGAAACAATGAAACTATTACTAAAATCTCTGAGAATGGGCCTACTTATATTGGGACACCCAGTGAAATTGCAAATGATATATTGATGAGAAATATGTTATTAAATTTGAACTTTCGTGAGACATACTATATCTATAAACTAAAATCCGGCCCGCAGCGCACCGGCAACGCGTCGTGCAACAGTGCGCTACGGGCCGGTTCAAATAGCACTCTTAGAGCTTGAAGATAGAGACCTAAGCTCTCCGAAACATGTCGCGCGAAGTGACTAAAGTGACGCGAGTGTAACCGTTATATTTTATAGAGAAATATGTTTTTTTAATACCACGACGGTGGCAAACAAGCTTACTGCCCGCCTGATGGTAAGCAGCTACCGTAGCCTATGGGCGCCTGCAACTCCAGAGGTGTCACATGCCCGTTGCCAACCCTTTACAAAAAGGAGGGTTCACTGTGTTGACGACTAAATGAACAAGAGCGTCCCGCGTCGTCAACACACTGAGTCTTCTTTGAGCCCTTTGGCAACCTTATTTACTCACCGGCAGGAACGCAACAATATGAGTAGGATCTTAGTGCTATTTGGCGCTGGTTTTCTGCAAGGTGGAGGTACTTCCCCAGTCGCGCTTTGCTCCAGATTTGAACGAGATGACATTCGCTGAGCTGTGCCGTGCCCTATCACACATCACACATAGCGAGATGATATTCGCAGTACCCATACCTCTCTTTTGGACAGTTTAAGGAGATACCCGGGCCCGGACGTAGTTTAAGGATATACCCGGATCCAAAATGTGATATTTCAGATCAAAAGGTACCGTTCATATTGCTCGAACTGAATTAAATTGAATTTAATCTGTAAAACACGTACGACGTTTTTCTTAAAAAAAAATTTTAATACCACGACGGTGGCAAACAAGCATACGGCCCGCCTGATGGTAAGCAGTTGCCGTAGCCTATGGACGCCTGCAACCCCAGAGGATTCACATGCGCGTTGCCTACCCTTTAAGAACCTATACACTCCATTTTTAGGGTTCCGTACCTCGAAAGGAAAAAACGGAACCCTTATAGGATCACTTTGTTGTCCGTCTGTCTGTCTGTCTGTCTGTCTGTCTGTCAAGACCATTTTTCTCAGGAACGCGTGGAGGTATCAAGCTGAAATTTATATCAAATACTCAGGTTTATTGTCTCTTAGAGCTGTGAAAAAATCAAAATTAAAAGCCAACGCAATCAAAAGATACTGTCGTTTATGCTGCAAATTTTAGAGTTTTTCGGCACTCGCAAAACCTACGGGGTACTTCCCGTGAACTCAGTAACTTGAAATTTGGCACGAAGTAACGTCAAAGAGCATAGACAATGGAAAAATTACAAAAAGTAGACATTTTTAGTAAAATCATACAAAAACATATTTTTTAAATTTTAAACTTACTACCTTTTTCCTCGTAAACGCGTGGAGGTATCAAATTGAAATTCATGTCAAATACTCAGGGCTATAGGACCTTTCAGATGTAGCAAAACCAAACTTTTATGTCAACGCAATCAAAAGAAATAGCAATTTAAGTCGCATATTTTGAAACTGAGTACTCGCAAAAAACTCAAAACCACTTCCCGTAAACTCAGAAACTTGAAACTTGGCACGAAGAAACTTCATATAGCACAGACAAAGGAAAAATTACGAAAAGTAGACGTTTTTAGTAAAATCATACAACAAATATTTTGTTAAATTTTAAACTTACTACCTTTTTCCTCGTAAACGCGTAGAGGTATTAAATTGAAATTCATATCAGATACTCAGGTCTATAATACCTTTAAGTTGTAAAGGTTTGTACGGAACCCTCAGTGCGCGAGTCCGACTCGCACTTGGCCGGGTTTTTGAAGAACCTCATACTATTCATAGTATATTCGGTAATGTATTTTTTTTCCATAAAATATATTTTAAGTATTTTCTACCTTTCGCTCGAACCATATTATCTATTCCGAACAGCAAACAAAAAGACTCGCAGTAATCTCCAAACTAAGTTGCCGACCATCATAAAATCTCGCCATCCGAGAGAAAAACCAAATCTAATCTCAATAAGATTACTACTCGAACATAAAACTGTTATTAAAGCAAGTTGGACCATTGATATTATTCAAATCGCTAACATTGGGACTAACAAAGTTGTCGGCGAGGCAATTTAGACCATAATTCCGGGGATTAAGGTATAGAATTAGCTGTGACGGCGGGAGCATTGTTGAACGTCATTTTGTTAAATTGAGGTAAAGGTGCGGTGGTAGTGTGAGCGACAACAAGTTATTTTTTAAATATAAAGAAACTAGCCTTTTCCCGCGGCTTCGCCCGCGTTCTATATGTACTCCAAAAGGATACGATACCCATGTTGATTTTCAGACTTTGTGACCACATTTGCCCCTTTTAGGGGTTGAATTTTCAAAAAACCTGAAACACGTGTTTACTCATTTATCGTTAGGAATACTCCTGTGAAGTTTCGAATAAAATAGTCTAACAAATCTTGATTCGCCATACAAATTTTGGACCCCCATTTTACCCCCTTAGGGGGTGAATTTCGAAAAATCATTTCTTAGTGCATCCCTAGACCTCATAAGGAACCTACGTGCCAAATTTGGAATCTCTAGAACCAGCGGTTTGGGCTGTGCGTTGATATGTCAGTCAGTCAGTCAGTCAGTCAGTCAGTCAGTCAGTCAATCAGTCAGTCAGTCAGTCAGTCAGTCAGTCAGTCAGTCAGTCAGTCAATCAGTCAGTCAGTCAGTCAGTCAGTCAGTTTCTTATTTTATATATTTGGATTAAAACTGTTGATATGTTTCAATACAAGGTGTAACAAAAATGCTGATGATCCTTTTAAAGGACATAATGGGTATCGTCTTATAATTCTGAAAAAAAAATCTCGTAAAAACAAATTGATTTTTCATGGAGGGTTGGCCGTTTGGGACCACATGTCTCATACAAAAAAAAATCGCGTCCAAAAATTTTTTTTCTTTACCAGTATTTTTGTTACTCTCTGTATAAAACTTCCACGGCCTTATTTCCTTGAAATGGGCTCCTGTTAAGACTAAAACGTATAAATTCAAATATTTATAGAGTGTTTGTTACTCAAGTAATTTAGGCAGACAATCGCACGTTTAATTGTGTTCATATTCTATCTAGTTTCTCATGTGCTATGTCTCGGTTACTCGTACTGATTGACGCCAAAGGTCACTACGATACTTACAGCGTCTTTGGTGTACCGTCATATCAGTGAAAAGCTTTTCGCATAATTTTATTTTCCAAACAATTTATCGCAGGACGTTTAGTTGACATATGACAGTTTAAAGACTGTGTACGATAAAATCCGGACATGTATGATCTGCTATATCTTTTTTTCGGTACCACATATTCAAGCATTTCTTTTACTTTAATAATCTGGAATTGTAGTAATATATACTAAAAATAGAATCATATTACAATTGTATGGGCTTGTGTGAGTTTTTGCCAAATATATTCCATCATATCTTGAATTTTTTGTCCAGCATTTTTTGATAATCTTCACTCACTTCCTGCTACAATGCCACAATTGTATTTATATTTTCACAAGCTGTTTTAGGCTCACTAGAATATTATCTTACAAAAAAAATACGATTTGAAAGTCTTTTCTACTTGAGGCAGTCAGGAAGACTTTCTACTTCAAGTACTAAAAGTAGTTTTTATATGGGAGGCATATTTTTGTAAACTATTTACATCTAAGTCCAATTAGAAAAATGTAAGCTATTATGAAAAGAGAATGTAATAAAACTAATAAATAAGGTATAATTTGGTTTATCTAGTTAAAAATAAAAAACAATTTTTCACAGGAAAATTTGGTAAACACTGTCAGAACACCGTGGACAAAAAAATATACGCACTGTGGAATATATAGTGATCAAAGTCACAGATAACGTAACGTTATATTATGTTTGTAATTTTATTATGTAGCTTGATGACCACAAATTATTTAAAAGAAGTGTTTCTTGAATATGTGGTACCGAAAAAAAAGATATACCAGATCATGCATGTCCGGATTTTATCGTACACAGTCTTTCTTTACTAAATGAATTGTTTCTCATAGTTTTATTTGGGCGAATTTTCATTTGGCATTCGCATAAATCACTTCCCAGACAATTTATCCAATACTTTTATTTGGGCGAATAATGGCATTATATCGTTTCGCATACCTATTTATCGCATATAATTATTTAGCAAACCAAATAACCTAACCTTTGCCGAATGAAAATTCGCCTAAATAAAACTATAAGAAATCAGTCATTTGGTCATTTTAGGGAAGCAACAGCAACTATTATAGTCTGCTTAATGAACAGTTTCGATTAGCGAAATGGATATAGTAAATCTAAGTAAAAATAGATTTACTATAGCAAATATAGTAAATCGCCGAAACTGAGGCCATACCCTCCGCGGCAGACGCCGCATCTACTCCAGTCAAAACTTCCTCTCATTTGAATAAATCCTCAGCCAAAGAATATGCTAAATTATTTCACCGAAATCCCCTGTTTTACATATTATATTACCGTTTAACTTTTAATTTTTACGGTCACAAAGTTCGTTATTGAAAATCTATAAGGTACGTTATTGGATAAGGAACGAAATGATGGGGTCTAGGGTTCCTTGAAACGCTATTAAACCTTATTAAAACATCTAGTAATTTTGTTTATACTAGCATTAAGACCCATTTTTAAGAAACAAGATTATTCTTGATAAATTTTGCTATAACCTCAAGTTATTTTTACTCAAACCAGTTTCATATGCTTTAAAAAAAAAATATCCAAATTTTACTAAAATCTCTACGCCGAGTTTGCAAGTGACCAATTTGCATTAAAAAATAACGCTTGTAGTGGCATTTTCACATATTTAACGTTGCAAAAGTCCTACACTTTTCGACTTTGACCAAAATTGTAGGTATATTAAATTCATTATAAATATTTACATTTAAAAAAATGCATTCTGAATTATGTAGATATACATGTATGTCATAATATGGAATCGATCGTTAACTTGAGACCTTTTTTTAAGAATCAAAGAACCCTATTCAGTCCTGCGCTCGCGCTTGACCGAGATTCGCTTCAAATGAGTTTAAGACGGACAACAGATGCTTCAATATGTTCGAATGAATGATCATCGATCAGTATTTCAACAAAATGGATATCCAGCGAAATACCTAGTATGGGTATTCGATTATTGGGAAAACCTTTTATTATGAATTTGCTAGAATTTTAGGGTATTTCGAATATTTCAAGGGAGAATAATATCATAACAAAGGCATCGTTTCTAGTATAAGTACGTTATTTATTATGCAACATTGGATATAAATTGTTGAATTAATAGCAATGATTGAAAATCACGGTTTACATATTTTTTTCTTTAATAATCGTAGTAATATAGTTATCTAATTAGTAAATCTCATTAATAGAAAAACTATAAAAATACACGTAAAATTAGTAGTGTGTGAAAAAAATGTCAGGCAAACTAAAAATCTCCTTGCTTAATATAAATTTAAAAATCTTCCAACAATATTAGCTTTCAAAGACATAAATTCAGAAAGAGCCATCACTCTTCGAGAAACAAATCACGATATTTTATTATATTTAATTCTCTGGCATCAGTTCACAAGGCGAGGAATATAAATATGCTGTTTCAATCAACACGATTCATCATAAAACATTTAAGATTAATGTTCGTGAGGACATAAAATTCTAAATTGAATTTTGAGTGGCGATTCATTAGAGTCGTAGCGTCTTCTCTGTCAACTACCTGTTCCAGTGTAGCGCTAAAATACCAATAGATGGCGACACAATGGCTACTTTTCATACTACGGGTAGTAACTTGTACGAAGCGCCCATACTTTGCCTACATCGCAAATGTCATCGTATATGTCAAAAGGGTGACCATGAATTTCTTAATGTATGATAATTTTAATTGAAAAATAAGTAAAAAATAATTAATAATCTTGATCAGTTACCGAGACAGAAGCTTAGAGCAAGATCAAGATGTGATTAAAATGACTTTATTAATTCTTTGTTCTCTGATCTTAACAACTACGTCAACCAAAAACCAGCGATGCTACCATTCCTCGTTTAAAAAATCTTTTTTAAATCTATTCATTCGCCTGCACCTCCAACGTTGCCGTATAAAATACCCTGGAGAGTTCAATCCGCTTTCGTCGTACGACGCATCTTTATGGGGAAATCTAGTAACGGAAGGAACAACAGAAAAGGAGATTGAAAACGTATGCATTTATTATAGATGTGTAACTTCCGGCGACCTTAACAAGGTAAGCCGTAAGTCATCACTGGTACTGGTACTGGTGGTCACCAGTACCAGTACCAGTGATGACTTACGGCTCCGAAACGTGGTCTTTCACTATCGGCCTCATCTCAAGACTCAAAGTCGCTCAACGAGCTATGGAGAGGGCTATGCTCGGGGTTTCTCTACGTGATCGAATCAGAAATGAGGAGATTCGTAGACGAACTAAAGTCACCGACATAGCCCACCGGATTAGCAAGCTGAAGTGGCAATGGGCAGGCCACATTGCACGTAGAGAAGATGGCCGATGGGGCCGAAAAGTGCTCGAGTGGAGACCACGAACCAGCAAGCGCAGCGTAGGACGTCCACCCACAAGATGGTCAGACGATCTTGTTAAGGTCGCCGGGAATGATTTGAATGCCTTAAATTGGATACTAACTAGCAGCGATTAGGTGTTGAAAGTAATAGTACGAAAACTAAACTTAATACTTAACTATTTCAGGAATAGGAAGGTTTATGGGAATCACTTTCTGCTTTCTTGGACTCAATAAAAAAGGGACACAAGGATAAACGCACGAAATTACTAGCATACTTTTTTCTGGCAATAGATATTAATGTTCACGAAAAAGAAGAATGAGCCGTCATCAAAATCTTCAATAGTTTAATTTAAAAAGTTCAATAGTTTCTTGAAATCTCACTAAATCATTACTTTTACTTCTTAAGTACATTACGTACTATAAATTCATCTCTACTGTCTTTGGCAATGATCGTAACACTAATTAACCTCATAACATTGCGATCGCATTAGTTCTCAAAACAACTATATTTTACGCCTCATTTTACGACAGACACGCAATTTAGAATTCTTGACTTCTGAGGCAGAGTGATAAATAGTTAAAACAAGCGTGAAGGCACGTATCAAAACACCCACGCAGTAATCGACTTTGTAACAAAGTTCTAAAGCTCAAAATAGGTAAAATTGAAAGGAGGAAAGAGTGCATTAGGTAAATTTGCTGATTATAAAATTTGTATTTCAACAGTCTGCTATATCAATAAAATTAGTTTTAAAATGTTTGTAAAATGTGAAACGTATTTACATAATAGATAAATATTCCATGTTAAACTCTGCGTATCGCGTGGTATTCTAAAAGCGCATAGCTTTCGGTCAGACGAGTTCATGGCACGACCTTCATTTGGAGGTTGCCAGTCACACCGAAACGTAACCGAACACGGTACCTGCATGAAAAACGTTTGAATCCTCCTTTTTCTAAAGGGTAGGCAACGCGCATGTGGCACCTATGGAGTTGCAGGCGTTCATAGGCTACGGTAGCTGCTTACCATCAGGCGGGCCGTATGCTTATTTGCCACCGTCGTGGAAAAAAAAATCGACTACGGATTTTATTTGTTCTCTTCCTCGTCCTTTTAAGCCAAGCTATAAAGACTAATTGTTTCACACCTCAATTATTGAGATTGGTTCAATTGTTTAATGCTACATTGGAAATACTAGTTAGCCACGTATACTTTCAGCAGTACGGTACTGCTAAGAGCATAAAAGTTTACTTTGTATATCTATCTGTTTGTACACATGCCCGCTGTAACGCATACAATATAATAGAGGAGCATACATGTGTTAATCTACAGATGAAGCGTACGACGCAACGTCTATGTTTAACAAATGCAAAACAAATGTATACGCACACGCAACCTCAGTTAAATAAAGATAAGATAAAAGATAAAAACGATAATAGACAAAACAAGCTTGTCGCCACTGTAGGATGCATAGGCTCATCTGCTACATCTTAGGCTCCGTGTACACTTACCATCAGGTGAGACTAGGGTCACAGTTCACGCCTCGTCAAACAGCGCTAGACGCTCAACAATACGTGTAACTGTCGTGTGTAACATTAATTTTGTACTAAGCAGAAATTTCTGCAATCGAAATTTCAATTTTATGATTGAAAGAAAAATGGAAAATTCACCGCGTCGAGCAAAATTCGAACTTGAGATCTTTCGGAACACTGGTCCGATCGCTCTGACCAAAGAGAAAGGTCCGAAAGGTAGCAAGTTCGAATCTTGATCGACGCGGTGAATTTGCTCCTATAATATAATGTAATTTAGTATAATTTAACTTATTTTTTATGAATCCTTGATATCTGGAATAGCAGAATTTTGAATTTTATAAGGCTGTATACACGCTACCGTGCAACAGGCGGCCGGCGGCGCGCGTCCCGCGTTTTCCACCGCCTGTTGCGATAAATCGCCCGCGACTCTCGTTTGTTTATTTCTGTTTGTACCTAATCCAGTATTCCTATGGTTGATCGAGACAACCAGCTTAACTTGACCCCGAATTTATTGTCTAAATTCCAACAAATTTTCATGTATGCGCTATATTGAGTATGGAGCTCCCATACATTGTTCATTGCGTCTATGGACTAGCTTAGAGCATAGACAAAGACAATAATATCATACTACCTTTTACTTATGCAAATACTATAAAAAGGAATGAGCATAGTTTTTTTTCTGTTTTTAACTTAGAGAAACTTTATTAACGACATTACGCGCTTAGACTTTTACGAGTTCTTGAAGGCTATACTCGAGTCTCAGAGAATAGGTATAGGACGCGAGTTTGTACAGGTGTCTTGTGACTCAAGTTTAAGTTTGAACATGTCTGAAAAAAACAATAATAATAATTTGATAATTTAATTTTGTAATTGGTTTTTTATGTTTTATTATATTTTATAATTATAATTCATGAATATCCTTAATACTAACATAGGTTGAGTCTTAATTGTAACTAATATTGGATGGGACTTGTGCCTGAAATAAATAATTTCATTTCATTCATTTCATTTCATTTCAAAAATCTCCAATCCTCAAGATAAATGGTCCCTCCTTTACCTTTATTTCTATATTCTCTTTACTATTCGAGTTTTACAAACACTATTCATTCATTCATTTTTTTTTCGATTTTTTGGTAATAAATTTTTCCATACCCATTCGAGTATTTTCTCCCATCCTTGCCTATACCAGTTCACCTGCAACATTGCCTCTGTAAGCGACTAGAATACCTCCGTACATTTGCACGGATCGACTCTCCGTCTGTTTTGTTTATTTTTAACCGCTGTGACTCACGCGTTATTTACGAGATTGCTTCTGAATATCGTTGGAATGTCAAACGAAAGACAACTTTAAGATTGAGCTGTGTAAGTTGTTTATTGTATAGTCGTCGAGTGAACTCTTTTATAGATAGAACTAATAAGTAATAACACGGGTTTTGATAATAGGCCTATTTTCACGATAACAAAATTCGCTTCGCTTTGCGCATTTGTAAGTTTAAGTATTACGCTTTTTTTAACATTTACTGTTATGAATACTTATTAATGTAATGAGACATTATTCAGGAACTAGGCAGACTTTAAATATATAAATAAATAAATACCTATTATGCGACAATCTTACACAAACCGACCTAGTCCCACAGTAAGCTCATTAAGGCTTGTTAGCTCACCAAACGAAGACGCTTAACTGCCTGATAGGGGAAGTAATTCTTGTATAGCTGAATTTTGGTGTAGTTGTAGGCAAAGGTATCTTACACAACATACTAAAAGTACCGGTGGATGGGGGCGCCGCTAGCGGGGAGGAGGGGGTGTAAAGGTCCCTTATTTTGGTTTTTCGTAAATAACTCGGTAACGGTGGCTCATACGAAAAAATGTTCTATCGTTTAATTCATTCACATATAATTTTCTATAAAAAAGATTCTTTGCACTTTTTTGCTGGGATCAATGTTTAATGAGATATCGAGGAAATACGATAAATACTTTTTTAAACTTTCGGAGCTAGTATTTACGAAAGTATTAGTTTTATCCAAAAATAGTTTTAGAATACCCTTATTTTTTTTAAAAGACCTATCCAACGATATCCCACACATTTGACACATTAGGGTTGGAGTAAAAAAATATATTTACCCCCCCACTCCATGTGTACGGGAGGTACCCGAAAAAATATTTTTTTTTCAGAATTTGTTTTAAAACTTTGCCGACGTGAATAAAACACATACTCATACGATTTTTTTTATTTTCTAGTACTAACCATCACTGAGCAAGCTGCTCACCCTGCTACCTCACTTCTTACCCTTATAGTTTCGCCATGTCCGTCTGACCCCATCTATCCGTCTAGACGTCTAGTACTAACCATCACTAAGCAAAGCCGTGGACGGACAGACGGGGACAGACTAGCGCTAGCGGGGAGAGGGGGGTGTAAAGGTCCCTTATTTTGGTTTTTCGTAAATAACTCGGTAACGGTGGCTCATACGAAAAAATGTTCTATAGCTTAATTCATCCACATCTAATTTTCTATAAAAAAGATTCTTTGCAATTTTTTGCTAGGATCAATGTTTAATGATATATCGAGGAAATACGATAAACACTTTTTTAAACTTTCGGAGCTAATATTTACGAAAGTATTAGTTTTATCCAAAAATTGTTTCAGAATACCCTTATTGTTTTAAAAAGACCTATCCAACTATACCCCACACATTAGGCTTGGAGTAAAAAAAATATTTACCCCCCCGTACCCCGTACATGTGTACCTCCCGTACACATGGAGTGGGGGGGGTAAATATTTTTTTTACTCCAACCCTAATGTGTGGGGTGTCGTTGGATAGGTATTTTTAAAACAATAAGGGTATTCTGAAACAAAACAAAACCAAAATTAGGGACCTTTACACCCCCCCCCCCCTTCCCGCTAGCGGCACCCCCATCCACCGGTACTTTTAGTATGTTGTGTAAGATACCTTTGCCTACAACTACACCAAAATTTGGCTATACACGAATTATTTCCTCTAAGTTTTCCTTCATTGGGTGGGCTATGTGTTGTGGGTATTAGACGACATATATACAGTAGGTAGATGAACATATAGATAAATAAATGTGATGAGCCAGGATTCGAACCCGGGACCTCCTGTCACTACCGACTGGGCTACGATGCCGTTAAACTTTAAATTAATAATTTTAAACAAAAAATAATAGACTTCACTTAGACACATTTCAAAAGCAAAAGCCCGAGCTAGCGTAAAAAAATACATAAACCGCTATAGGTGTGCATATTTGAAGAGTTACCTCTATTTCTCCAGGATCCCATCATCAGATCCTGACCTAATGACAATGGGACCAACTGTAAACTATACCTACTCTTTCAAACAAAAAAAATAATTTTCCAAATCGGTCCAGCCGTCTCCGACTAATCGGTGAACATACATTTAAAAAAATTGCAAAAACAAACATCCCGACGACTTGAGAACCTCCTCCTTCGAAATCGGGAAGTTGGTTGATAACCTCAATGTGTTTATATTTAGCAAGATACCGACATACCTTACCTTACCTTATACATTTCATTTACATTCATTTGTATCCCAATAGGTAGAATACACAAACCGACATACAATTTACATTACCTTTGTATCTCCCACGAATACGTAACCCATTTAGCACACACATGCACTACCGCTCACAAGAAAATAAAAACCAATAGAGTTTGCATGTAGAAGCAAAGTATGTGAACAAAAATGCGGCTATTTCATAATCTCACGTTTTCAAAGGTATGCCACAATCCATCCATATCCATACTAATATTATAAATGGGAAAGTGTACGTGTTTGTTTGTTTGTCCGTCTTTCACGGCAAAACGGGGCGACGAATTGACGTGATTTTTAAAGTGGAGATAGTTGAAGGGATGGAGAGTGACATAGGCTACTTTTTGTCTCTTTCTAACCCCCCACTTCCCTAAAATGGGGGGTGGAAGTTTGTATGGAGCATTCCGGGGGGCAAAGGGGAACCGTGTTAGCCCGAATTTAACGCGAGCGAAGCCGCGGGCAAAAGCTAGTTTTAAATAAAAAAGAAACGACTTCACTTAGCCTCTAACCTTTCCAAAAGCAAATGCACGAGATGCTGTAAAAAAATCTCAAATCACTATAGGTGTGCCATAGTTGAAGAGTTCCCTCGATTTCTCCAGGATCCCATCATCAGATCCTGACCTTACGAATATGGAGGTCAAGTTATACTCGTTAGTCCAGTTACTTACTCGCGATAGGGTTTGTGAATATAACCGGAATGAATGATCATGCCAAACTTTTGATAAAATTTTGTTTGTTATTCTCTTGCGTATGTTCACATTTAATCGTACCTATAGTTTATTTTTATTTTTTTGCAAATGATATTTATATTTAATAGGTACAGGATAAAACTTAAATAAACTATGTAAATAAACTAAAATTAACTTATTTATAAATGGTCTAAGAGCTGGCCACGTCAGATATGACACAATAATGAGAGCAATGAAACCCATCTAGTAAGATTGCAATACTATCTTTATTGCTAGATCCGGGCATCTGGCAGCTTTTAATGGGTGGATGTCAGAGTGACAGACTACTACCAAAATAGGTAAAAACGGCCGAAGTTATCTTATTTATAGAGGACGGGGCCTATATTTTAACATTAGAACAAAAAACTTCGCGTAATATTTCGGAAACAGAAACAGTAGGCGACAAACTATGAATTACATTATACGTCGTTTTGGACTACTTTCCCCGATCAGAAACTTTTGGCAATGACATGATCTAATTATTTATATATTTTTTCATAATACTGCATCAAAACCAGAACTGTAGGATTTGTTTCTTAAAGTGGTTTGCATTATTTGACCTCCACCACTTTACAGCTGCCAGATGTCCGGATCTAGAAATAAGTAGTAGTATAGCAAACTAACGAGAGGGGTTTCGTCGCTCTCATTATTGTGTCATATCTAACGTGGCTAGCTCTCCGTCTAAAATACTTAAAACTAAAAATCTATCTCTAAAATGGGCCCCTGGGGCATCGTGCCGAGGACGCTGGCAGCATTTCCTCGCTGAACCGCAATACTAAGGCGTTGGGCGAGGAAGTTGCCAGCTCTTTTATCCCCGGTTTTGTCGACCAACCGTTTAGCCAACTCTCTGTAAAAAATTGTGCTTCTGGGCCCTACGGACCAAGAGTCTTGACTCCAAAAGCAACAAAGATTTGTTTGCTATTCTAATCATCTTAAATTCTATGCTTCAAGGTACAGTAGCCCAGCAGCTGCTGTCAAGCGCATTCAACGTTAACTATTATTTCAATAGAATACAGGAAGAGACAACGTACGAAACAGAGGTGAATAAACTCATCTTTAAACGTGTAAATGAGATAGAAACTCCATTGCTTCTAATTTCCTAGAACGCACACAGTGCTCCTCCTGTCTCAAAGGAGTCTCATCTGACATCGTTACTTGGATTGGAAGCGGTGATGTGAAATCCCCGTAAAGATACAATGTCCTAGATTCGAAGGAGACAGATGTGCAGTTGATTTAATGCCTATTGCTTTTGAGCGGAACTGACGAAGTTCAGAATGATACTACTTAGGGGAAGTCTGGTAAGTAATACTTCGTTTAAGAGTCCATTTTCAGCCGACTTCAAGATTTCGAAGAAGGTTCTCAATTCGTCAGGATCTTTGTTTGCGCATTTTTTTTTATAATGTATGTTCACCGACTATTCGAAGAGGGCTGGACCGATTTGGAAAATTCTTTTTTTGTTTGAAAGAGTATACTCAACAATTGGTCCCATTGTAACCTGGTCAGGATCTGTTTCTGGATCCTGGAGAAATCTTCAAATATATGCTCAGGCATTTCCTTTTGGAAAGGTAGAGCCTAAGTGAAGTTGATTCTTTTTTTGTTTAAAATTATGGCCGTAGAATTCAAATATGTTTCGCCTTGCTACATTTTTTTAACATTCCGTGACTAATTTGACTTTCTATACCTTCGTGAAAAATGTTCTCAATATTAAATAATTAATAAAATCTACGGTACCATGCCGCGGAGGATAAGTTATTATAGTAAATATTTATAAAAATTAGTGTTTATTGTTTACTGTTAATCTACCTATTTATAATGTTTTCAAATAAATATTTATATAATAAATATATATTTTAACGTGATTTTCGACGTTGGTCTCATTATGAGGCGTATATAGGTTAAAAAAATATGATATTCGTTATATATCGATATCTTGTGTATTTTTTAAGTATAAACTGACAAGCAATTGACCCTATAGTCTCACCTGAATGGAAAGTAAAAACAGAACCTTAAGATGTAGCTTACTAAATCGTTCGTTCTTGCTTTAAAGAGACCTAGTATTCCAACCTAGGCCGTATTCACAGGGCGGACACGTCATACTACAAACTACAATAAACTATACACGCTCCAATGTATCTTCTATCTTAAATTACGTTTGACAATACACTGACATTTTGCTTTTTATCGATGCGCTGCCAACCTGACGGATTAGCCTACTAATTCCCTACCAATCAGCCGCCGCGGGGTGAGGAAATTCCGTTCGGGGCGTGGCGGCATACAGAATGGCCATTCTATATGAAATACTTTTACTTCTATGCCGTATTCTAACTTTAAAACACGCTTAATCACGATCTAACTTCAATACAAATGCATTGTCTACGCAAAACAGTTAACGCAACTTAGTAAGCTCAGTACACGCGATAAAATCCGTTTTTAATTGTTTTATTTCATGAATAACTATCGCGGCAACCGAAGACAATATTAGTTAGCGCTTGTTTCAATCAGAAAAAAATGAATTTGCTTGAAAATTATTCCGATGCAACTCCAATACAACTTCGATATTGGTTGATTATTTGTTGTGTGTTGCAGTTACATTTGAGATAGATTGTGTTTATAATATATTGCTATGTATTTTAATATTACAATACGGCACCTGAATCTTATTAACAGGGCATATAGACGAAGGAACGTATCGACACGTGTAAACACAAAATCAGACTTTACCTAATTAAAGTACATCCATATAAAACTAACTGTTCTGTAATAAAGTCTCATTTACCTGTCATCTCCGTTTCCCATTTCTTTTTTTTTATCCAAACAAGGGCGACCTATTTAAAGATAAAATACACAACAAGCGCTCGTTAGACCGAGGTGTTAAAAGTTTTACACCTTTATCGACTGTATCCGCTAGTGATGGTGCTGTGTCGATAGATTTAATTTTTTTTCGACACGGTGTTTCAAATTAGTGCGAAAATTCGTAACAACTATTGTCTTAGCTTGATTTTTCGTTAAATTATTACACATATACATTTTCATAAAATTGATATATATCTCAAACACAAAGAGGATTTAACTTAATTATTCTTTGCAAACCATTCTGAAAACAAAATTTCGAGCTTCTACTAAGGTATTGAGTTGTACGTCAGTTGGAAAAAAAAAATAATGAAAATTGCAATACTTACTACCAATTTTAAATAACCTTCCAACTTCCATCTATAAGCCCCGCACCCTTTTTTAAGCGAAACAATCAGCGCAAGACGGATACTGTACGATTTTCTTTGCCTATGCTCCAGGGGCAGTGACCCTTGGGCTTTGGGACAACTATAATTTACTTAATCTTTGTTTTAAATTAGTACGCGTAATATAATACACGTCTAATCGTTGCACCGCGATGATATTCTGTCAAGTAAGAATTTTAGATTCAATAAATCAATCGATAAAGGGTTTAGCAGGCTAAGGAAGGACGTGTGGCCCCTGTGAGGAATAGTTGAATTGGTAAATGTCAATTGTTTATCGCCTCATAACTAGTAATCACTCCAACTTTCAGCCCTCTATCTTGAACTGTCACAGAGATAATGTCAAAAATGTATTTTCTTAACATTTTTTTTCAAACTCTTATATCTCCTAATCCATAGCAGCTAAAGCATCGAAACAAAATCACAGAAACGTAGTTTTAGTGGGAGTATACCCTATAATTTTATTAATATTTTATACGTGAAAAATAAAAGAAATAAATGTCAATTTATTTTTTGACCACGCTTCCCAACACGTTTTTTTGAAAGTACAATTATGAAAAAAATCATGTAAATTGCTTATAGTATTAGCTACTAGCATACAAAAAATCAATCGATTATATTTGGTGCAACATACTGTAAAAAAAAACTAACGAAAGTATTCAAGTATCAAGAGCAGGCTTCTGAACTGAAAGTTCGTTTTTAAGTTTTATGTTTGTTGCAACAAAGGGTGTATTGTTTTTAATTTGACGTATGACTGTCAAAAAAGGTCACTGAACTACTGCTGTGTTAGCATTTGTAACTAATTTTACTAACTACTAAATCAACGAAACGACGGATGTGCTATATGTTTATTATTTTATAAACAAAATTAATTGGTTTCATTATAGTACACGTATTAACATAACGAATTAAATAACTCATTAGAGCAGATATCACAATATAAGTCACTTAGATAATGACTATCGTAATATTCGTCGTCCCAGGTATAGGACAATGTTATCCTGCAGTCATCGCAATATCCTTTTAACATAATATTTTCGTCAGAGAGCGATATCTCAATATCTGGTAAAGACTGTAAAAACAGTTGCTTCGCTATTAAGCTATCTTTAAATTATACAATACTATTATACAATTTATACGCTAGCACATTTAACATAATAGTGAATTGTTTAAGGGAATATACAACACGTTATGTAGAAGAGGAGTCAGATTTTTCCATAATGGCGAAACTAAGCTTTAAATGTAAATAAAATAAAAAAATAAAACAGAAACTTCATGTATATACATTCTTTCAGATGGAAATCATAAAATCAAAAATATTTGGGCTCAACTTGCCACGGTTAATAGCGAAGCAACTGTTTTTACAGTCTTTACCAGATGTTGAGATATCGCTCTCTGACGAAAATATTATGTTAAAAGGATATTGCGATGACTGCAGGATAACATTGTCCTATACCTGGGACGACGAATATTACGATAGTCATTATCTAAGTGACTTATATTGTGATATCTGCTCTAATGAGTTATTTAATTCGTTATGTTAATACGTGTACTATAATGAAACCAATTAATTTTGTTTATAAAATAATAAACATATAGCACATCCGTCGTTTCGTTGATTTAGCAGTTAGTAAAATTAGTTACAAATACTAACACAGCAGTAGTTCAGTGACCTTTTTTGACAGTCATACGTCAAATTAAAAACTGTTTGCGCTCGCAACACTGAAGTGCCCTGTGCCAACCGCAGGGATACTAGACGACCAATGAGGGCTCGCGACGCCAGCGCCGAAGTTTAACGCATACACCACGTCGCCCAGGAAGCGCCGCGGGCACTCTCTCTTGCCTCTAATCCGCCAACGAAACCGCGCGTGTCCGAGACTACATACGAGGGTTGCTACTTATATATCCGGAAACAAAAAAACAAACAAACGTACACGGCTGAAAATGGTTTTATTGTTTTTCAAAGTATTCCCCTTGATGATCTATGCACTTTTGCATTCGCGTGAACCAATTTTTAAAGCACTTCTGCCACTCCGCCTGAGGTACCTCCATTACGTGTTGTTTGAATGCGTCGACAGCATCTTCAGCGGTCGAAAATCGTTGACCGCGTAATTTATTCTTTATATTTGGAAATAAATAAAAATCGTTGGGTGCCAAGTCAGGGCTGTACGGCGGATGACCCGTTAATTCCACATTTTGACCCTCCAAAAATAGAGTTGTTTCGCGTGACGTATGACAGCTGGCATTGTCATGATGAAGAATGATTCTTCGTCGCTGGTTAGTTTTACGAATTTGTTCAAATACTTCCGGTAAGCAAATGGTCGTGTACCACTCTGAATTAACCATTCTACGGTTTTCTAGTGGCACTGTAGCTACATGGCCATTAATACCGAAGAAGCAGGCCACCATTTGTTTCAATGTACTTTTTGCACGAGTAACTTTCGTAGGGTTCGGCTCATTTTGAAACACCCATACCGTTGATTGTTGCTTCGTTTCGGGATCGTATGCATAGATCCAGGATTCGTCACCTGTATAGATGTTATAAACGGCTTTTGAGTCACCACGGTTATATTTTTTTAACATTTTATTGCACCATTCGACGCGAGCATCTTTTTGCTCTTTTGTTAAGTTGTGGGGTATCCAACGCGAACAAATTTTTTTTACAGCCAAATAATTATGTAATATGCTATTAATGCTGGTCATAGAAATACCCAGAGTCGCCTCTATCTCGCGGTACGTAACATGTCGGTCGTCCATTATAAGTTTTCGCACAGCCTCGATATTTTGTTGTACAACGACCGATTTCGGGCGACCTGCCTTAACTTCGTCCGTAAGCATACTACGTCCACGATTGAACTCACTAAACCAGTGATACACAGTAGTTTTAGATGGGGCTTCATCACCAAAAGTTGAAGTTAGTTGATCTATGCACTGTTGTTGCGTTAAACCACGCCGAAAATCATAATAAATCATAGCACGAATATTTTCACGAGTGAGTTCCATTCTTGCTACGAGATGACATTTAAAACCCGTCAAAAACAAAACACGAGCGTTAATAAGAAAGAAAAAATATACCGGCCAGTACTTAAAAAAGTTCAAATTTTACCATGGAGGTCAAATATGCTATTTAAGAAGATTGTAATCCCGGTTTCCGGATATATAAATAGCAGCCCTTGTATATATATATTTGTACTTGCATATTTAAGTAAAGAATGGTAAATGTTTGAATTATAGTTTTTATTCTAACAAACATCCCAAACATAATTTGGCGACCGTGACAGGACACGCGCGGCATAGGCATTTTATTATATTTTTTAGTGCCGAAGCCGAGAGGTCGGCCATTTTGGAGCGTGGGCTTGGAGCAGACGCCGCCGCAAGACCCGAGCCGAGCAGGTCAACTTTGCCTGCCTTCGCCGCAAGCCCAGATCAACGTGCCCGAAGAGGAGGAACGAAGAGGGACGGCTGCGGCGAGTAGGCGCGCAAGATACGAGGCGCCAAGACTGCAGAGCAGGGCATCGACGGCCGGTAGCGAGGCGGCAGCGCGTGGCAGCTAGCCAAACGAGGAGAGTACCGTGAGAAAGTGCCGCCCCTATTTCTTACCCGCATTCCAATATACTTACCACACTCCTTATACCTAATCTTACCCACATTCCTTAATCTTACCCTTCTAATTTAGTAGCTACCCAATTTGCAATTCCCTTTAAATTCTTATTACAAAAACCCCGTCGAACTTAAATAACCTTTTTATTGCATTGAACTTACGTAACGTACCTAACTTGACAATTTACTTTAAACTTAAACTTAAACGAATCCCATTCTAACTTAACTTTAATCTGAGTGCCTACTGTGTGCTATTGCTTCATTTTGTTTTACTTTCAGCCAGTGTCTTCAAAGTGAGATGAGTGCGTGACCTTTGACCTTAGTGTGACCTAACCTTACCACGTGTTTGTTACTTACTTATTTTCGTTTCAACGCATTTCAACGTCAACTAAGGCTTTTAGCTAAGCGGTGCAGTGTTCATTTTGTTCTTTTTTTAATTTAAAAACTTAATATTTCAAACCTTTGTGAAGCTGCACGTGCCTTGTTATTTCGTGACGAAACCATTTTTGATTTTCTGACCACGCATTCACGCTTAATTCATTTGCATTCAAGATTTCAGTTAAATATTTCATTTGTATTTAAAATTAAATTGCACCTTTTTTCGGTTCACTTTCGCTGACCTAAACGTCTCTTTATCTTTTAACTTCTCACCCGCTGGCATCTTGGTTTGTGTTCGCATATGCACACTTTTCGCTTGCGCAATTTCAGTGGAAAACCTGCCGATTCGTGCACCACGTGTCACGTCTACGCCTGCGAGCACGTGCTGGGCTGCTGCGTGGTGAAGCCGCAAGCTGCGCACCGAGCCTACACTGCGTAGCTGTTGAAGTTTACAAGGGGCGTGAGCTGTTTTGCCAATTTTATTTACTTACGTGGATAACTCTTTACTTCTTATTAAAATTAATACGATTCTATTTGCTTGACTTCTCTGCTCAATTAAACACAACTCAGCATGTCTGAAGAGACGAAACGAGAAGCTCTTCTAGCGGAGCTGCGTATTAAACGTGGCTCAATAAAAGGACAAGTCTCTAAATTCCGTGGTTATTTAAATACAATCGCAGATGATGAAGTGCTGACCGGTGTTAAATTTAATGAGCTGACTTTAAGATTGAATAAAGTTATTGAGTTATCCACGCGCCTTGACGAGCTGCAAACTTCAATAGAAGTAGCTAATGCTGACAATTTTCACAACGAGCTTAACGAAAGGGATTCTAATGAGAGCCACATTAATAAAGCTATAGCTACTGCTCAAACTATACTTGAGCGCTCACAGGTTCAAAAGGCATCAACGGAAGACTCTGTCAAAACCTGCTCATCAGGCGGCTGTCATTCGGAGCACCTCGGCTTCAAGCTTCCTCAAATTAAAATCTCTAAATTTGATGGATCTTACTATAAATGGATGGAATTTAAGGATCTTTATGAATCTTTAATTCATAACAATGAGCATATCAAGCCAATACATAAGTTCCATTATTTAAGCTCATACCTTGAAGGCGAGGCGGCCCGAGTGATAGCAAATTTAGAAGTGTCCGCTGTCAATTATGCTGAAGCCTGGAAGCTGCTGTGTGACAGGTTCAGTAACAAAAGGCAACTAATCACTAACCATTTAAATGCTTTGTTTAATATGGATTCCTTACAGCGAGAGTCTGATAAGGCTCTAAGATTTTTAGGTGATCATGTAACTAAAAATCTTCGGGCGCTGAAAACATTAGGGCAGCCAACGGAGCACTGGGATACCATCTTAGTTCATCTATTAGCAGCAAAGTTAGACTCTAATACTAATGCAAAGTGGGAAGAACATAGAAACACTCTTAAAGAGTGGCCGACGCTTGAAGATTTTAGGGAATTTCTAACAAACCGTGCAGATATCTTAGAAAATCTGTATCGATCCAAAAGAGATAGGCAAACTAACCACAAGCCAGAGCCTGTGGCTAATAAAACTCCATTTAAACATGATAAAAACATAAAAACCTTCATAATTTCAGAAAAACAAGGTGACAAGGGTCGGCCGTGCTTCGTGTGCCAGTCCGATCATCGAGTATACGACTGCCCTACCTTCAGAAAAATGTCAGTCGACGAGCGCTGGTCGCGGGCTTCTAGTCTAAAGCTGTGCCACGTCTGCCTCCGTCCGGACCACGAGACTCGTCAGTGCAAGCTCAACGGCTGTCGTGTATGTAAGAGACGTCACAATACATATTTACACAATACACAACTAACAAATAAGCTATCTAGCGAGTCAGCCCAGGATCACAGCGTCCAACCTAACGATAGTGATAAGGATGCAGTAGCCTCCTCATCGACTATGCTAACTTCTGACAGTGCCGAGGTGCAAGGCACCTTTACTGCTAATACTGTACTCGCTAGCAGTGAAGCATTGTTATCGACAGCGCTAATTGAAATAATTAATCCTCACAATAATAAGAAAGAAACTGTCAAATGTCTTGTAGATAACTGCTCACAATCTAACTATCTTACTGAATCATTAAGGCAGCGTTTGCAACTTGATATTCAGCCTCTAACTGCCTCAAGTGTTACAGGAATAGGAAATACGCCTCTGACCTACAAACCTGTACGTTGTGCAGCTCAAATCAAATCTAGACTAAGCGACTTTAATGCCAATCTCGACTTTCTAGTACTAAATGAAATAACTGATCGCTTTCCAAAGAAATATGTTGACATAAGTCACCTTAACTTACCCGCGTCTACCAGCCTTGCTGACCCAACTTTTAATGTCCCATCACAAATCGATGTTCTTTTGGGAGTCTCCACTTTTTGGGAAATTATAACTGGGATTGCAAACAAACTGCCAAGCAGCAAGTGCACTTACCTTATCCCCTCTAAACTTGGTTGGCTTGTAGCGGGCCCAGTACAAGGAGCCTCCACTCATGTAAATTCAGTAACAACTCGCAGCTATTTTTGTTTGTCTGATCTGTCTGCCCAGATGACTAAGTTTTGGGAGACAGAAGAGCTGCCGTCTGAAGCGGATTTCATATCCGGAAGTGAGCTGGAGTGTCTCCCTATAGAACAACACTTTGTTGAAAATACTTATCGCCAATCTGACGGCAGGTTTGTAGTTCGAATGCCTCTAAAGGACTCTCCAGACTGCCTAGGCAACACATTTAACATAGCTAAAAAACGCCTACTTAACTTAGAAAAACGTTTCAGCAAACAACCTGACCTTAAAACAATGTATGTTGATTTTATAAACGAATATGAGCGTTTAGGTCATCTATCGGAGTCTAAGCAATGCTACATGGCCAACCACCTTCCTCATCATCCTGTGATGAAGGAGAGTGAGTCTACTCGTCTGAGAACGGTGTTTAACGCTAGCTGTCCAACCTCGTCTGGTTATTCAATAAATGATATCCAGATGGTAGGTCCAAACATACAAAACTCGCTGTTTGACATATTGCTTAGATTCCGCCAGTATAGGTATGTGCTCTCTGGTGACATAGAAAAACAGTATAGGCAAATTTTAATGAATGAAGCAGACAGAAATTTACAAGTCATTTTGTGGCGCGAAGATGAGCACCTGCCTATACGCTCGCTTACCTTGAACACTGTTACTTATGGCTTCGCCTCGGCAAGCTGGCTAGCGGCTCGCTGCTTGTGGCAGTTGGGAACTGAGAGCAGGGACCCGCTGGTTACAAATATTATACAGAACAACTTTTATTGTGACGATTTACTAGTGGGCGCTGACTCTGAAACTGAGCTGCTACGCATACAATCTGGCGTCTCACAGGCTTTAGCTGCTGGTTGTTTTAACTTACGTAAATACCGCTCAAATTCAAATGCGTTATTACAGTCTGATCTTATTAATCAAGATGATCATTTAGCTTTGAGTCAATCTTGTCAAACACTTGGACTGGGCTGGCAACCCAGCCAAGATATGTTAAATTTCTCAATTAAAACTGACGACTCTGATGAAAAGGTTACTAAAAGAACGATTTTGTCTAAAACGTTCCAAGTTTTTGATCCTTTAGGCCTATTAAGTCTATGCACCGTTAAGCCTAAAATACTACTTCAGACTTTGTGGAAGGAAGGCAAATCATGGGACGAAACTGTTTCTCCTGAAATACAGCGAATATGGTCGCGGTTTATTAAAAACTTACATCACATTAAAAGTCTAAACATACCTAGGTACGTTTTATGTGAGTCTCCTTCCACAATTGAATTACACTGCTTTTCTGACGCAGCAGAGACTGCGTACGCAGCTTGTGTTTATGTAAAAACCATTTCAGGCTCAGGCGAGCAACAAGTACACTTACTGTGTGCGAGAGACAGAGTAGCTCCTATACGGCGAACCACAATTCCACGATTAGAGTTGGCAGGATGCTTATTAGCAGCCCAGACGTATGCCGCAGTGGTAAGGGCCTGGAGACGCCCTGTCTCTCGCACTATATTTTGGACAGACTCTAGCTGCTGTCTAGCATGGCTAAAAACAGATATTTCTAAGCTCAAGACGTTCGTGGCAAACAGAGTTGCTGCCATAGCTAAACTTGCTCCGGGAGCTGTCTGGAGACATGTGCCTACAAAACAAAATCCAAGCGACCTCGCTACACGTGGCGTCGATCCACAACATGTCTCTGGTGTAGCTCTGTGGTGGCATGGCCCTGAGTTTTTACTGAAACCTGAATCTGAATGGCCAGAATTGAACTCTGAGGCACCGGACGTCTTGCCTGAAATTAAGGTAACGTCTATGCTTACAAGCGTAGACCCTGAACCGCCTGTTATAGATTTTAGTAGATTTTCAAAATATAGCAGGTTACTACGTGCTATGGCTTATGTTCGTCGCTTCATAAACAACTGTAAAACTAGGCTGCCTAAATTAACTGGTTCATTATCTGAACAGGAACTTAAAGACTCTTTGCACACATTAGTTAAGATTGCACAACAGCAATCATTTACGTCTGAGCTTGAAGCGATGAGCAAAGGCCACAAGTTGAGCCCTAAGTCGCATATTGCTACACTTACTCCTTTCATAGACTCTCAAGGTACTTTGAGAGTCGGGGGGAGACTGGATGCTTCTGATTGTAGTTATGAAAAGAAGCATCCCATGTTATTACGTGCTAAACACCCACTAACCAAACTCATTTTTACACATGAACACAGACGTCTCTTACATGCAGGACCACTGTTGCTGTTATGTTCGGTACGAGATACGATATGGCCGGTCGGGGGCAGGAACCTTGCGAGAAGCACGGCCCACAATTGTGTCACTTGTAGGCGCACCGCCGGTCACACTTTAAAAAATATTATGGGCAACCTGCCCGAACAACGCATAAAGGCTGATTTTCCATTCACGTCAACAGCTGTAGACCTAGCCGGTCCTTATTTAATAACAGATCGCCGAGGACGTGGATGCAAGATCACCAAATGCTATATGTGTCTATTTATATGTCTAAGATATAAATGTGTTCATTTAGAAGCTGTGAGCGACTTGTCTAAAGATGCATTTGTACTTGCACTTCGCAGATTTATCGCCCGGCGCGGTAAGCCTGCGGAGTTGTTCTGTGATAATGGTAGAAATCTAGTAGCTGCAGCTAAAGAGATAAATGACTTTTTTAAATTATATGAGAATGATATATCTGATTTTGCAGCTGGTCAAGGTATAAAATTTAAATTTGCGCCAGCTTATGCTCCTAACTTCAACGGCTATGCAGAGGCCGGTATTAAAAGCGCAAAATTTCATCTCAAACGAATCTTAGGCACTACCCATCTCACCTTTGAGGAACTGGCATCTCTGTTTTGTTCTGTGGAATCTATTTTGAACAGTAGACCTCTCTGTCAGCTCTCCTCCTCCCCTAATGACTTTTACCCCCTTACTCCCGGGCACTTTCTCATTTTTAGGCCGCTGACGTCGCTACCGGCTCCGCCACTTCAAGATCGGAACCCGAACCGCCTGGATCGCTACCTGAGACTCGAACAGCTGCGCCAACACTTCTGGAAGCGCTGGTCGTCGGAGTTCGTGTCCCTACTACAGCAACGATTCAAGTGGCGCGAGAGACAACGTGACCTACAGCTGGGAGAACTCGTACTCATTAAGGAGGAAGGCCTGCCGCCGATGCTTTGGCGCATGGGC
This sequence comes from Pammene aurita, assembly GCA_947086415.1. Lineage (NCBI taxonomy): Eukaryota > Metazoa > Arthropoda > Insecta > Lepidoptera > Tortricidae > Pammene > Pammene aurita. The sequence continues at coordinate 16,979,933 of OX352314.1, forward strand.
AGAGTTGTCAAACTGTACTACGGGAAGATGGCGTGCCACGAGTTGCAGACATAAATACCGCTAGAGGGCTAGTCAAGCGAGCACTCAACCGAATATGCCCGCTGCCTACGCAGGAAAAGGAAGCCTGAAAGATATTCTTTCAGCGGCCCGGAGTATGTTTGCGCTCGCAACACTGAAGTGCCCTGTGCCAACCGCAGGGATACTAGACGACCAATGAGGGCTCGCGACGCCAGCGCCGAAGTTTAACGCATACACCACGTCGCCCAGGAAGCGCCGCGGGCACTCTCTCTTGCCTCTAATCCGCCAACGAAACCGCGCGTGTCCGAGACTACATATATATATATTTGTACTTGCATATTTAAGTAAAGAATGGTAAATGTTTGAATTATAGTTTTTATTCTAACAAACATCCCAAACAAAAACAATACACCCTTTGTTGCTAGGCAACAAATATAAAAATTAAAAACGAACTTTCAGTTCAGAAGCCTACTCTTGATACTTGAATACTTTCGTTAGTTTTTTTTTTACAGTATGTTGCACCAAATATAATCAATTGATTTTTTGTATGCTAGTAGCTAATACTATAAGCAATTTACATGATTTTTTTCATAATTGTACTTTCAAAAAAACGTGTTGGAAAGAGCTGTCAAAAAATAAATTGACATTTATTTCTTTTATTTTTCACGTATAAAATATTAATAAAATTATAGGGTATACTCCCACTAAAACTACGTTTCTGTGATTTTGTTTCGATGCTTTAGCTGCTATGGATTAGGAGATATAAGAGTTTGAAAAAAAATGTTAAGAAAATACATTTTTGACAATATCTCTGTGACAGTTCAAGATAGAGGGCTGAAAGTTGGAGTGGTTACTAGTTATGAGGCGACAAACAATTGACATTTACCAATTCAACTATTCCTCACAAGGGCCACACGTCCTTCCTTAGCCTGCTAAACCCTTTACACTCTCTATCGATATCCTTGTGTCGATACATCTGTTCCCCGCCCTACACCCCTGAAACAAGATGCGTGTGTGTGATATTCAATTTAACGACCTCATAAAAACATACTCTAATTTACGATCTTATTAATAGCGAGTGACGCTTAAGTGTTTTTCATAATATTTATAATTTCATTGTTTTATATTTGTTCATAATTTGTATTTTATGTTTGACTATAAAATTTAGATTTCACGACTTTAACTATTATTTGGAGTATGCGATGAAAATGAGCCTTTTTATATAATTTTACATAGCTGAATTACTTATGTATTTGTATACAACATGCTGAATTCCCCTACGATATCATATTATTGTCAATTTAAAAGTGTACAACACAAACATTACTGTAGGACATTTTTATGTATTTTTTCCGAGCCCAGTTGTTACCAAACAATCCTGTCTAAAGTAGGATTCTTAATTAAGTGAAGTAATTTGACAGAACTTTACATACATTTGCAAACACAGATTACTCCTTCAAGTCAATGAAGAATTGTAACTTAAGGGGCTGACAACAGCTAAATTCCATCCCTATCTTTTTCAGCGCGAGTGAAACAGAAACACTGTGTTACGATTAGTTGCAAATTGATGAATTAAAAAAAAACTATGCATCAATTGAGAAATATAAAATAATGAAGTTTTCAGTATTAGTGTGGTTGAATTTTGTCCTTAATTAAAACGCATACGTCAAGAAACTAAGTAAGCATACTGTTTAAAGCTAATTTTAAGATGTTGCTTTGGAATTATTTTCTATCGAGCCAATTTCGTCCCATCGTGTATCGGAATTACCAAAGTTCTTCCAAGGTCATCGGGTGTTGTCTGTCTCTTAAATAGTGACTTTATAACCAAAGCGAGAAGTTTCAAATTACAATAGGTAAAAGCTCTCGCTAGGTGTGCAACACCATAACCATATTAAAAAAATAATTAATTAAACATAGGTATTTAATAATATCAAAAAACTAATAACATTGTTGTCGCTGACACTCCCTTCCGCCCTTCCTATTCACACTCAATATAACGTAAGCATAAAAACTTTACCCTCCCCTCTTTGTTAATCAGGTAGAGACTTAAAACGGGTGTTTATATATAGACAATTAACAAGACTTTAAATCACAAAGGAATATGAACCTAATATTCTGTAATTTTAGCGACAATTTCCTTTGCAATGTCATCGCACTTTCTATCAAGCAACAATAAACCTCGGGATCTATTCTTAATGTGTCAAGCTATTTTAAACTCATTGCGTCTAAGCTTATAGTCCATTTTGCATTGAAATAAGTCAATTTTAACAACGTGTTTTTTGACGCAGTATCCATAAATACTTGGGATCTGTTCAGATTAAGATGATAGTCGGTCTCCTTGCAAGTACTTAAGTATTCAAATTGGTTATATTATATAGAGCAAGAAATAAGCAATTCCACTAAGACTATCGTTAAAAAATTAAGTTATAGGGGGGGGGTTAAAGAAGTATTACCCCGCCATCTTGGTGAGGTTTTCACATTCATAGCTGGCCAAGCGAATTTGGATTCAACAATATTCAGTATAAGGTGTATTGTCCATTAAAAATAATTGTAAAAAGTTGACAACCCTTGCTGCTTGTCAAGCGAATTTCGACTCAACCTCATTAAATTTTAAGGCGTATATTCTATTGAAAAGGATATTCAACCATGGCTTGGACGCCATTTTTCTTGAACACGACGATCCTTTGAACCTGGCCGTGTGGGTTGCTTATTGTGTGTACCACGTCCTGTAACAAAGGAAATTATTATTATTAATAATAGCACTTGGATATAAATGAAATAATAATAGTTAAGAACTTCGTATTCGTATTTTTAATCCCCGATGCAAAAAGAGGGGTGTTCCCCAAGGGAATACAATAAGAGGTTCTTCAAAAAATGAGAGAATGATTTCTAAAGGGTCTGCAACGCGCATGTGACATCTCCAAGCCGATAAACGAGGTGCTACATCCATTCCTAATGGGTCTGCTAGACGGTCGCCAACAAGGCTGCCGACGGTCCAAGGTCACCCTAACCTAGGTTGGTGCTTCATACAATTTTGCTGGAAACAACCCGACCCGGACGCGGGGTAAGTCCTTAAACTACGTCCGGACTTGGGTATGTCCTTATACTACGCCAAAAAGAGAGGTATGAGCACTGCGAATGGCATCTCGCTACACTTAGCACGGTAGCAGTGGTAGGGCACGTTCAGAGAATGTCAATTCGCTCAAATCTGGAGCAGAGCCCGACTGGGGAAGTACCTCCACCTTAAAGAAAACCACAGCCAAATAGCACTAGACTCTACTCATAGTGTTGTGTTCCTGCTGGTGAGTAAGGTTGCCAAAGAGCTCAAAGAGGACCCAGTGTGTTGACGATGAGGGACCCTCTTGTTCCTTTAGCCACCAACACAGTGAATCCTCCTTTTTGTAAAGGGTCGGCAACGCGCATGTGACTCCTTTGGAGTTGCAGGCGTCCATAGGTTACGGTAGCTGCTTACCGTCAGGCGGGCCGTATGCTTGTTTGCCACCGTCGTGGTATTAAAAAAAACTGTCTACACGGTCCGTCCAGACCAAGGTCGCTCTGTCGGAGAGGCTAATTGGCGATCGTCTAGCAGACCCTATAGGGTATACTATTTTTGCCTCGAGATTTAACTTAACACTTTATTTGGCAAGTGTAACAAACTTGGGACTATATCGTTCAACTTGAACAGTTGCCAATACAAATACAATTTACATAATTAAGTAATATCCCAAATGAATTAGACACTGCAAGCCGCCGGTAACCGTGTTCCGAGACAATCTGCATATTCAAAACATCTGAACTAGCTCCACTCGTTCGAGAAATCATGGAAACGTCACAATCGCTTTGCTAATTTTTGTCCAGTTTAAAACGACTAGGGGCGGTATAGTTACATTGGTCAGTGTTTAGTCTTAAGCGCTATAAGGAGCTCAAGTCTTTTGTGCCTATTTTCGCCATTTTGAAAGAATGGAATTACAAATATGCTCGGTGAATCTGCTCTTAACATTTTACAAGAATCGGTTGAGAAACGCGGCTAGTAGAGACGAACACCCGGACATACAAAAAATAAGGCCCGATTCGTAACGGATTTGAAAAATTAAAAAATCTATATCTGTCAGCTTAGTGGTTTAATTGACAAAAATTAATGATATTATATTAAAAAAACATTATAAAATTATTGTTACGGACAGCCTAGATCCCTACCTAAATAAATTGTATTCTACCTAGTTAGTTATAAGGTTTCTAGGTAAGGTGATAAATAAGTGGTACACACAGGTCGACTTTATTAAAGTAAAAACTAGATTGATTGATGTCTGTGCAGAAACAAGACTTGTTTGTACCGCTGAAAAGCAGTATGTGTGCCCTCTGTGATGGTACGCGCCCGACTGAGGGCGGGCAGAGGGGGAGCGGCGTATTTGACTGAATGTTGACCCAAGCAGCCGTAATTACCAAACGACGACCGCGGGCCCCGACTGAGGTGGCAAAGCTTGACCGAAGCGAGAGCCGCGAAAACATTTTGATTTTTCCGGAAAATGCCGCAGCCCACATAGGTCATACATACCTCTAGAGATAGGTTTTTTAGTAAACTATCAAGTAGAAATAGTTTTGTAAGCCTCGGACTTAGGATACCGGAGTTAGAGTAGATAGAAGCTCACTCCCATACAAAATTTACTATTAAGAAAAAGCAACTTTTTAGTTTATTGAAATTCTGTAAAGATATTGTCCTAGATAGACAGATCTTGCAAAGACCTTTCTAACAAGGTATAAATCATCAAAATCCGTCCAGTAGTTTTCGAGATATAAGCAAAAATGTAAATAAATACGCAAATATCCTAAGTCGAGTGCAAGAAAGAGATAGCAATGTAAACAAAGGACTTCTCTGTCTAAAACTTCTAGAGTCTTCGAATGTATGAAAAAGATAGAGATATCCTTGTCTAAAATATCTAGATTTTTCCATAGCGTAAAAGAGATGAAGATAGATCTCTCTTTCAGATTGTTCTAGATATTTCCACCCTCGCTATTTTCGAATCATATAAAAGCCGGCACGCACCGCCGCAGTTCAGTTCAGTTCAGTTCAGTTCAGCAAGCAGTTCCAGCAAGAAAAATAAGAAGAAGAAGAGATAATAGTGACCAGTAGTCGACAGTATCAGTATATCAGTGTGCGTACCGGCTTTCTATGTGCCTAGTGTTAAAGTTTAGTGCCTAGCGTACCTAAGGTTCATATGACAGGGTATATGTACCTGTTTATGGACTAAGCGTTATAAGTAAAGTGTTAGTGTCTCAGTTTGTACCTAGTGCTCTTAGGGTAAACGTGCCAGTACTCGGGCAGGGTATATGTACCTGTTCGTGGACTAAGTAGTTCAAGTAAAGTTAGTGACAGTGCGAAGTAGGGTAAATGTGCCTATCCTCGGACAGGGTATATGTACCTGTTCTAGGATATAAGTTGTAAATAGTGTAAATAGCCATAGTTAGCCAAGTGTACCGAGTGATTGTGTTTTAGTAATAAATAAGAATCCAAGTGCAGTGAGTGTTATTACTGAGAGTCCCGTTCCACAGTGGGAGGAATTGGATCCCGAACCAGCGAATGCTCTGTATCCGCATAAATAAATATTTAGACTGTGCTGTCGCTGATGCAGACTGACGCCAGAGAGTAGCCTGGCGGCCACAGTTCTATGGTCCTTCGAGCCGGATCAGGGGATTCAGTGGAACTTGGACTAGTGAAAAGTGGATTCTTATAGTGACTACTGATACTTTGCATGTGTGTTATTTGTGACATTGTGTTGTGATATAGTGCTATAAAGTGCCGAGATGGAATCATCAGGAGTAAAAACGAGGTCGCAGTCTGGCCGCACCAGAGAGGAAGAAGGCCGACTAGAAGATACTGCGGAAGGCGTATCTGCGAACGTGGCAGGGGCACCCGGTACCGTGCGCACCCCACAGGATGGGGTCACGGGCAAGGCCGGGCAGCCGTGTCAAGAATCTTCTGCGGGGGTACCTGTAAGAGCTGGAGCCATGGTATCGTCTGGGCCCGCGAAGGTTGTCCATAAGGGACCACCACGTTCGCCGTCGACACTGGAGCGGCGAAGGATCGAGCAAGCGATCAAGAAGCAGCTGCGACACAAGGAAAAGGCGGAGCAACGCCGAGTTGACCGCGAGCACCTCAGTGGGCGCGCGCAGAACCTGTCTCCGGTTTCGGAAAGAGGGAGTAAGGAGGCCCAGTCAGAGGGCCACCCTAAGGCCACGGAGACACAGAAGTTACCGACTCCATCACCAGGCAAGGTACCGACGGTCAAGTCTCATCCGTCGAGGAAATCGCACGCATCACACGCAAGCAGCCTCCGATCAGCCAAATTAAGAGAGCTCGAACTCAAGCAAATGAGGAAAGAAGTCGAGCTAAAACGGCGAGAGATCGAGTTGGAACGAGAGCTGCTAAGGAAGGAGTACGAGCTCAAGAGGGACGAGGTACTCGAAGAAACGAGCTCTGGAACTGGAACTGGAACTGACTCATCGTCCGTGGGGTCATCGCGCACAATCAGCCCGGCCAGGGAACGACCGGCTGAACCCGATAGTCGAGTGCACGAGTGGCTGCGCACTATTGAAGACACGCCGCATCATCGAGTGCGCGTAGAGTCGCCGCCCGTACCATCACGGGTCAGGCGCGCCCAATCGCCGCCGCGTGGGCCGCGTATTGAGGCACGAGCGCCGCCGCCCGTGGAACCGCGTGATCAGCCACCAGGACGACATGAATGGACGCCGTATTCCGAAAACGCCAGACTAAGGTCGTCGGTAGAGCCGCTGCCGAGTGATGCAGCGACAGCATTCAACAGGCTCGCCGACCAGCTACGGGACGCCGTCAGGACCACACCGCCGAAGCAGTGTTACGAGTTGCCGCCATTCACGGGCAATCCTAACGAATGGCTTCTGTTCTTCAACGCCTACACGGAGTCAACCCTACGGTACAACTTCAGTGCGTTCGAGAACATGGCTCGGCTGAGGAACTGTCTACGTGGAGATGCACGGCAGTGTGTGCAGCATCTGTTATCCACATCGACACAGCCAGAGCTAATAATAAGGCTCCTTAAGAAGAATTTCGGGCGCATCGACTTACTGGTGGACAAGGCGCTGGACGAGCTAAAGCGGCTGCCGCCGTTGGGACCCAGTGCCATCGACCTGAACGAATTCGCAACGAAGATTGTAAACATTGTAAGTACACTTTGCGAACTCGACAGCAGGAACTATAGCAACAACCCGTTGTTAGTTCGAGAGATAACAGACAGACTGAGTCCACACCTCAGAAGTCGATGGTGCGCCTACGCAAAGGAGCACATAAAGGGCGGCAAGTGTGAGCTGATGCTGATGGCTGACTTCTTAATGGAAGAGAGCGACGCAGAGTTAGAATTCTCGCACGCTCGCATGCCTGGCACCAATAAAAGGAGGGAAGCGGCGACTAAGGAGGTAGCTCGACCATCACCGAGTCGCGCAGTCCAGGGAAGAGGCGCGCGTAGGACGCAAGCGCAGTACCACGCCGAGCAGACGTACACAACAGGGAACACCGTGGGCATTCGGGAGCCTTGCTTGTGCTGCGGCGGTGAACACAGGACTACGGAATGCAAGCGAGTCCTGGTCATGGACACAGGCGCGAGATGGGACTGGGCCAAAAGCAACCGCATATGCTACAAATGCCTGAACGGTAAACACTCCAAGTTGAAATGTCACGCAAAGGCATGCGGTTCCAACGGATGCACCAGATGGCATCACCGATTACTGCACAGCGAGGGCAGCACGCAGAGAGAAGCGCGTGTACGCCGGCCGCCACCCCGCGCGGCCTCACCTGCCCCGCAACCTGCCGCCCGCGACGGGTCCGGACATCCGCAGGCGGCCAAACCAACAGAGCCGGAGATCACGTCGAACACGACGGTGGAACAAGTGAACAGCACGTCCAGCGTATTTTTGAAGATGGTACCTGTTACCGTAGAGGGTCCAAAAGGGAAGGTGGATACCTACGCTATGCTTGACGATGGCAGCACAGTGAGTCTGATCCAAGCAGACTTGGCCGAAGCCATAGGAGCCACGGGACCCGAGACGCCGCTGCGCCTGGCAGGGGTAAGCAACATGGAAGCTGTGCCAGAAGTAAGCAGACAAGTCAGAGTTCGCGTACAAGGAAAGGGCCTAGAGACCGCGTATAACTTAGTCTTCACCACAGTGAAGAGACTAGGACTACGAACGCAAAGGATGAGCAAGCAGGTTATGGAGATGGAGCACTTCAAGGATATCCAGACTGCCTGCTACGACGAGGCCGTACCGCGACTACTTGTGGGGACAGACCAATGGCCAGTGTTGCTACCTCAGGAGGCGAGAATACGGGGACTGGACGAGTCGGCAGCAGTACTGACAGGGTTAGGTTGGGTGGTCTTCGGAGGTAAGCCACGTATAGTCAACCCACCCGAGAAGCACGTGACGCTACACTGCCGCCAAGAGGATGACGAGCACCTGGACTCTATGTTGCGGGAATATTTCAACATAGACTCGCTCGGCATCAAGAATGTCAAGAAGGTAGATCCAGGAACACAGAGGGCCTTGGATATCTTCGAGAAGTCGGTCAAGAAAATCGACGGACCACGCTACGAGGTGGGACAGCTTTGGCGGGACGAGGAGCCACGAATGCCGCCGAGTCTGCACACGGCGTTGAATCGACTGCATAGCATCGAGCGCAAGATGGACCGTGACCCGGCATTCGCAGCGAGCTACACCGAGCAAGTAAATAACCTGCTTGCTAAGAAGTATGCTGAGCCGCTGGAGGAGCCGCCAGATAGCAACGTAGCCTGGGTTCTACCGCACTTCGCTGTGACCAACCCCAACAAGCCGGGAAAGATCAGATTGGTCTTCGATGCAGCGTGTCGCAGCCAAGGGAAGTGCCTCAACGATTTTCTACTGGAAGGGCCGGACTTACTACAGTCACTGATCGGGATACTGTTCCGGTTCCGCGAAGGGAAGTTCGCCGTGGTGGCGGACCTACAGGAGATGTTCCTCCAGATCAAGATGAGGAGTGAGGACCAGCCCTCACAAACTTTCATCTGGAGAGGAGACCGCCGAACTGGAAACCCGCAGTTCTACAAGATGACGAGCATGCTGTTCGGCGCAGCGAGCTCGCCTTTCCTGGCGCATAGCGTTCGCAACAGGAATGCCCAGGATAACGCCGAAGAATTCCCGGATGCTGTAGAGGACATCGTCCGTAACCACTACATGGACGACTACGTGGCAAGCTATCCGGACGAGGAAGAGCTCGTACATCGTGCCACGCAAGTAACATCGTCGCACGCTAAAGGAGGGTTCAAGCTTCGTGGATGGACGTCCAACAGTAAGAAGTTACTGCAAGGTATCCCACAAGAGCTGCACGCAAGCGCACCGGCGCAGCTAGGGAAGAAGGAAAACAAGATCCTTGGCATGTACTGGAACCCTGAAACGGACGAGCTCGGGTTTAACACGGCCATGATGAGGGTACCGGCCGAGGTACGAGACATGAAGACTACGCCGACGAAGAGGCAAATGCTATCGGCCGTGATGTCCGTGTACGACCCACTGGGGCTGTTAAGTCACTACACAATAACAGCCAAAGTCCAGTTACAAAACTTGTGGGCCAAGAAACTGGACTGGGACTCACCACTGCCAGAAGAGGACAAGCACGACTTCGAAGAATGGTTACGGGCTTTGGACAGCGTTGCAGCACTTCGAATTCCAAGATGCTACTTGTCAACGGGGGCAGCGGCGAGCAAGGAACTACACGTCTTCGTGGACGCCAGCACCAAGGCGTACGCATGCGTGGCATATTGGAGAGTCGTCCAAGAAGATGGGACGGCCCTGGTCAGCATGGTCGCCGCCAAAAGTAAGGTGGGGCCAACGAGACAACTCAGCGTGCCACGCATGGAGCTTCAGTCAGCGCTCATCGGATCGAGACTGCAGCAGACCATCCGAGAAGAGCACCGTCTGACGCCAGCACGAGTCGTTTTGTGGACTGATAGTGAAACAGTACTCCACTGGATTCGCAACGACGCCAAACGCTACAGCGCCTACGTAGCCAACCGCTTAGGAGAGATAGCGGAGCTAACGAAGCCAAGTCAATGGCGCTGGGTACCTACAAAGGAGAATCCGGCAGACGAAGCTACGCGGCCGGATAACAGAAGACAAGTCACCTTCGACAGCCGATGGTATCAAGGACCAGACTTCCTGAAGAGGGCGGAAAACGAATGGCCAAAGGAGATCGATCCAGGAGGGCGACTACGTGATCATCGTGGATGGAAATTTACCACGCAACGTATGGCCGCGAGGGATCGTCACGAAGGTGTACCAGGGACCAGATGGCGCAGTCCGATCAGCCGACGTCCAGACCAAGGGAGGCGTGTTCCGGAGACCCGTCACGAAGCTGGCTGTCCTACCGTTGCAACAGGAGCAGCCGCAGGAGCGTCAGCGGGGGCAGAACTGTTACGGACAGCCTAGATCCCTACCTAAATAAATTGTATTCTACCTAGTTAGTTATAAGGTTTCTAGGTAAGGTGATAAATAAGTGGTACACACAGGTCGACTTTATTAAAGTAAAAACTAGATTGATTGATGTCTGTGCAGAAACAAGACTTGTTTGTACCGCTGAAAAGCAGTATGTGTGCCCTCTGTGATGGTACGCGCCCGACTGAGGGCGGGCAGAGGGGGAGCGGCGTATTTGACTGAATGTTGACCCAAGCAGCCGTAATTACCAAACGACGACCGCGGGCCCCGACTGAGGTGGCAAAGCTTGACCGAAGCGAGAGCCGCGAAAACATTTTGATTTTTCCGGAAAATGCCGCAGCCCACATAGGTCATACATACCTCTAGAGATAGGTTTTTTAGTAAACTATCAAGTAGAAATAGTTTTGTAAGCCTCGGACTTAGGATACCGGAGTTAGAGTAGATAGAAGCTCACTCCCATACAAAATTTACTATTAAGAAAAAGCAACTTTTTAGTTTATTGAAATTCTGTAAAGATATTGTCCTAGATAGACAGATCTTGCAAAGACCTTTCTAACAAGGTATAAATCATCAAAATCCGTCCAGTAGTTTTCGAGATATAAGCAAAAATGTAAATAAATACGCAAATATCCTAAGTCGAGTGCAAGAAAGAGATAGCAATGTAAACAAAGGACTTCTCTGTCTAAAACTTCTAGAGTCTTCGAATGTATGAAAAAGATAGAGATATCCTTGTCTAAAATATCTAGATTTTTCCATAGCGTAAAAGAGATGAAGATAGATCTCTCTTTCAGATTGTTCTAGATATTTCCACCCTCGCTATTTTCGAATCATATAAAAGCCGGCACGCACCGCCGCAGTTCAGTTCAGTTCAGTTCAGTTCAGCAAGCAGTTCCAGCAAGAAAAATAAGAAGAAGAAGAGATAATAGTGACCAGTAGTCGACAGTATCAGTATATCAGTGTGCGTACCGGCTTTCTATGTGCCTAGTGTTAAAGTTTAGTGCCTAGCGTACCTAAGGTTCATATGACAGGGTATATGTACCTGTTTATGGACTAAGCGTTATAAGTAAAGTGTTAGTGTCTCAGTTTGTACCTAGTGCTCTTAGGGTAAACGTGCCAGTACTCGGGCAGGGTATATGTACCTGTTCGTGGACTAAGTAGTTCAAGTAAAGTTAGTGACAGTGCGAAGTAGGGTAAATGTGCCTATCCTCGGACAGGGTATATGTACCTGTTCTAGGATATAAGTTGTAAATAGTGTAAATAGCCATAGTTAGCCAAGTGTACCGAGTGATTGTGTTTTAGTAATAAATAAGAATCCAAGTGCAGTGAGTGTTATTACTGAGAGTCCCGTTCCACAGTGGGAGGAATTGGATCCCGAACCAGCGAATGCTCTGTATCCGCATAAATAAATATTTAGACTGTGCTGTCGCTGATGCAGACTGACGCCAGAGAGTAGCCTGGCGGCCACAATTATCATCTTGTAACTATTATTAAAATTCTACTTTTTCTCCCACTCCTGCCGCAATTTTTGTCGAATGCCCTCCATCAGCCGTGCGACAGTGTCTTTAGTCACTTTCCTGCTCGCTGTGTTCCACTTTCTCAGGAAGTCTTGCTGATTGCTGGCAGTCTTACCTGTCTTACGTAAGATTCCTTTGACCAGAGCCCAATACCTTTCGATAGGGCGGCACTGTGGAACATTTGGCGGATTCAGTGCTTTAGGCACGATGTGGACATCATTTCGCTTGAGAAAGTTTAGGGTATCCGTTGCATAGTGGGCTGTAGCGAGATCTGGCCAAAATAAGGCCGAAGAATCGTGTTTTTGAATGAATGGTATTAAGCGTTTCTTCAAGCATTCATTGATGTAAATATCTTTAATGATTGTGCCAGTCGTAACATATGCACTGCTGCGATCGCCGCATGGGCAAATTGCTTGCCAAACCAGATACTTGGAGCCAAACTTCTCCATTCCTATGGTAGTTTCCGAGTCTGGAAGAATTTCCCCATCAGCTATCGTATAAAACTGATTGCCAGGAAGTGTTGAAAAGTCCGCTTTCACATAGGTTTCATCATCCAAAATCAAGTGAAAATTGCATGTACCCAGAAAATCGTACAGCTTTCGAGACCTGGTTTTGATTGTGAGCCTTTGCTTTTCTGTTGTTTTCGGCACTTTCCGCTTCTTTTTTGTCTTCATAGCAGCCCGTTCCTTGGCACGTCTCACCATTGACTGACTTGTAGAGTTTTTTTTAGCTATATCCCGTTCGGACATATTTCGGTTGTTGCAAATCGTCTTAATTATTTTCCTGTCTAGCCTTGGATCACGAGCACCACCATGTTCTACGATTCGAGACTTTTGAGCGGTAGACAAGGTCTCAAAGTATCGGTTTAGAACCGTGTCAACGGTATTTCTTGGGATTTTTAACTGTTTTGCGATGAAGTGATTCGGTCGCTGTGTATTTTCCATCCATTTGGCGACAATCTGTTCACGGCGTTCACGTTGATTCATGTTTTTATGGGTTTCTTAGCTTCTCCGCAATGAAAAAGAATGTTTACATAATTTGGTGACATTAGTAATGTCAATATTAAAAACCAAAAGAAGGATATTTGACTTTAGAGCTATGTGCCAGCATTTTGAATTTTTCAAATCCGTTACGATTCAGGCCTTATTTCCCCAAACCGAAACAGTGACGCTTTTCTTGCTTCGCTCGTTCGGTCAATGATAGATAGAGGCACATCACAAGACCTGACCTGGGCATTATTTAAGTTCTCACTATATTGCGTTATTAAGTTCTCATTATATAAAAAATTATGCTCTCCTCTAGGCTCGGGTTTCGTCCCTTTTGCGGTGGAAACGGCGGGCTGCTGGGACGCTGACGCGAAACAGTTTGTGCGCGACATAGGCCGTCGACTTAGGCAGAACTAGGGCATGCAATACCGGTATTGCTTGTATGGCCTAATACCGGAATTCCGGGATTGCCCATACAAGCAATACCGGTATTGTATGCCCTAGGCAGAACGGAGAGGACCACCGCTCTGAGTTGTTTCTGGTGCAAAGGCTGTCCATGGGCATCCAGCGTGGTAACGCCGCGAGCATTATGGGCACTTTTGGACTGGAAGCGACAAGGAGCGGCTATGACTAGTTACTGTGTGTAATTATTTGTAAAATAGTTTAGTATTAAGACTTTATATTAAGTATACTTTAAATAAATAAATAATAAGTTCTCACTTACTAGTCGATAAATGCCTAAACCTTCTACGTCAGCATGTTAATCCTTGACTGTTTAGACTCAAACTTTCTAGAAGAGATATCCCAGTGAGGCATTCAATGCCTCAGTCACAGAATAACTAATAGTACTACCGTACAGAAAATTCACTCCTTCACAAAAGTCAGATTTAGGTATCAAATTATACCTATACTCGCCGCCTGCAAGCAAAATTGAAACTTATAACCGCGCACGAACCGTGAATCTTCTTTGCGCGCCGCAGTTTTATGACCGAGCTGTGAGCGTCGGCACGGGGCTGTCACTTGACAAGTATTTGTACCTATACCTACTGATTTATTATTTTTAAGATAAATATGTAGGAATTACAAACGTTGATTCCGTAAACAACACATTTTTATCCGGAGATATAAATTTTTATAGAGATTATGTCTGATTTTCACGGAAGTAGGTATGCCACAGCCGTATTCCTTTAAAAATATGTCGGGCAGTTCCTAATATTGTTTCTGGGCAACCAATTTTTAATAAATTAAGGATGTTTATGTTAACTATTACTAAGTAAGGACTTTCAATATCGTCCGGAATTTAATAATGTTATTTCTGCTTCCTTGTTCCTCCGTTTATTCAGACATCCCTAAAGACTTCTTTTATACGGAGTAGATCAAGATTTAGGTTTCGAAGCCATTGTGTATTTTCAATTTTGCGCGAGCGCCACGTGATACGACTATCGCGCGAGCCGAGCGGCAGCCCACAGCCATACGCCTGCCCGGGAGGCGCGCCGGCCAAATGTACCTAAACTGCGTAGTGAAACCCCCCTGCCTCAGTTAACAAGACGTAGAGACAATCCGAATATTCGAAGCGAACAAGTTCGGCCACCCGACGCTTAATGCACCGTTAAACTAATTGTTCAATGCAGTTTGCGGAGACAGGTAGAATTGACGGAAGTTATTTCAGGTCATTAACTTTCCGTCGATACAGGCACGGATAACCGTAGAGTAGAAATACGCATGTACCAAAGAAGGATATAACATATATTATACTCAAAGCAAGAATTTAACTAGAGACCGCACACGCGTACACCCGTAAGTTGATTTGTTTACACATTGATTATTGTTTAGTGCGAATTTACACATTCGCTACTTGTGAAGTAACAAATGTACGAACTCGCACTAAAGACCAATTTATATGTATTAACAGGACCAAACGGACAGACGGACAGAAGAGTCTATAAGGGTTCCGTTTTTCCTTTTCAAGATACGGAACACTAAAATGCAAAAAAAATCGGAATATCTTAAACGAACACACGAAACATACGGTCTAGAGAAAACTCGATTTCCGAATCCCGTCACAAAAGCCGTTTTATTCACTCAACCTGCTATGTCTATGCAACGCAACGAGATTGCATCCAATTCGGTTCGGGTGCATGCAGCACCTGCACTCTAAAACAGTATAAAATACAGATGAGCTGAGAACCCTCTCCTTTTTTTGAAGTCGGTAATTTTTTTCGAATTATCCTTATAGAGGATGTAACGTAAATACTGGTGATTCGTTTAAGGCCATAATTGGTATCGTTTTGCGACAAAGAAAAAATAGGAGAAAAATTTTTTGGACGCGAAAAGATTTTTTTTTGTATGGGACCCGTCATCCCAGACGGCAAAACCAAATTTGTTTTCGCGTGAATTTTTTTTTCTTATTCTTAGCCTTTTATATAAAACAAAGTCGTGTCGGTTACACCATTTATAATTCAAGAACGGCAGATTTTTTGGATTTATCTCAGTCCTGAATAGCAGAATAATTATTAAAGTATCAGGGAAATTAGAAAAAAAAATAGTTTGCGGTACGAAGTTCGCCGGGTGATAATTATGAATAACTAAAAAAACAATACCAATTATCTATTTCCTTAAGCGGATCACCAGCATTTTTGTCATACCTTGAATAAGACAAACTCACGCGTAAATATCTACTTACTTAATATTATAAATGCGAATGTAACTGTGTCAATTTGTCAGTTACATCTTATGCTTAAACTGCTAAACCGTATATTAATTGCTAAATTGGTAGACTTTCAGTAGTATGGTCGCTAGTACCGGTACTCCACAAACAGAACTCACTTCACATCGATCGCCACGATACCGAGACTCTGCTAATACCAGACTAGAGGTGTGCGCCGATGGCAAAATCACCGGCGGCGGCGGCGTGATCGGCGTGAAATCGGCGTGGTACATATTTTTTATATGCCTGGGGATTTTGACTAATTACCTTCTAAATTAAAGCCTACTGAGTATTTATAAGGATAAACTGCTTTAATAAAACACCCCAAATCTTTGAAACCGTATGAACGTCTCGCAAACATTGCACATTAATCAAAGACTTGATTTTAAAGAATTTTCCTATAGATGGACTAGTTATGGTCCACATTTATAGCTCCGTACTTAATGTTTTATCTATGTAGAACTGGCCACACCACTTGCTTGAAAATCAACTACGATAATAAAATAATACAAAAAGCCCCGAAGTTAACAAGTGCAGAACAGACTGATTTACAATTTGTAATTTGTGAGTGAAAATGTTGATTCTAAGTTCTAAAAGACAAAGATGGTTGCGGTAGCCCGAATTTGCTACCGAAATAAAATCTACATTTTATTTTATCGTTATTCGATGGATGGATTGTATTCTAGTTTGTTATTAAATCAAATACAAAAATTTAAAAATAATCAAACCCAGTTGGGCTTGAAACAACATCAATACGTCTTGCCAGGGCTCGATCGCTTTACCGATTCGCAACATACATGAATTTTTGGGATGGGAATTTTGACGTCACCGGCATCAAAGTTGCGGAAAACTGTTTGGAAGGAATAAGTTTTTGGAATGTATTTGTAACTTTTGGGCACGAAACAATGCGTTTTTACCTATATAGTTGTTATACTTTTTTTCTTGTAATACACAAGTAATCGAATCGAGGTTTTGAAAATATATTTGGGGTATTTAAAAAATTGCTCAAATTTAACGTTTTCAAACCACAATATCTTTACAAAAATATTAGAAAATTATTACGGATTTTCATTATTTTAAATTAATTTGGTGTTGTTGTTGAACGTGTTTATTGAACAAATTCAATTAAATATTTTTCACGCATGTTCCCAATTAAGCTATAGGTCAATTGTTCAACGCAAAACTCTAAAAAAATGCAAAAAATTATTATGGATTAGATTCCTTGATTAACTAACAGAATTCACCTTCTTTCAATTATTTGTGTTACTTATTTCATCCAATCATCCCCGCTGATACTGAAAACAACAGAATGAGAACCTGCAGCTTTTTCGAGTCAGTCAAAAACTAAAAAATTGTTACTTCACTCTTCAGGGTAAATTAAAAGTAAATCAAAATGCTTTCTATTCAAAAGCCGGAAAAAGCAAATTATATAAAAATATAAACCTATCATTTAAAAACCAGACGTTGTCATAAATTATCGATAAGTCGTCGAACGTAAATCTTATGATAGCATCGAAATGACAGCAAAAATAACGTCAGTTGGTACACCGGCAAGGAATAAGTGAAGAAGGAAAAGCATTTTTTAAAAGAAGTAGTATACTGGCCACTCACTACCATTTCCGGGCATTAAAACAAGATAAAGACTTAAAAATTGCCACGCCGATTCTACGCCGGTCAAAATCATCGGCGGCGGCGGCGGCGTGGAAAAACTGTCGGCGGCGGCGGCGCGGCGGCGCGGCGCACATGTCTATACCAGACCAGACTCATATATTCCAACGAAAAAAGGTAAAACCCGATAACTAGAAGCGTCCAATGTCAGAAGCAAACGCCCCCGCGAGTGCACGCCAGTATACGATGGGATTCCAATTCCAACAAGTGGCTCGGCGATATTGCCGATACACTGCGTGGTAAAAAAAGTGAAAATTGAAAGTGCAAGTTAAATTCACTCGAGAGTAGAGTTCAGTTTTCTTTTTATTATCGCAGTCTTTATTTAAAACCGAAGTATTTTGTGTATGTGAATATGTTTTACGGAATCACCAGTATGATTTAATTTTTTTTGTGTTAAGCGTGTACAAGGTATATAATATACCAGGGTCGCAAAATCGAGGTTTTGCTTTTCTTTATCTCTATTTGTGGATGGTGTTATCAACAATGGCTATCTGTTCGACCTCTTGTATTTTACTTAACAATAAATCGTTTTCCAAAGGCTTAGTACGTTTCCACTTAAAAATAAAAATAAACATCACTAACCATGCAACAACAACATTTTTTTTTGTGTTTTACTGATATTTTACTTTTTGTATATAATATTATGTAGCTATCTATAATATTTATGTTTCTTTTAATTCTCTTATGGCCTGTTTCACAATCTCCAGTTAAGTTGTGTCAGATAAATGTTTCCTGTCCTTTTCTTTTATATGACTGGAGAAAAGGATAGCAATAATTTTAACTGGCAGATAAGTTTATCTGGAGATTGTGAAACAGGCCCTTAGTGTGCTTTTAGTTTTTTTATCTTTTTTGTGTTACCTTTCGTAAATTGTTTTCACCTGACAACCGCCAGCATCGTGCAGAGATGAGGCTATTTCGTGGCACTTTCTCGTTTTATACCTTCTTTCCTATTATTTCTTTTATGTGTATGTGTTTACGAATGTTTACTATTTCTATTCTTTTCTAATTTGTCACTTACAATAGGTAGGTAAGGTATCTCTATTTACCTCTTGTACATCTGGCTCAATTACATACAAGTTTTACAACAAAACAAAGCAAATGTATGTGTACACATTTCTCTGGCCTCAACTATAATATCGACACCTCACCTAAATGCATGTCATTTGAATCTCAGGCGACCTCACATATGGTATGCGTATCGGATTTACAGTCACGTCTATAAAATATGGATACATTTAATGTGACAAAAATATGTAACCACGACTGTATGAGGACTATCGCGTATGAAATTTCCGCTAGGGGCGCTAGTGTAGACTGAGGTCTCGGAAATGTCAAATTCCATAGTAATTAAATGGGATTCGCGGAATTATTTCTTATTTAACAATGTTGTGAATATATTGCCATACCAGGATATTAATTATGGCAAATATGAGTTACGAGTCATTAAATGTGAATGTTTTAAAAGCGGAACTAAGAAAATCCTCCTATCGTTCCAAATAAAGCGGAACTGCGCATCACTGCGGCCTCGTCGATATTTTTACAGTACGGTCTATTGTATTACATATTATTTAAGCGTAAATTTGGTTTTCACAAACGTACTTAATAATAATTACAGCTGTATTTCAGGACCTCAGTCTAAAGTGGCGCCAACTGGTGAGTAAAAAAACGGTAGCCCTCATTACCAAGGCGTAAAGTCACATTAAATGTATTCATATTTTCAGAAGTGACCGTACACATAGATCTTCAGCGTACCTATTACAGGTATATAAATATTATGGGACAATCTAACACAAATCACCCTAGACGTCCATAGGTTACAGTAGCTGCTTATCATCAGGCTGGTCATAAGCTTTTTTGCCAGCGTCGTGAAAGAAATAATAATACTGGAAGCATACGCCACCGCCCATGTAGGGTAGATACTATAGTAGCACGGAAGAGGGATAAATTATGATATTGTTAGCTACCAAGTTTAAAAACTGCTGACGCTGCGACGCCACCACCCATGGGCCTCTTCCTGGGGCACAGAAGACTGAAACTCGTCATATTTGGCCGTAGACGCTCGCTCGATTAACATCATAGATCCATTGATACGTGCTTTAAGATTTTAATTCGTAAATTCCACATACATTCCAAATTTGTACTTGTAATTGTTTAATTTTTGTATTAAACTGTATTTAAATTTTGTTTTATATTACAAAATAATCCAATATCTCCCTAAAAAGTTAAAAATATTATTAATAGTTAAATATATAAGTTCACTTTTAGAACCGCAAAGCACAGACGGAACAAAGAACTCATAATTTTATATTTTCCATTTTCATTAACCTGAATCTGAGCTTTAAGTCTAGCTCAAAGAGTATGTACTTATATAATAAAGTAGCATTTTCCATCTTTGTGCACTAACTGGATGCTAGACCTAAGTCCGTCAAAGGCCGGTAATCCATTATGTGTGGTTTAAATAAAATGTATTATGTTAGTAGGCAAAATAACAACAGTTACGGCCTTCTCTTCTTAGTTAGAATTCGTACTGTGCAGTGCTGGTATTCACCACGCTAGAAAAAACATCACCAAACGGTGTCAAAAAAGGATAAGTACCATAAATGAATTCGGCATCTTCGATTTAGGGCTCGTCCAGAAATCATGTGATCATATTTGGCCGATTTTTGAGCTCCTCTCTCCCTTGGTAATATTTCACAACAATCACATATTTGACAAGATCACGTGATTATTATGATGCGGGTACCCTTAGACGCTGAGGAAGTCTAATGTCGTTTCTACTGTATTGCGTATATGTTCAAGATGCTATCTCTGAAAAACAGGCATCGTAAAAATCTGCTTCACTTAACCCGGGAGTGCTCGCCCCCCATTTTCGAACTCGAACGCTCGCGCCTGGGTCGAAAGAACCCAGATTTTGTAAAGCTAATTAAAAAAAACCTTGTGTTTGATAAGATAATTTTATTTTAAAATAAAACAATGCTTATTTATTACTGTTTTTTTATATATATTATACAAATTCTCTAACAAATAAACAATTTAAGTATTTTGTACTGAGATCACGCAAGTTTTATAAGTTTCGGTAATAGGCACTATATAAACTTAAATTATGAATTATTTTTAAAGAAAACTAACAAAAATATACATCTTCTTAAAAAAATTGTAAATTATCTTCTAAATAAACGTATAACAAAGAAACTTTCATATGACTTTTTTTTAATTCTATGAGATCGAATATTTAGGAAAAAATTACGTATGCCACATTTAGGAATATACATTACTATTAAGTCTTATACAATTATGGCAAAAAAATGTAGTATGCTCACGGCAAATTGGCTTTCTGGAGTGTTGGCATGCCGTTTTAGTCTTTCTTTCCTTATTGACTTATACCTAAAGCGGGGCCTTCTGCTGGTTGGCTCAATAGTTCTACCTCCCCTAGTATCTGTGCAATTCGCGTACGGATGAACATGTTCAAGGATGAAACACGAGCTCTCTGTCTGATTTGAGGTTTAACAAGAGACAGGGCTAGCTCTTTCAAAAATATTCTTCTTTCAAGTCGCTTCTCTTGTGTGTGATTGGCGTTGAATATGATGTATGCATTTATTCCAGCCACGTTCATCAAACCAAAAAAAATCGTCAACGGCCACCTCCTGCTAGTTCGTGAAACGCTGTACGTGCCACATAATTCGTCCACACCACATTTGAGCTTGTTAAAAAAAAATCTAAAACTGAAAAATAATGTCACGCGTACAGTCGCACCTGGGTCGTAAAGACCCATACTCACTTTAAACGTCTGTCCTGCGCGAGCGCCGGGCGGGAACTAAACGCCGCGGGGTGGGGTAACAGCTAATAATGTAACTCGAAGGTACCTAAGGTGGCGCCACTAGGTGCGGGTCGGTTTAGAAACTATGAGCAATTTTATTTTACTTTGGGTCTTTTCGACCCAGCGCGAGCACTCCCGGGTTAATATAAAATAATTGAGCGCATTATTTGATCTGATTAAATTTTTGAGTAAAATTATTCTTTTTGGCTTTCCTGCTTTGAAAAAATGTAAATCTTGGTGGCTTTTAACGGCCTCCTAGCCCAGTCGGTGGTGACCCTGCCTACGAAGCAGGGGGTCCCGGGTTCGAGTCCTGGTGAGGGTTATGTATTTGTGTGTTCATCACGAATATTTGTTCTTGAGTTATGGGTGTTTTCTATGTATCTAAGTATATATTTATACAAAGGCATTTATATAAAGAGGCATAAATATATAAAAAAACGAATGAGAGTCGCGAAAGCTATGCACTCGGTATGTTTTGGGAACACCATTTGCACTGGCTTTGTACTGCATTGTGCATGTATAAGAAGCTTGCGGCTTGTTTAAAGTATAATATGTTTACTTTGTAGGGATATAAAATTAAATGGGTATGTATAGGTATGTATTTAAAGGGCATATTAAATCAGTCGACTTAAGGGCATTTCACACCGCCCGATTTAAATAATAATACCAATTCCGCCCCTAGGGAGCGAATTAAACGCGAAACGCGACAAATATAACCAGTTCATTAATTACCCACATAAATTACCTCTTTGTTCTCGCCAGACGAGTATTGCGAGTATTGGAACAGGGATTATGTACTAGTTAAATTACTTTTAAGTATATTAAATTCATGATTACGGTTTTGATATATTTCACAAAAAGCACAATGTAGTGTATGCTCTTGGATTCTTTCCTCTCTCATTTCTTCACAATTATTACTAACTTACTAAAATTTTGCGAGTTAGTCATATGTATACACGGTGCCCGTGAGCATTGCGAGAGACTTTAACAGTGTATTCATTATCATATTTAGAGAACAAAATGTCCTTTAAACTTTTTCGAAATTCGCCATAGTTTCAGAGTAAATACTGCTTACAAAAAATTGCATTTTGAATTGTTTCTCAGTGTAAAATGATTTTTTGATGGCGATCTCACCGGTATGGGGCATAGTCTAGACATCTCTTATTAAAAGACTCAAAGACCTAAGAAACACTTTGCATGGACTAGTTTTTACGAGAAAAAATGTAGCAATTTACTTTTTCCGTTACTTTTTTCTAATGACATTTACTTTTTATGTAGAACAGCATTCAAAAAAAGTGAAAAAAAAGTAAAAAAAAAATTTTTTTTTTGGCGTTTTACAACAAAAGTCATATAATGTTTTTTCATTCTTTCGACCTCAGAAATGCGTGGTTAAAATCTCTCGCAATGCTCACGGGCACCGTGTATAAGTTAAAAAGGAGTAAGTTTTTTTAAATTTTATATATTTGCATTTCAATTTTTTTCTGTTGCGCCATTTGCTATGGTGTAGGGTAGGTAATATCTGTATTAAATGAGCCAAATAAGGCAAATGCAACAAAAAACATAATTCTATAACATATGGGTATTGAGTAAGAATATAGTGGAGGTCCAGTCTCAGACAAGATTTGCCGAAAATATGGTTCGTGAAAATTTGTAACCGGTCAGTGTTATCACTGACTAAAGTCTATTAAAACTGACCGAGAAACTGCTGTACGAGTCGTCCTTACAGCACTAAATATAGTGGGCCATTTTTTGGGCTGATTGTGTATCCCGTTCTTTAGTAAATATCGATACTTATCGATACATGAGCGTATATAATATGAATATTTACCAGACAAACAAACGAACAAACAAATAAATATAAAAGCGAGTACAAATAAAGACATAAATACACATAAGAAATATCAGTCTATGTGGGGCAGGGCGGCACCGTCGTCAAAAACGAGCCATCTTGGTTTAAATTTGTGGCGTGTGCCACGAATACACATGCTTGTGGCGCGTATAATGGCGACGCTTATTCGGGCTCTAAGCCATCCTAGGACAGTACTCAGGGATCTGTTGCAACAGTCGGCAATGGCTTCTCCCATGTGTTTTATGAAGGATGACATTTGGGGAGCGAAGACGCCATCTACTGAGGTTACTATTGGTGTGAAGGTAGCGTGTTGTATTTCACAGGCTATTGCGTATTTTCTCTTCTTTTCATCTTCGGCTGACTTTAAAACAGATGCTACGGGTCGCGAGACGTAAGAAGGAGCGTCGGTGTCAACGACACGGATATCAAACAACGCCTCCCTCTGAGCGTCCCACACGCCGCGGCAGGATAAGTCTGCTCGCAGTCCGCCTTCGGTTTCAGAAATTAGTGGTTCTTTTGTTACATTGCCCCACGCCTGTTGACAAAGTTCGCAGAAAAGGTCTCTGATTTCGTTGTGGCGTCTCGTTATTAGGCCACCTGTTTTACAGCAGAGTGCGTGATCAATGTCGAAGTTGTCATTTCCAAAGCCGTCGCAAGATTGTGGCATGGAGATCGGTATGCGGTGGTAGCGTATTGCTAGCGCATCTCTGAACTCTAAAGGAGATAGGTCAAAGTGATCTTTTCCTGTAGGAATCACGGACAGCCAGTTAGATGACTTTGTTTTCATTTTCGCTGCGATGGATCTTTCAATTGCCCTTCTCTTGTTGGGAGTAAATTTTGCCAGGGTTGATTCCAAAAAATTGTCATCAAGGACTTCTTTTTCTTTGCGACCTTCTTTCCGTGCATCTTTTAAGTATGTAGTGTGTTGAGATAAGTCGATGTCTTTTTTCTCTGTTAAAGCGATAGTCAATGCAGTGCAACCTTTCCTAGAGATGTCGTAGTTTAAGTTGGTAGAATTGAAAGGGTTAGAGATTGCAAGGCCACCTTTATTCACGGGTAAAGAAAAAAGGTCGGCTTCTATTGAAGATACGTTACCACCGAACAGTGTTGGTAAGAAGATCGTGCGTATTGCTTGCGTTAGTGGTTCAAAGTATTCATTTGAATTTTTTAGCACACGTAGAAGAAAGGCCCATTGAAATTGTACAGCTTTGGTGAGGGTGGTATAGGCAGCTTGGGGTGAGTCTTTGCAGATTTGCGATATTTTTTCAATAGTGGAAATAAATTTGGTTATTTTATTTTTAATGAAGTTTTCTTTTCCTTCACCTATGTAGCTTCCTAGATAACGAGAACCAGTTACAATGGTTACGTTGGTGTCCTTGAAGATCCGGTCAGCAATATTTTTGTCATCCTCTGATACTATGAGCAAAGTTTTTTTGGCTTGTGGGTAGTATCCAAAGGACGGACCTATTAAGTTGATTTTGTCCCACCAATTACGGATACTTTTCAAATCGCCTTGGGCTGAGGAGTCATCTGCATACCAGGATTGTATTGTGTTCTTTTCTTCTTTCATTTTGTTTATTATTGGTATAGTTGCAAGGGCATAGAGTGGCATTGCTAGCGGGTCTCCCTGAGTAACACCTTCTTTGCTGCATAACCTCATGTCGGAGTCACGGATGACAAGTTCTGCGT
This sequence comes from Pammene aurita, assembly GCA_947086415.1. Taxonomy (NCBI): domain Eukaryota; kingdom Metazoa; phylum Arthropoda; class Insecta; order Lepidoptera; family Tortricidae; genus Pammene; species Pammene aurita. Next base: position 17,004,675 of record OX352314.1, read on the forward strand.
GGCCGTTATAAGTGTTATATAGAAAGCGAGCGCAATGTGGCCAATATATTCTGGCTTGCCAAAGTGCTAATTGTCTATTAACGGAGTTGAATGCGTTGTCTGCGTCAACGAGAAGCATTCCCCAATTTGAGCTAGGAAGACATTTATTTTGAAAAATATCGTTCATGGCATGTATTCCGCCTTCAATGCCGCTACTAAGGCCACTGCAGAGTTGTGATTGGCCGCATGCTTCAGTTACTTCGGAGCCGGTGGCTAATATCATGCATTTGGATATGATTCTCCGCAGGCATTCACCTATGCCAATCGGTCTTACACCTGGACATTTGTCTAGGGCTACAAGGCGGCTTGACATCAGTGCTTGTATCTGATTCCATGGAACATATTCGTTATTAAGTTTCATAGTTAGTTCGGCGATGGACTTCCTTAAATGTAAGCTCGCTTCCCCGAATCTTAAGAGGAAATCTTTCCAATTTTCAGAGGTTGTACCTGTAGGGCCGCCGCCGCCATGTAGTTTTCTAGCCACCTGCTCAACATGGTTGCTTGTTATGTCAACTTCTAGTAGTGGGGGTATATTGGGGAGATCTTCGGGCAGGGTAAAAAGGTCAGGATTTGGCGTTTTAGGAGGTGGGTGTTTTTCTTTTAGGGCATCACCTACGGTTTTCCCGGTGTCATCGATTTCGTCATTCGTGTTGAGAATTTTGCTAGAATCTTTCGTCAGCAACCAGTTTAGAGCTTCACGTATTTTTCCTCTTAAGATTAGGCGTGTGTAAGTTTGCGTTATGTTGTCATTGTGTTTCTTTCGGTTTTTAAAATTACAAAAAGAGAGATGTTTGATTTTATTGCCTCGGTTATCAAAATGTCTATATGATCATCTGACCACAACTTTAAGCGGCGATCGATAAGTCGACTTATATCTTTCGCTTGTTTAACATTTTTATCTCTTTGTAACAGGACGGCGGTGAATATTAGTAATCGTTCGGACGGATATTGGGATTTTGTTAGCATATCGACTTCATCGGCAAGCGTGTGAATGAATTTCCTGCTTGTGGTATTGGAGGAGGGCAGGTCATAAATTTTGCCTTGTAGGGTACATACTTTATTCCAACGTGATTGCCAAATGCCGGCCATCGAACCTGTATTGTTGAGGAATGGTGACCCAAAAGCTTCTTCTAGGGGGGATGCTTGAACTGAGCGTTGTGGTGGTGGTTGCGAAGTAGAGTGTTCACTGCCGTGAGCGGCACGTATGTGACGTTGCAGACCTTTCCTTTTATAGGGTTTCGAGCAGATTAAGCATGATACTATGTCTGTGTTTTCATCTTGACTTAGTGGGATGTTAGGTGTAATGTCCATCGTACCCACTTTATTTTTGCACGTTCATCATGATTATGAAGATAAGTAGGTATATAAATATTAGAAATAACGAACACTGATTTAATAAAAATAGCTCAAATAACGATATGTAAACACTTCATTCTAAAATTTTTACATATAAAATGTCAAATATGGCAATGTCAAAAATTTTCTTATTTTATTATTTAGTTTTCTGGTTTTATATTTGGTATTATATTAGGCAAACACTTTCACTGGATAATTAGGTAACGTCTATTAATTTGGATAGCGTAATTGTCCGAACTTTTAAATACATAATTTATAATTCAATAAACAATTAGCTACAGCAACTGACGCTGACACTGACATTAATAAATAATAAACTGACACTTCATACTTATCGATACATACGATATATGGGTAAAAATAATCCTAACGAGACTCCGGAAAAGGTAATAATGCTACGTTCCGTTCCAAGTTCCAAGCAAGTAAAAATACTAAGTATAAAATACTCGTCACCAAGAGCGAGGAAAAATAAAAACAAATAACAAGAGTGATTTACGCCGTCTGCGCCGGGTGCGGTGTTACTTAGAAAAGGGTGTAACTCTATACTAGTTAGGGTTAACTTGAACCTTTTTCGAAGTACGAAGTTGTTGGCCGCAACTGGTCATTTGTATTTTAATGCTTATACAAATAGATTCATTATCACCGGAGTTTTATTGATCTTTAAACGGCTTATAAAATAGGAGGTGCTCGATTTCCTAAAGATGTAGAAAGTAAATTGTATTTTTTTTTATATTTACAGCTTTATATTTTAGTTTATACAGCCAAGGTTCTAGAGCCTGAATACAGCATTTTATACTCTTTTAGTTTTTGGTGTCCTTAAAATTGGCAGTGCATTTTAAATGTTGTGAAAATGAGGATTACAAGGTATTCAATAATTTCAGAGCATGAATTATGAAATATTAATTCTAAATACTTGAAACCGCCGCGGTATGTAGAAATTGACAGACAGCGCACAGTCTAAACTAAGAACCGGTTGTTTGCGCCAAACTATCTGTTAACATCATCGTTATAGTTAAAACTTGCGTGTACTTATGAAAATTTTGACAGTTTCCAATGGGATGACAGCTGATCAGTTAGTCAAATGTGCGCAGCGCAATCCACTCCCTTAGAGAGCTTTACTAAGGTTTTTGTTTTATTCGACTTCAAACAGGGTTTAAACTTTAACGACTCCTGCGTGAATAAAGTCCCGGGCGGAAACTAGCCTATTTATTTATTTATTATTCAAAACAGTTACACAGCATTACAGTAAAAACCAAGGCACTGCGAACTACAAAATAAACATATAAAAACATATAAAATGACTTAATACTAGGTTGATTTAGGCGACGTAACTGCGTGGCTCCGTTGCGTCGTCTGATCGAGCGTAGGATTCGGCAGATTCTATAGTGGCCTAGTAAAATTAGGTATTGATTCTGTTCAGCTGTCATATAAAAAAAGAATTCCTGGAGCCGGACCTATTTGTCCGCGGCCGGGAAAAGATCAAAGGGGACATATGTTTACCGCAAGAATGCGAGGAGTTTGGCAGAACTGACGTGTTTTATAATAGGGGAGATCAGTGTTATGCTTAGTACTGTGACGTATAAAATTATAGGGGTCAGGGTCAAAGTGTTGATTTTAACTTAAGATACATAACAGTGACAATAATATGACATACGATAATAGGATATATTCACTAACATTATTTTATTTGGGTTTTAAAATAAAATATTAAACTTTTACGAAAGGGACGACTATCTATACATATAATAAAGCTGAAGAGCGTCGAAAGTCTTTACATGGAAGATAATCGAAAAAAAGTTGGCTGGGGATACTTAGAATCGATAACAGAACACGTTCCAACAATTTTTAGAATTTTTGTCTGTTTATCTGTTTGTCTGTTTGTCTGTTTATCTGTTTGTCTGTTTATCTGTTTGTCTGTTTATTTGACCGCGCATCACGTGAAAACGGCTGAACGGATTTTAATGAAATTTTGTATAGAGATAGTTTGAGTCCCGGGAAAGGATAATGGATAGTTTTCATCCCAAATCCCAAATCAACTCTGGAGGGGGTGAAAAGGGGGTTGAAAGTTTGTATGGAGAATGTATAATAGAAAGTAGTATGGAGATAATTTGAGTCCCGAGAAACGACAAAATAGTTTTCATAGTTTTCATCCCGAAAATGTTTATTTTCCGAAGGGTTTCCTTGTGCGGGTGAAAAGGGGGTTGGAAGTTGGTATGAGGATTTTTTACCGCTGAACTGATGAAGATGAAATTTGGTATAGAGATACTATAGGTCTCAAGAAAGGACAAAGGATAATTTTCACCCCGAAAATCAACTCTAAAGGGGTGAAAAGGGAGTTGGAAATTTGTATAGGGAATTATTAACCGCAGAAGCGATTTAGATAAAATTTGGTAAGGAGATAATTTGAGCTTTGGAAAAGGAAATAAAATAGTTTTATCTCAGAAATTATCCCTTAAGCGGATACAAAAGGGGTGGAAGTTTACCCATGTAAACTTCCACCCCTTTTGCTTCCCCATGGAAGACACAACGAATAATGTATTTAGATGAAATTTGGTATTGAAATAGTTTGTAATTTTTTGGTCAAGGTGTTCATATTTATAACAAGTTACCCGTCGATGCTTTAAATGTACCTTTACCCGCTCTTAAGAAATATTTGAAAATGTCATTAATGTCAAAGGGTTATTGCAGGTTCGAGGACTATATATGACGGACAAAGATGCTGGGCCCAAACCAGAAACTACTACAAAATCATCTAACATTTATAGGACACCGTTTAGGTAGGAAAACATATCAAACGTTTTGTGAAGCAGTCAGATTAGAATTTATTTTTCTTTATAATTAAACATTATATGTCTCTCAAGCTGTTTTGAAGAACCACGCATTATTTTGTTTCTTTAAGATCTAATAATGTATTATGTAATCACTGTTTTGAAAAAAATAAGTACCGTCGAGTTTCTTTTCGGTCATAATACTTCTCGGGCCAGAGGTGTAGGGTTAGTTTTTGAACGAAGTTCCTTATCGGACGGTTCGCGGATGGGGGGCTAGGCGAAAAAAAGTCACGTGACCGTCACGAAAAAGCATCACGTCACGAAAACGCGACACCCATACGATCGAGAAACATGTAAAATGGAATGAAATAATAAAAATATAAAATAGAATAAAGTGAAGTGTAGTGAAGTGTAGTGAAAAGTGGAAGTGAGAAGTGACAAAGTGACAAAATGAAAAAAGTAAAAAAATTCGAGAAAGTCCTAAAAGTAAAAAATTACAATGTCGAAAATTTCAAAAAGTAAAAAAATTCAAAAATTTCAAAAAATTCAAAAATTTCAAAAATTTTAAAAATTTCAAAAATTTCAAAAATTTCAAAAACCAAAAATTCAAAAAAATAAAATTAAAATAAAAAAAAACAACGAAAAAGTAAAAAATTAAATAACATAACTTCGTTGCAACTGAGTGTTCCACGACACTCACTTTTTTTTTTTCTCTGTCGTTCATTAGTGCATTGTAATGTGCTTACATTGAAGAATAAATATCGTGGTCAACACCAATATCATACGAGTAAATCCTCTATTCCGCGTTCGGAAACCGTATGTAATTACCACGATTATCGCAACCAGTAACGTAACATCAGTGTATTATCTGTGACAATGTGGTAAAAACGTGTGAAAATTCATTACCTACGGTAACGTAATGAAAATCCGCCCTCCTCTCGGAGTCAAAAAGGCATAGTGAAAGGAAGTGCCGGATAGTAAAATGACGTAAGCGCCGCTAAATATCCCTTAATAAACGACCTTTTGAACGGATGTTTGTAACAGGGCGGCAACTACGAAACTCTACACTGAGCATCGCCCGACATGCTCTTAGCCGGTTTTTTCTGCATTGTTATCCCAGAAATCACACCTTAAGGATTACTAATTCCAATTCAAGAAAATCCCCAGTCAGGTTACACGTAGCCTATAAAAATTTAACGTCGAAAAGGGGGGGTAGCCACTACACTCGATTGAGTTAGAAAGTTAGAAAAAATCATTACTAACCCCTTAAAAAAATAATTTCTGCTTTTGTGACCCTCCCCCCCAAATTTCAACCGCGCCTGTTCTTACATTTCATGCTTAGACTGATTTGACGGGAGGATCGATTTGGATGATATATACCGTGGACATGAACGTATAAATGTAAAAGTGGTACTATATCGTCCGATATACACCTACTACTCTATGTCGTTTAAATCATGTCAAAAAAAATATAAGGACAAAAAAGTATTGATTTTTGAGTGTAGTTTCATTTAGTTGTAATTATAAAATATTTTATCAGGCCTACTGTCCTCTAGCGTATCTATCTGTCAACTTTACTTCAAGTTCCGCCTCCAGGGTAGCGGGAGAGAAATTAGGGGTGAATTAGCCGCTTACTGACACAGACCGAATTCCACGCGGGCGGAGCCGCGGGCACAGCTAGTAGAGAATAACCCCCTTATTCATAGACGACCCTCAGGCCTCAATTAGTTAATTTATGTTTTGTCTCTTTCTAACAAACACAACTATCAAAGTGACAGATAAGGACAAAACATAAATTAACTAATTGAGGCCTGAGAGAGGTTTATTAACACCGTTATAACTTAATACTGCTTGATTATCTTAAGTAAAGTCAATGGCAAGACAAGACCACTAATCTAGTCGTATTATATTAGTTATTTCTAGTTTGAAATTATACATTAAACGAGTACTAATATACCTTCTTTTTTAAATTATTATTTATTGCACGTAAAATATACAAATGGCGAACCTAATGCCTTACAGCGTATGTATTTTTTTTGTAAGTAATATTTACTCTATGTAGTACTACTTGTAGGCAAATAATCTTGAATGTATGATGAACCCCTACAAGTTCGATTGTTACAAACATAAGCGTAACAAATACAATATTAGCGTTTATAATTATAACACCTGCTTATTATCATATCAGCACACAATTAAACAAGATAACAACAGTTGTCAAGACGACCCACATAAATAATATCAACGTTGTACAACAATATCGATAATTTCGGCAGGTGAGACAACGGCGCCGTGGCTTAGTTGGTTAAAGCGCCTGTCTAGTAAACAGGAGATCACGAGTTCGAATCTCGTCGGGGCCTAGAATTGGTAAACTTTTTTTTTTCTTTTAGGGGTTTTGGCAACATGATTATTTTGTTACAAGCGGTTTTTGGATCTTGTAAGCTAAGTTCACTGAAAATTGAAAGGTAAAACAGTAGATAATGAAATATTGTGCCAAGAAATTTAATTGCAAACATCATTGACCGTAGTCCCGATAATTTTTTATTTTTATTTTATTTTATTATAAGGAGATACAACGGAAGCATACAAGTGAAGAAGATTATAAATAGAGACATATTAAGAGGCTGACAACACCCGATGACCTTCAAATTGACTTTACTCAAACAGTGTTTTAGCTATAATTCCGTTTTTTTTTTTTTTTTTTATACCACGACGGCGGCAAACAAGCATACGGCCCGCCTGATGGTAAGCAGCTACCGTAACCTATGGCCGCCTGCAACTCCAAAGGAGTCACATGCGCGTTGCCGACCCTTTACAAAAAGGAGGATTCACTGTGTGACGACTAAAGGAACAAGAAGGTCCCTCATCGTCAACACACTGGGTCCTCTTTGAGCTCTTTGGCAACCTTACTCACCAGCAGGAACACAACACTATGAGTAGGGTCTAGTGCTATTTGGCTGTGGTTTTCTGTAAGGTGGAGGTACTTCCCCAGTCGGGCTCTGCTCCAGATTTGAGCGATGACATTCGCTGAACGTGCCCTACCACACTTAGCGAGATGCCATTCGCAGTGCCCATACCTCTCTTTTTGGCGTAGTTTAAGGACATACCCAGGTCCGGACGTAGTTTAAGGACATACCCCGGGTCCGGGTCCGGGGTTGTTTTGTGAAAGTAAGAAAAATATATGTTATTATTCGTTATATTTGGAAGAACTTCGTTGATTCCGATACACGATCGGACGAAATCGGCTCGATAGAAAATAATTCCAAAATTACATCTTAAAATTTGCTTTGAACAGTCGTATGACTTTAGTTTCTTGACTTAAATATACGTCTGTAACTAAGGACAAAATTCCACCGCACTAATACTAAAAACTTCGTTGTTTTATATTTCTCAATTAATGCGTAGTTTTTTTTTATTCATCATTTCGCAAAATTTGCAATGAGCACCCATACTAATCGTAACACAGTGTTTCTCTTTCACTCGCGCTGAAAAAGATAGGGAGGGAATTTAGCTGTTGTCAGCCCCTTAACCGACTTATAAGGGGGAGGTTATATATTTGTACATACGCCGTCATGCCACCAAACTACCTAGGTTTGATGGAGCGCTGGTAGCCTGGCGGTAACACGTCCGCCTTTCAATCCGGAGGTCTCGGGTTCAAACCCCGGCTCGTACCACTGAGTTTTTCGGAACTCGTACGGAATATCATTTGATATTTACTAGTCTCTTTTCGGTGAAGGAAAACATCGTAAGGAAACCGGACCTAAGCCTGATAAGCCTAGTTTCCCCTCTGGGTTGGAAGGTCAGATGGCAGTCGCTTTCGTAAAAACTAGTACCTATGCCAATTCATGGGATTAGGTTGTCAAGCGGACCCCAGTCCGGGACAAACGCTAAGAAGGTAGGTACTAGTACGGGCCAGTTGCACCAACCATTTTTGACGGACCCATCTTTGGGTATATGGAAATCTCCATACCATAAAATTTAACCAACGTTTTAACTGTGAGGGACGGTTTCGTCCAGTCTCTTCAGGACTTAAGCTATGATTAAGCTCATTGGTGTAGACATAAACTTTTGAAAGTCGATTTCAGAAATTATGAAACTTTTTAAATTACAAAGTCTGTTTTTTCCCAATCTAATACATATAAATTAGTCGTGGTATCAAAGAAAACTTACATCACTAAGTTTGAGACGCGTGTAAATCTTAATTTTCACGCGTTTCTTATGAATATTATAATCAGGCAAAGTGTGACGAAATGAAGTTTGTGTTATTTTTCATCCTTTGCACTTACACTTATCCAACATAAGAGTTTGTAGGACATTTTAAAATGAGGATTACCTGTAACAAAAAACACACATAAAGCATTTCTAAAACGAAGACGTTTTTATTTAAGAGCCCTTTAACGTGTTAGAGCCACTGGTAAATAATTGTAATTGTATTAAATAAATAGTATTTTGTATTTAAGTACCTTTTGAATACATCATTGTGTTTACGTTGCTGAATTCGTCAATCTATGAGCTCAAGAAAAAACAGCGATCCAGGAACTTAATAGTAGATTGATTGACAAGGGTCTAAAGTAGGCCATATTACCACGAGGTGGTTATTTTCCCGAACGAAGTGAGGGAAAATTGTTCGAGTGGTAATATGGCTTTTAGACCAGAGTAATGCATACTATTTTTCACTTCGATTGCGAGAAAATAAGATAAAAATACTTATTATTTACGCACAATAACTAAACTAAGGTTAAATTATGGTTTAACTTGACGGTCTTTTAATTTTTTTTACTTCTTTGACATAGGTACAAAATATAAACACCGCGAATAAATGCCACAGACGACGGTATATTTAGCGCTTTAAAGTAGCTATTAGACATTGCAATTTGTAGGGTCCAACCTGTCGGGTTGGTAGGTGTCTCTCTAGGGCGATCGGCAGTGCCCCGATACCCGCAGCTGTTTATGGAGGTCGTTAGAGTTATTTTACCTTTTTTATTTATAATGTTAGCCATTTTCTACACATTCCGTCTGGTTTTTTATTTAAAATAAAAGTTAAATTGTGTAGATTCGCTGGTAATTAATATATTTATCTAGTTTTGTATTTAAATCATAGAAGGGTTGGGCAGATGAATTTAGATTCAGGCAGCTCGAGCGGTCATTTAAATATCTATAATAAAAAAAATAGTTTCAGATTTTATTTAATGTGTACTGTTATGAGTACTATCACCGTGCTTCACCAAATATATTTTTTAGATGTTTTGAAGGTATCTCTGTAAACGTTGAGCTAGGGTCGGTAGGGACGATTTGTTGGTGAGGTAGGGTCGGTAGGGGCGATTTGTAGAGAAAGTGTAATAACGTGCGTTGGGGCCGACAGGAGTTGGACACAACCGATTGGGCCCTACAAATTGCCATGTCTAATAGCCGTTTAAACAGTTTAAACACGCTTTAAGCGCTTCCAAAAAATTACAATCTTTTTTAATGATTGTGAAGTAGGAACTATAAAACACCTCACGTTTTGAGAAATAAATTGCGTTTCCTCATTGGTCGATTTTAACATTGCTGTATTCTGATTGGTTGATATTAAATACAATGTTTTTTTAAGGACTTTAATTATTTACACAGTATACGCACCAAAAAAGTATCTAGCGTTCCGATTAACTTCGATATGTGTGTTGTGATTGGTGGATTTAATATGGTGAAGTGTTCCGATTGGTCAATTTAAAATGTTTTGTAAATCATAAATATGTATACATACTAGCCCTAGAGGCTAAATGTACTACTTTAGTCCGCCTTGGTAAGCATAATATGACACACTTTTTGAGCATGAGAAGTGAAAAAACTATTTCGATGTATTCCAAGGGTTAAATACCCTTGGAATACATCGAAATACAAAATACAGTACATAGTGGCCCCTTTTTCGGGTTCCGTTGCCAAAATGACAAGAATGGCCATTTTACTCGGAAGCTATAAGACGTATCTTAATAAAATGTAGACATAAGGTGTATTTAGTATGCAGAAATTTGTTAATGTAGTTTTAGCAGAAATTTTTTTTAGAGGGGCGTGCCGTAAATAAATTAAAAAAATAATAAAAGATGCGCCTTTTCACATACTTTTTACGAAAATTGTTTTGAACATTATCGATTGAGCCATTTTTTAGTTATCTCCAAAAAACTTCTTCCATAGACATCAGATACGACCTTTTGGTTTTTATTCCATTGAAGGTACGGAAACTACGGAACCCTCCATTATGCGTGGTCCAATACACACTTGGCCGGTTAAAAAAAAACTTATCGTTAAATTTAAATAATCACAATTATTTACGAGTGGCGCTAGTTGACACAATAATCGTTAGGAGCCCAACGATTCAATTTCATAAAAAAAATACCAAGACAACATAATTACATTGTTTGCCTTTGCAGGAATTAATAGAGCAATCAATTTACGACCCAGATTTTATAAAACTGTTCAGACAAATTATAGACTTTAGTTATGTAATAACAGCCATAAATATTGCTAAGATCAAGCTCACTTTATAAACGTCTAATGTAAACCTGTTAAAACTATCTTTGTAAACGCATAAATCATCATGTTATTGTACATCATTTTGAAATATGACGTTCTTTTTGCTAATACATTTAAGGAGCAATATCGAACGTCATCAAATCTGATAAGTACGTATGTAAGTTTGTTTATTTAGAATACATGTGTCCGTCTACCATCATAGGAATGATTAAATACTGACATTATAATGGATTATCTCCGAATCAATTTGTATTAAGTCTAAAAAAAATGCATTAGAAATTAAATCGTATTCGAATGACTTAGATTTGAATTTAGAATGCGCTGTTGCTGTTTCGGGTTCTATGTGTCTCTTCTAGTTCTAAATTCCACGATAAACGAAGTATGACTTAAAATTATTCTTCCACATAACATATTGGACTCTATTCCGTAGTTACAAGGTTGAAATTCCAAGTAAACTTGTAAATTATTTATGACTATTCAGTAGTGAAGTTGTGGTATGTTTTGACACGAACGCGACACATGGTTGCGGTTGGTAGCAATTTGTTAGTTTTGAATTTTTTGCTGAGATTCACGATTTTGTGGTTAAAAGCCATTATTTAAACTTGCGTGCATTTGTTTATTTTTTTTACGTTTTCGTTGTAGGTATTTCGTGTATTGTTTAATGGAATCTTCGAAGTTTAAAGTTTTTATTGTACCTACGTGAGAATCAGGTTAGATTGCAGGTCCTATGTGTATACAAATGGGTTTATTTTATTTTATAAATCTGGTGTCTAAGTCTAGGTAGTAAATTTATTTCAGCTGTATGTTTTTACCCAACCCCCATACTCCTTGTTCTCTTTTTACTGTGCGACGTAAATATAGTTATGTTTATGTGTATCCAGTCTTTGTATGGTATGTTTATGCATAAACTAAACACCTAGGTGAACGTACAAGTCCAAGCCCTCATAGTCCGAGTCTAACTCATAATGTGTGGTCCCATCCGGAAGATGGCGTTAAACTTTGCATGCACGTATTACACGTAGCTTATAACAATAAGAATAAAAATTGAAGTAGAAACAAGTCGTCCAGTAGATGTTTCCTCCCTCCCCCCTACTTTTGTGTCCCAATTTACAGTCTTTCATATTTTTAAAAGAAAACTGTATAAGTTACCACATAAGTTCCAATGAAAAATATGTTCTTCATTAAATTCTCTACAATAGCTGTCTTTAGTCTATTGTACTTATAGTTTTTTAATTTATGTGTCGCGCAAATTAAGTTGTCATACAAAATAGTATGGGCGACTAGGAAAACATCAACCTAGCAAGAAAGGCATTAAATGTTAAAATATTGGCTATGGACGGGCTATGTCCATAAAAGAACACCAAAAGTTGGTCTTTAGCCATTAACTTTACTACTAAAACAATTTTGGACTGCCCAGTGTCTCCTACGTCGCTCATACGGTTCGTACTGTGTTAATATCATGTTTTATGGCAGAAAACACATCTCACCACAATTTTCGCAACTCATAATTTATAAACTATAAGGCCTCGCAATATACTTCCTTAATAATATTGCAGAAATTTTGATCGAGAATATTTGGTTAATTGTTTTGTTGTAAGTTCTACCGTTTTCATAAAAAGTGCATGCATAGTTACATGATTTCTTCTTATCTTTCGACCATATTTAGTAAATTTGTTAGGGGCAAGAGCGGTACTATAATATAATCTTAATTATGGCGACGTCATATTTTAAAAAGAAACATTAAAATTGTCGTAGGTACTACGTTGAGTGAGGTATCATCATAAAATAATTAAAAAAAAACATTATTAGGTGTCCGTGACGAGGCCATTTAATATCCGTGACGATTAATTTATAAAACCAAACATAAATGTACAGTCAGCATGCGCACGTCAATCCAATAGAATATTAAAAGTTATGAGAGCCCGCACCGTCGCGGCCGTGCCCGCGGGACCGCTGCCGACGCTTCAAAATGGATACCGATTGAATTTAGCTGCCGACTGAATACTGAATTATTGGTGGAGACATTTATTTGAGATTTCATGAGAACGAGGAAGGGAAATGTTATTCTCAACCAACTTCGACGATTTCGAAGGGGGAGGTTCTCAATTCATCGGGATCTTTTTTAGGGTTCCGTGGTCAACTAGTTAGGGTTCCGTAGTCAACTAGGAACCCTTATAGTTTCGCCATGTCTGTCCGTCCGTCCGCGGATAATCTCAGTGACCGTTAGCACTAGAAAGCTGAAATTTGGTACTAATATGTATATCAATCACGCCGACAAAGTGGTAAAATAACAAGTGAAAAAAAAAATGTTTTATTAGGGTACCTCCCCTGTACGTAAAGTGAGGAGGGATTTTTTTTTTCATTTCAACCCTAACGTGTGATATATTGTTGGATAGGTATTTAAAAATGAATACGGGTTTAGTAAAATCATTTTTTGAAAATTTACATTAGTAAATATTTTCGGAAATAATCGCTCCAGAAGTAAAAAAAATGTGTCCCTCTAACTTTTAAACCATAAGTTTTAAAAATATGAAAAAATCTCAAAAGTAGCACTTTATAAAAACTTTCTAGAAAAATTATTTTGAACTTGATAGGTTGAATAGTTTTTGAAAAAAAATTACAAAATAATTTCTGAACTAACCGTATAAGCAGGTGTTTATTGTACCTAAAATTCTACAAAATCACAATGAAATGACGTGCTTTCAAATAAGGTAAAAACGGTGAAAATCGCAAAGTTCACGCAATAAAGAATTATCCCATAAAAATCATCTTGCCGATTGATGTCGCAATACGTGGAACGCTCATATCCTACATGGCGGTGTTAATTTAACTCTTAAGTGGGGATATTTACTGTGACGGACGGAAAACTACGGAACCCTACACTGAGCGTGGCCCGACACGCTCTTGGCCGGTTTTTTTTTAAATTATGTTCACCGATTATTCGAAGACGGCTAAACCGATTTGGATAATTATTTTTTTGTTTAAAAGACTTCACCGTGGATCTGATGATGGGATCCTAGAGAAATCGAAGGAACTCTTCAAATATTATAGGTACACCTATAGTGATTTAAATATTTTTTTACAGTAGCTCGGGCATTTCCTTTTGGAAAGGTGGAGTCTAAGTGAAGTCGGTTCTATTTTGTTTAAAATTATTATTCAAACACAACTATTAAGAACGAATTAATAAATATAATTAATTGAGAGGTAGGTACGGAGAGAATATTTCTAGTAAGTAATATATTTTTTTGGAAACTGAGTTTGGTTTTTCAAAACGTTCAATTCGCAATAAACTATTACGTACACCTTACAGCTCAAATTTAACAGATCATTTTTGACACATAATTACGAAAACCATTTAATTACGAAAATAGGATGGTTAATTTAATCGTTCCAAACTTAAAAGCGCGTTGCGTTAACTCATTTTGTTGTCAAAGTTACTAGACATATTTTTTGCGTATCAACCATTTTTAATATAAACTATACAGCTGACCCGGCAAACTTCGTACCGCCAACTACATTTTTTTTGATATGTCTTCAATATTTTAATAGTTATTCTGCTATTCGGGACGGATATAAATCCAAAAAATCAGACATCATCAAAATTGGTTCAGTCGTTCATGAGTTATAAATGGTGTAACTGACACGACTTTGTTTTGTATAGATATGACATTAGTCTCTGTGGGTCAGGCTGGAAGCAATCAAAACTTTTATCATCATCAGCACGTTGCAGTCCACTGCTGGACTTAGGCCTCTCCCAAGAGTACGCCGCAGAGCCCGGTCAGCTGCTTTACGCATCCAGTCGCTGCCGACCCTCTTGTGTAGGTCATCCCACCATCAGGCCAGAACGCGTCACTCGCTACGCTTGCCCAACTGTGGTCTCCACTAGGGTTGCCATGTTTGGCTTTTTACGGGTGTGTCCGACCAAATAATTCCTCGTCCGGCCTGTCCGGCTTTTGTTAGGCTTTTGTCTGACTTACGCTACGCGCCAGTCACGCTAGTGGCACGATTCGAAAGACCAGCGTAGCGTATGCAAAAAAGGCATGTCCGGCTTTTGGGATCAAATGTCCGGCTAAATTAAGCGCGGAGTCCAGCTTTTTCATTTTTGGGCCTGGTAACCCTAGTCTTCACTCCAGAACACGCTTACTCCAGCGAATAAAAGCTTTAACAATAACTTAATACAAAGGAAAAATATTGGGACACAAAACAATAAAATTACCTAAACTCTGATTAAAATCTACATCTGGCGATACACAGATGCGTACTTCCGAAATAAGAGAAGCGTGTTTTTTCATCCCGAAATGTTTTTTCGACAACAGTCCTCACACTATTAACATTACAAATATAACTAGAAATATTGCGTCATTTTAGATTAGAGAAGATTTAGTAAACTTTCGTGAGACTCTAACATATTTAAAAATATTTATAACGGGTTACTCACGTAATTTAAGTCGATTAACACAGTAGCCGGCGCGCTGGCGTCGCGGAAGGCGGAAGGCCGCTCGTGAGAATGGTCATAGTAAATTGATCGAAACATGTCGAGCAAAAATCGACTTAAATTACGTGAGTAACCCGTTGTAATTTTTTTTAATAAGTTAGAGATAGTAGTTTATGTAACTGTTACGTAATAAGGCCTAATTACGTACAGTTGCATACACTGCTTTATCTACACTCATATTATTTATCCTAAATGCCGTATTCCGAAACCATAGAATGGCCGCCATTGCACCGCCATGGCCAACTCGATTGTGCCGGCGGTCGCGCGGGCGCGTGTCGGCGGCCGCGCGGGAGCGTGCAGGTGTACATTATGTATGTTATCAAAACTCATAACACATCAATAGTTGAGCATGTAAAGTTAAAATTACGTTACTGCCACACATAAAAAGCTTATCATAGTAAAATCGGTTGTGGTAATGCTAGCTATTGCCTACCGTTTTTGAACACGACTTACAATGTGAGTGTAGATAAAGATTTTTTTACGATATTTTCATAGAACATTATGAAACGTCTTTGAAATGTCGTTATACAAAAATCAACCTATTGTATAACTTACCATAACCATCATACCTACAGTCTTTTTATAAAACATGTATAAAACCCTTCCAATATTCTCGCTTGTAATAGCGCTTCCCCTTTCCGTTATAAAATATCGTTTTACTTAATACCCCTCTTGTCCAGTCAATTCACTCCAAAAATGCACCTTACTCCATCGTATTAAGTACCAAAAAAGTATGTTTTTGTCACCCCCAATACATAAGGACGTAACAACCATATAGTTCCTATAAGAATAGGTTATTTACGTTATGAGGGTAAAATAAACGGTTGTTAATTATTCAGTGTGTAATCCGTCGCGGGACGGCCGGACCCTAATTTGAGGGTTCCAAGGTATCTATAGAGAACATATTTGCAGTATTATGACACTTGAAACAACGTCACAAGGGTTTTTAAGGCAACACAAGTATTACAGACAGACAGACAGATAATTTTTAAGATGAGAAGGATGACAATTACTGAATTTAATAATTATTTCCGATCTATTTTGTTGTAGATTATATCCGTAATAATTGTTTGTCATGCTCTCATGGTAACTGTTTCAAACGTGTAGGTAGCTAATTAGTATGGATTACCTAGCTAGGCAGATAGTTTGTTAACACAACGTCTCCTTAAAAACGATAATACAATCGATAACTCGTCTAGAAAACTTCATCTACTAAAGAAAGCAACTCCATACATAATAATGAACTAAGCTTTGAAACTATTTCGCTAATTAACAATTTGCATACGCAATAAACTAGTCGCTCTTTAAGCTTCAAGTCCATAAAAGAAAACCAGTTTTTTTTCTAATTGAAACCGCCTTGAGTCATATGAATATACATAATAATTTAAGCTTTATATGCGCTACGGAGATAAAGCTTTATTCTCCATTTTTTCATCACCGGAAGTAGGTACAGAGACCCGTTCGCGCTATAGACGTACCGCGCGGCACGAGCTGAATATCAAATTGGACCGTTCTTATAAGTTAAAGTACTGTTTATAAATTAAAATATTTTGACTGTAGACTAGTACGCCGGTGTTTCATTATTTATTTACTCATGATGATCAGGTGTATCAAGTACATGTAACATGTAAAGTATACGTAGATAAATAAGAATATTGTGCCATAAATAAGCACATATATATCTATCTAGTTCATGTAAGTTTCTTTTTGGGTTCGGAACTTTTGAATTAATATGGCATAGACCCGCTAGTTTATATCCGATGTGACAAAAAAATCGTCCAAAATTCATGCACTATTTTCTTACGCTTACCCAAACACCTTAGATCTCAATACCTAACGTCTATAAAAATGTAATCACCCTTTAAAATCCAGTTTAAACATTAACCGTTGAGAAAAAGCGCTTGAAGTAGAAGATTAATTAGGTATTTACTGGCCCGGTACAGTGATAAATCTTGCAGTAGTTGTGCAACGAGTTGCCAGGTGAGGGAAAAAACGGTCAAGCGCGAGTGGAGCTTTAACGAAAGTTCCGTAGCTACATTAAGAGTCCGGTAACGATTAAAACCAAAATCGCTACTAATAACGCACTTAAATTGCATTTGATACGATGTCTGAAGTCTTGTTATTGCAAAAAAATACGTCGATTTGTGTAAACTTGTCGCTTGATTTTTTTTTATGTACATTCATATATTTTATATTATCTGATTAGACCATAAAGTCAAGTTTATTTCTACATTTAAAATTTTAGGAAATACTTAAAACATTTCCGAAAATACCACCTTCGGCAATTTTTCTTAAGATTAAAAAAACTTCACCGTTCTCTTAACAAAAGAAAGTTAAAAGCTGAACGACATTTTGGACGCAAGCCAGCCTAACACATTTCTCCAATCAACCAATAACAATTGGAGTTGGATTGAAGTTGCATCAGAATAATTTTCAAGAAAATTCTGATTCGGGGCTGTATTCTAACTTTAAAACACGTATAGACACGATCCAACTTCAATACAACTCCAATGCATTAACTACGCAACACAGCTAGCGCCTAAACGTCTGAATCAGAAATATCAGAATTTGCTTGAAAATTACTCCGATACAACTCCAGTACAACTTCAATATTGGTTGATTGTTTGTTGTTGTTTGTAGCGAGCTCTATGTTCGTAGGCGCTTTCCGCTACATACAAGGAAAACACTAGGATCGGCTACGAACGTAGCGCGTAGCGAAGTGTGGTACGGAAAGAGTTAAAGTTAGAATACGGCCCCGTGTGAAGTGCATGTTGTGTTATGTATTTTTGTTGGTTCCTGCAGCAACTGTAGAGTTATCGTGACCTAGCTATACATGCCCAGGATATAAGACGGAGGAGTTTAAAATGTCACCACAATATTTAATATTTTTTCCGGACATTTTACGGAAGCATAATTTCCGACTGGCGTCGGGCGTGTCCGAACCGGATAATCCGGCGATCCGGCGAACGGATTAAGCCTTCAAGTGTTTCTTTCATTCAAGTTCGCGATCTCTCTTACATAAAAGCTGAGCAATTTACCTAACCTCCACTTTTTTTATAGAATTGGTTTTATTTTTAAGATTTTTTTAAATTGTTCACGAATAAAATCATTTACTCTTATGTAATACTAGAAGTCGATGGATAAAAAAAATATTGTACTATGGCGTATAAATTGTTTTGTTAAAGTCGCCTCTGTATCTTAAAGTAACGTTGCTTGACGGTACATAGTTTAAAATCTCACCATAACATTTAATAAAATCTTCCGGATATTTTACGGACCCATAATCTCCGACCGGCGCCGGGCGTGTCCAAGCCGGATTATCCGGCGATCCGGTGAACGGATTAAGCCTTCAAAGGTTTAACATGTTCGCGATCCCTATTAAAAGGCGAGCAATTTATATAATTTCTGATGCTTGTTTATTTATAAGTATTAATTTTTATTTTTAGGTTAACGTACGCCACGGGTGACAATCGGAATCGTCTGGCACAGGACTCTATCTTTAGAACGCTGATGTACATACAGGTTAGTTATTATTTCCCCATTTTTTATATTTTTTCTGGACATCCCCTCATTCTGTTATTTGGTAGTGCAGTATATGACTGTTGTTTTAATTTTAAAACAAGTTTTAGGGATCGCTCCTGCTTGCAAAAAATTGTTATTCTACTTCTACTAAGCATTAAAAAATTGTAAAGCGTTTTTTTTTCAGTAGAGGTACTAGCGTGAGTAATCGTTAAGTATGATGTGATGATAGAAAGAATAAGCTTAAAAAAAACAGGTTTAACGTGACACGTTCGGATTCTAAATAAATTTCAGACATCCGTTTCTCTGAATAACCAATATTGGATTTCTACAATTCAATTCCACGAATGCCAAATATGTACAATTTACTACGAAGTCTAGTTTTCGATAGACAACATAGACACCATAGACAACAGACTTTGTTATCGAACAAAATACACAGCGAAGAAATACTACAATTTGTAATGCACTACAAAGCTCATGGCCGCAGAGGGTATAAACGAGCGTTATTCCAATCGCTAACTGAAAGCAAACGAGTCGTATGCTCAGTGGAAGTTGTATCAGCAGCAGAATAACTGATATTCTCAGAGCTTTCACTGTGAGGGCTGTCACATGGTGTCACATGCGCGTTTCTGACCCTTTACAAAAAAAGAGGATTCACTGTGTTGACGGCTAAAGGAACAAGAGGGTCCTTCATCGTCAACACACTCCTCTTTGAGCTCTTTGGCAACCTTACTCACCAGCAGTAACACAACACTATGAGTAGGGTCTAGTTCTTGGCTTTGGTTTTCTGTAAGGTGGAGGTACTTCCCCAGTCGGGCTCTGCTCCAGATTTGAGCGAGATGACATTCGCTGTGCTGTGCCCTACCGCCAGAGATGTGACTTATTTGAAATACTTGTATTTAAAATGCAAATACAAAATGCAAAATACCTATTTCCTATTTTGTATTTAAATACCTTTTTAACAAAAGCATTTTGTATTTTTATTTGAAATACTTTTTGGGACCCATTTTCTATTTTGAAAATACAAAATACTTTTGTTTGTAATTTAACATAATGTTGGTAGAAAGGGTAGGTTTAACAGGTTATAATTATAGTGCTCCTACGTGGGTTAAGTAGGACAGGACACCGCGTAACCAAGGGAAAAAAGGCACTCATTCCTGACGATCTCGTCATTTTGTAACTAGTCGTCTGTTTTGAAATGGAGAGTTAAGATAAGTATGGAAATCATCATCCTCTTAGCGTTTATCCCGGCTTGGCGAACTAATCACATGAATTGGCATAGACACTAGTTTTTACAAAAGCGACTACCATCAGACCTTCCAACCCAGAGGAGAAACTGGCCCTCATTGGGATTAGTTCCGGTTTCCGCGGGACGTTTTCCTTCACCGAAAAGCGACTGATAAATATCAACCGATAATTCGTACATAAGTTCCGAAAATCTCAGTGGTACTTACAACGTCGGGATTCGATCCCGAGACCTCCAGATTGAAAGTCGGACGTCTTATCGCCAGGATACCAGCGCTTATAACAGACGGATATGACGAGATAAGGATTCCGTTTTTTTCCATCTTGGCGACGGAATTCTAAAAAGCATTTGTATTTTAAAAAAGTATTTTGAAAATACCTATTTTGTATTTAGTATTTGAAATACAATTTTGCTAAGTATTTTGTATTTTGCATTTGAAATAGTAAATCATGAAAGTATTTGCATTTTGTATTTAAATACTTTTTGTAAACCATTTTGCACATCTCTGCCTACCGCACATACCACACATACCACTAGCCCACCCAATGAAGGAAAACTCAGAGGAAATAATTCGTGTATAGCCAAATTTTGGTGTAGTTGTAGGCAAAGGTATCTTACACAACATACTAAAAGTACCGGTGGATGGGGACGCCGCTAGCAGGGGGGGGGGGGGGGGGGTAAAGGTCCCTTATTTTGGTTTTTCGTAAATAACTCGGTAACGGTAGCTCATACGAAAAAATGTTCTATTGCTTTAGATTTATCTACAACTACACCAAAATTCAGCTATACACGAAATTTCCCCTATCAGGCAGTTAAGCGTTTTCGTTTGGTGAGCTACACTATGTACACCTTATCAAAATAATTTACGAGTACTATCAGTATTGTACACCTTAAAAAGGTCTACAAAAAAGTCCGCGATGGCATATGTCTATCTCTTAGGGATAACTCACAATAACCGTTTTTAGGGTTCCGTAGCCAAAATGGCAAAAACGAAACCCTTATAGTTTAGTCATGTCCATCTGTCCGTCCGTCCGTATGTCACAGCCATTGTACTCGGAAACAATAAGACGTATCTTAATAAAATTTGGACGTAAGGTGTATTGTGTATGCCGCTATTTAGTCATGTAGTTAAATCGCAGAAAAAAATATTTTTAGGGGGGCGTTCCATACATGTAAATTTAAAAAAAATGTTTACCTAATATCAACATGTTGCACATCAATCGATCGGTATTTAAAAATAACATCGAGGTTTATTTAAACATTTTGCGAATAGTTTCAGAAATAATCGCTTCGAAAGTCAGTAACATTTGTGTCCCCCCCCCCCTTAACTTTTGATCCGTAAGTCCAAAAAAAATTAGGAGATGCGCCTTATTACATATTTTCTACGAAAATTATTTTGAACATTATTGGTCCAGTAATTTTTGAGTTATCTCCAAAAAACTTGTTCCATAGGCATCAGATTACGACCTTTAGGCACAGAATAACTAATAGTACTACCGTACAGAAAATTCACTCCTTCACAACAGTCAGATTTAGGTATAAAATTATACCTATACTCGCCGCCTGCAAGCAAAATTGAAACTTATAACCGCGCACGAACCGTGAATCTTCTTTGCGCGCCGCAGTTTTATGACCGAGCTGTGAGCGTCGGCACGGGGCTGTCACTTAAAAAGTTTTTGTACCTATACCTACTGATTTATTAATTATTATTTTTAAGATAAATATGTAGGAATCACAAACGTTGATTCTGTAAACATGAAATTTTTATCCGGAAATATATTTTTTTATAGAGATTATGTCTGATTCTCACGGAACTATGCCACAGCCGTATTCCTTTGAAAATATGTCGGTCAGTTCCTAATATTGTATCTGGGCAACCAATTTTCTATAAATTAAGGATGTTTATTTTAACTATTACTTACTTAAGTAGAACTGTGCCACTTTGTAATGTTGAATAATTAAAAAAAAATACCTAATGAAATTATTTTCAAAATTGCTTTCTTGAGGTTAGATATGAGGATATCACGTATCATTTGTGGTATATTGTACAAAAAAATAACCAGCCATATCGTATCTGGAGGAGCCAAAACTTGGTATGTTTCAAAACTTATTTTTGTATTAATAAAAAAAAATGGCTGAAATGTAATTATGTGGTATATTTTTAGAATCGCCTCAAAATGCCCTTTTATAAGATATCACACACGATAGGTTTCTGAAAAAAAAAATATTTTTTTCCATACAAATAAAAAAATGTCTCGGCACTCCCCTCCTAAGGGATTTTTTTAGACCTGCGGGTCAAAAACTGTGTTTTGACCTCTAGTATGCGTGTGCCAAACGGCTAAACTGTAGATAGATTTGCAGTGTTTCTTTGAAATTGGGCTTGTACGGCTACCACTATTTCAATATCGTCCGGAATTTAAAAATGTTATTTCTGCTTCCTTTTTCTTCCGTTTATGCAGACATCCATAAAGACATCTTTTATACGGATTAGATAGATTTAGGTTTCGAAGCCATTGTGTATTTTCGATTTTGCGCGAGCGCCACGTAACACGACTATCGTGCGAGCCGAGCGGCAGCCCACTGCCATACGCCTGCCCGGGAGGCGCGCCGGCCAAATGTACCTAAACTGCGTAGTGAAACCCCCCTGCTTTTGGTATTAGTTTGGTTCTTATTCCATTGAAGGTACGGAACCCTCCATTATGCGTGGTCCGACACGCACTTGGCTGGTTTTTATCCCGTGCGAATCGGGGGTGGGTCGTTAGTAAATAATAAATTGAAGTAATTATCCCTGGTCGGTGGTCGTTAACGTAGCTTGCTAGTCGATCTGAACACATAAGTCGGCCTGCACAACTTTGACATCATCGGAAACCAGTCAACAGCGGGCAGCACATATTTTCCACTCGCACAAGTTAGAGAGGAAACGCGGGAAAAAGTTTTGTGTTTACGTGGAGTTAGTTAATGAAGAGTTATTTCAGTTTTTTACGTTGGGAAAAACAGTTTTTTTTCATTTTTTTATTTCATGTTTTAAGTAGGTACTACAAGAAAATAGAATTTTATGAATTGTGTGGCGTTACATTTCGTACACCTCTCTTATCACTAAGCGAAAGATAAAATACAACAGAAGTGTCGATCTAAATATCTAAAACATTATCAAATCCCTATCCGTATTTGCAATCTTATCTGAATAGGTACATAACGCAGTACCATTACTACGAGTATATAATAAATTATTAATCATAATACATTTTCATATTTAAGTATCATAATATTTCGGAACTTATGCGCCTACGACATTTTCTGTAGAGGTTGTTCAGGTATTTATCTACCAATAAATACCTGAATTGGATAACCTAACCTGAAAATATGGTCCATGGTACAAAGTAACCCGTTTTTCTCTTCTGAGGCTGAGAACAGTCCAGGATCTTAAAATAGACGTTACTCAAACCGTTTATTTAGCAACGACTATATGTTTTGGAATAGTATGAAAAATATATGTTTATACATTATATGTGGCTGTATTCGATACACGATTGGATGAAATTGGCTCAACAGAAAACCGAAGTTACGTCTTAGATTTTTTATTAAATAGTTTTTGATTTTTTTAATTTCATGTCTGACTGAAAACAATTCCAATATTAGTACCTAAAATAAAAGTATCACTTTTCAACCGACTTCAAGATTTCGAAGGAGGAGGTTATCAATTCGTCGGAATCTTTGTTTTTGCTATTTTTTTTTTTAATGTATGTTCACCGATTATTCGAAGACGGCTGGACCGATTTGGAAATTTATTTTTTTGTTTGAAAGCGTATACTTCACAGTTGGTCCCATTGTAACCATGTCAGGATCTGATGATGGGATCCTGGAGAAATCGAGAGAACTCTTCAACTATTATAGGCACACCTATGGTGATTTGAGTATTTTTTACAGCGGATCGAGCATTTGGTGTTGGAAAGGTGGATGCTTAGTGAAGTCGGTTCTATTTTGTTTAAAATTATTTATATTATAAAATCAGTGCGCATTTTTTAAATTTTGTTTTTGCGATGAGCTCTAATACTAATCGTTACACTGTTTCTCTTTCACTCCCGTTCAAAAGGAGGTCTGAATTTAGCTGTCGTCTTCCTCTCAACTGTAGATGTAACAGAGAAGCAACATCATTAGCGATATTGCTTTGCCTGTCAGATCTCTCGAACTCCCGATTAATTCCCTTTGTCGCTAGTTCCGTTTGTGTTCCAACTTGGGTTATAATTGGACAACAAACGGAACTGATATTTGCTGTTAATTAGTAACTATGGCCACGGATTGGAGATATCTAAGGCTGGTTTGATATTGATTTTAGGTTTAGACATCTATTTTAGATGAACTCGGGCACTTGCCCGAGGACTAAGTAGCCACTGGCAGTGGCAGTGGCTAAGTTTCGAAAGTCCTGCCACTGCTACTGGCAGGACTTTTGAAACTTAGCCACTTTTTACGAAGCGTTATAACGATTTGTTAATTACTGAAATTTCCATGGAAGACTTGCTTAATAAATTCATCACCATGGTGTTATGGTATTATGAAGAATGCACCTTATTATATATTAGTTTATGCGGATTTTAATATCAATGAATTGTAAAACTATTTTTTTTACCTGATTTTTCCCATATTAATATCAAATAGTTAATAATACAGAATTATACAGCTGTAGTAAATTAATTTTATCTACACTCACATTGTAAGTCCCCTAAAATGTGTTCAAAAACGGTAGGCAATGGCCATCATTACAACAACCAATTTTACTATGATGAGTTTTTGTCTGTGGCAGTAATGTAATTTTAACATTACATGCTCAAATATTGTTAAGTTATGAGTTTCAAATTTGGAACATCGATTTTGGTAACGTAACGAAAATCCAGCCCTCCTCCCCAACCGCCGGCACGTCCCCCCCCCCCCCCCCCGACCGCCGGCACAATCGAGTTGGCCATGGCGGTGCAATGGCGGTTATTCTACTGGTTTCCGAACACGTCATTTAGGATTTATAATATGTGTGTAGATAAAGCAGTGTATGCAACTGTACGTAATTAGTGTGATAAACCACGCTCGTATATTAAGGAAACTAATTACGTAACAGTTACATAAACTACTATTGCTCTTTAAGTAATCTTATTTTTTTCAGTACTGCTGGTGGGTAAAGATTAGCTGGCTGGCTTACCAGATTGCTTTTTAACTTCCGAGGCGATCCGTCATGCGCGTCATGCTTACGGACCACGCTACAAATATTGAGAGCTAGTGTTACAAATAAGTATTTAAAAAATACACCAATATGATTGCTTATTTATTTATTTAAACTTTACCGTACAAAACACAATCGTACAACAGGCAGACTTAGTCCTATAGAGCATTCTTTACCACTGAACCTTCGGCAGAATCTAAACTCATTTAAATATGAAGCACCAAAATATGAAGTCAGTTTTTTATTAAATTTTACCTACACCTGGTTTTCAAAAGATTTATCTATGATGCTACACTTATTTTAAGATACTGGTAGATAATTTCGCCATGTTCTGTATGCTGAGTTGTGGTTTAGCAACTAATAAATTTAATCTACAAGCCGTTCTTTGGCGTCGACTCTTGGACTATAAGGAGCGATCTATCGTGCTAAGTTATTTTAAGTTAGCTGGTATATTTAAGTTCCGGTTTGATGTATCGGTTCTTACGGGTAAGTTGCTAATAATTTTAACCGATACATTAGCGGAGTCGTTAGGGGTAATTTTACTTTAAAATTTAAAATGAAGCGTATAACTATTATCGAAGTATTTCACCCTATCGGGTATCTACTATCGGGTACTATCGTAACCCGTCAGATCGAAGATTTTGAAGGAAGGAGATTCATTAGATGGATAACATACAACCTAGTGACAAATACGTATAAAAATGAAGTCGGTAGCAGCGACCGTATACCGGTATTATTTTCATACAAATATACCGGTATTTAATTTCGGTCTCGGTTGTTAATATAATTTATATTTTTTGCACTAATTCCGATATTTTCAAAAATCTTTGAAAAAATCATGTACAAGCGCTTATTAGATTTCTTTGATAAATATAATATATTATCTAACGCACAATTTGGTTTTAGGGCGAAAAGATCAACTACCTCGGCTGTTTATGAATTGATTAAAATAGTGTCACATTGCAGAAATGAAAAAATCCCAGCAATTAGTATATTTATGGATATGTCTTAAGCATTTGACAGGGTATGCCACTGTAGACTTTTGCACAAATTGTATCATAACGGTATACGAGGTAGCTGCTTAAATTGGTTTAAAACTTATCTTAACAATAGACAACAAAGTACTGAAGTAATGGCTTATTCCGAAAGCACGAAATCTTTTGATACCTATAGATCTCCATACAGAACTGTCAAAGCCGGGGTACCGCAAGGCAGCTTGCTGGGACCATTATTATTCCTCCTATACATAAATGATTTGCCAAAAGTTACTAATCACAAAATTCTTCTTTTTGCTGATGATTGTTCAATAATAGTAAGAAATGATAATACTGGACACTATGAAGAGGAAGTTAATAAAGTATTCAGAGAAGTTAACAAATGGCTAGAACTAAACAAACTTCAAATCAATCTAAATAAAACTAAATGTATGGAATTTTACGGTACCCAAGGAAAACCTACACAAATCAGAATATCGTACGAAAACACAGAAATAGAAAATATCACCTCCACAAAATTTCTAGGTATAATGATAGACTCTAATTCAAAGTGGCTAGACCATTCAGAACACATAATAGCAAAATTGAGTAGATTTGCTTACGCTCTAAGACGTCTTAGAGAAATTTCAACAGAAAAAACAGCTCTTCTAGCTTTCCACGCCTATGTCATGTCAAATTTACGTTACGGGATTATTATATGGGGTAATGTTGTGACTAAAGACCAAGTCTTTATACTACAGAAGAGATGTCTTCGTGCTGTGTACGGTCTAAATCAAATTGAAACATGTCGTTCACTATTCGTCGATAACAAAATATTAACGTTTCCCGCCATATACATATTTGAGATATGTATTTTTGTTAAAAATAACCCTGACATGTTTGAGGGTAGAAATCCAAGGCCACGTCTACTCTGTAAATACGGTTATGACATTGGATGTCCGAGATCAAACTCAGCGTTTTTTTCTAACAGTGTTATGGGTATGTGTCCGCTAATATATAATAAATTACCAATTGACATAAAAAAACTACAGCCCTTCAAATTTAAAAGAATACTGTTTAACTGGCTTGTTGAAAAATGTTTTTACAGCATATCTGAATATTTGAGAGAATAGGTTGTTAGTTTTTATGTGGAAAAATGTATAATACTAGTCATAGTATAAATAAACGTAGTGTAACATAACCCTAATTAGAAATAAGTTTTTTTAAATTGTACGCCTCTCTGAGGCAGGACATGATGGCATATAAAAAATGTAATAACATCTTTGTAACCCATGACCTTTCAATAAATATTTTGATTGATTGATTGATTGATAAGTTTTCCCGAATAATCTGATAATTGATTGTACAGATATATCGGAGCGGCCAAGGTGGTCACAAATATCTAACCAACGCCTCTATTGTCAAGGCGATTAAGTGCATGTTCAGATGTTTTTGAGTACCTTGGCCGCTCCGATATATTTTGCGATTGTATTCACCTTAATTACATTTGAGAATATCAGGTAAATATTGCGAATGGAAGGTGCTACGTATTTTTATCAACTTTTTACTTTTTTACGCATATTTGGGGGCGTCCATTAATCGCGTCATACGTTTTTGGCTTGTTTTAGACCCCCCCCTCCCACATGGTGATCTTTGGTGATATTTTCATGACCCCTCCCCCCCTGTCCAATATGACGTGTAATTTTTTGCTAACTAAAGTAAGTACAGTTTTCTAACACGTGAACCTACTTATGTAACGTACGTACACGTAAAAGGTAAAAAAATGAACCTACATGTATACATATAAAATAAAATAATCTTTAATAGAAAAAAACCGGCCAAGAGCGTGTCGGGCCACGCTCAGTGTAGGGTTACGTAGTTTTCCGTCCGTCACAGTAAGTGTCCCCACTGAAGAGTTTTTGAAAGCACGTCATTTCATTGGGATTTTGTAGAAATTACAGGTACAATAAACACCTGCTTATACGGTTAAATTACAAACTTAGTTCAGAAATTATTTTGTATTTTTTTTTCAAAAACTATTCAATTTATCAAGTTCAACATAATTTTCCTAGAATGTTTTTATAAAGTTCTACTTTTGAGATTTTTTTCATATTTTTAAAACTTATGGTTCAAAAGTTAGGGGGACACATTTTTATTTTACTTCTGGAGCGATTATTTCCGAAATGATTATTTGAAAAGTTTGTATTAAAGCGAGGCCGTAACAACTGAAACTAGAAAGTTGTAATTTGCAGGTCGAGTTACATTTATAACGTGTTCAAACAATAAGAAGCGATTTTGAAATATTTACATTATCAAAAATGATTTTAGTGAATAAAAGTTGATAATTTTTATTTTATTGACCACTAGCTTTCCGCCCGCGACTTCGTCCGCGTATAATACGGTTCCTCAGACAGAATGTTATAACCAATTGTATCTTCTTAACTTACTTTTGTTAATCCCTGAACCATCTTCTTAATCTATTTATACTTATATCTATTTTGGCGAAAAAACGGGTAGGTAACGTAGACATAGTTTCAGTTACAAATAAGTGTTAATCTTAACATATAAAAGAAGAAGTCCTGATCTACCATCAACGCACAGCCGTAACTACTGGAACTAGAAACTTCAAATTTGGTCCAGAGCTTAATTTTATGACCTATGCAAGGGATAAGACGGGATTTTTGGAAATTCTACCCCTAAGGGGATCAAATAGGGGTTCAAAGTTTGTATGGGACAATTGCACAAGGAACAAAAAAATTACACGTGATATGTGTCCAGACCCCCCACCCCCTGTGGTGATCATTGGTGATTTTTTCTTGACCCCCTCCCCCCCTATACAATATGACGCGATTAATGGACGCCCCCTTTCCCGTCTCGATTATTTTTCATTTTCTTTTTTTCTAAGCCCCCGAGGGAAAGAGGAATTTTCTTAGTTCAAGTGTGTACTTCTTTATGCGTGTCAGTCTGTGACATCCTTGTTTTAAAAGTTAAATTCGTATTTTTTTAAACGAGAAACTTGTAAGATTATTCTAAAATAATTACATTTGATTTAAGTTCCATGTCAAAACAGGTTCAAATCAAATTTCAATATTATTTTACGTCACACCTGGCCATAATGTGAGTTTTACCGCTCGCTACGCTTACGGTAAAACTCGCATTATGGCCAGGTGGGGACGTAAAATTGTGTACTCACCACGGGCAGTAAAAAAGAAAGCCCTCTATCGCATATTTACAACCCTCGCCTGCGGCTCGGGTCCCAAATACCTGCGATTTCGGGCTTTCTTTTTTTTACAGCCCTAGGTAAGTAATGTACTATTACATACCATGGTAAATAATAAGAAGGTACGGACTTGAGTAAATTCCTTTTTGATTTAATAATAAGTAGAACTACAATAGCAATTTCAAACTACTTCAACAAACTACCTCCAGAACAATTACCATCCGTAAGAACATCACCAAGTACAGTCACCTGCAATAATATCTTCCTGGACGAAGGCTGCAGAAATATTTGTTTGTAGGGTCATAAGTGCGTGTAGAACAAGTTTATTAGAATGACCTCCAACCGGCCAGAATGACAAGAAATTGTTCAACGAGCAACATCTGTATAGATGTCCTCCAATATCCAATACGCGGTTCGGAACCGTGGAACTCGGACGTTCAATAATATATGAACACAACCTTATTTGCATGGGTTTATGGGGATGACAACAGCAAAATTCCATCCCTTTCTTTTTTCAGCGCGGATAAAAGAGATACACGGTGTTACTAGTAGTATGAGAGATCATTGCAAATTTAACAAAATGACGAATTAAAAAAAACTACGCATTAATTGAGAAAAATAAAATAATAAAGTTTTTAGTATTAGTGTGGTGGAATTTTGTCCTTAATTACACACGTATAAATCAAGAAACGAAAGACATACAACTGTTTAAAGCTAATTTTGATGACTGTAACTTTGGAATTATTTTCTATCGTGTATTTTGAATTAACAAAGTTCTTCCAAATATAATGAATATTAACATATATTTTTTACTTTCCCAAAACAAGTAATTATAGCTAAAAATCTGTATAAGTAAAGTCAATTTGAAGGTCATCGGGTGTTGTCAGCCTCAAGGTCGTGTACACATATTTTTGGACGTTGTGTACAGATATTGGGGAACTCTTCTTTACCTGAGACTGTCATTTTGCAAAGAGTCCAACGACCAGGCGTGAAATCCAGGATTTCGCTCAGGGGGGGCAATTCCTTCACAAAAAACCTCGCGGTCCACACCTATGGCCCCCGTAGTATAAGAGGTTTGCATTTCAGGGGGGGGGGGGTGTCACATATTTTTGCGGCCTTCGTGTAGGAAGATACTATTGCAGGTGACTGTACACGCGAGAACAAAAGCACAATGGGAATCTAAAGCAGTTAGTTTTTATTGCAACCCTCAGGCCAAGTTGAAGGCGTAGAGATAACACTTCTGAATACAATTGTATCTCTTTACGAAGCTTTCAAGTTTTTCATTGTTTCATAATTTCAGAGATTGCTGTTATGAAATAGAAATTTTGGTAGTTTTGTAATTTTACTAATAATTCAATAAAGTTATTGCTATCAGTCTTGCTCACGAACATTTTTGACAGCTGTATAAATGGTTTTTACCGACCCATCAGTCTAACTATTACCCATTAGTCTAGTCATCCCATTAATTAGTTCGTCAGGCATTGCTGTTAAATACTGACAATGTCATAAACACCCACATTTCCTATCAACTTACGACCTTTTGAAATTAAATGAAACACGACATTCCACCACCGAGCCGCGCCCGCTGTCACGATTGTCACCAATATATTATGAGTCTCTAGAAGTCATATGGCGCTGATAATTAGGTTGAATTTTGCATGAATCCTGTGTGATAAATTTCAGTACGGATACAGTTCGTTATTGACTTGATGTCACCGGACAATGCCGATGGCGACATATATTTTTATATTGACTTGACATCTTGCTCGTAATAGTTGTAATATTAATAGACTAAGAGCTGGCCACGTCGATATGACGCAACGTAACTCCCAAAGTTAGTTTGCTATGCTTAATTCTAGATCCGGACATCTGGCAGCTGTTCATTGGTGGTCTTACTATTTAATAGTCGTTCAGACTCCTGAATTTCTTATGAATGTCATCTGGAAATATTGTTATCACTAGTTAGGTTAAGTATAGTTTTAAGTTCTGGTTGCCCTGAAAATCAGCGTTGTGGCTACCCTGCCATGACTTATGCTGAGTGGCAACCATTTTGGTGTAAATTTTTTTTTTGTATATTTCATTCGCCGGCGGTGGCGAGACGAGCTTGACTCCTTTTTGAAAAAATGGCCAGAGACTGCACAAGACCGGGATAATTGGAAAGAGTGGGGGGAGGCCTTTGCCCAGCAGTGGGACAGTATAGGCTCACAGTAATAAATAATACATAAATAATTTCATGTTATGTTTCTCTTCGTTTTGCACCAAATAAATATTTTTCATTCATTTCATATAAAAAAACCTTAACTTAAGTAACAAATTGAATAGGTAAAGAGAATCTGTATATTCTTGTGCAGGTAGTACAGGTAGGTACCTATTGTTTCAATAAAGCGTGCCGCCGTCGAATATTGTCACAGGCTACCGTGAGAACTATTATGCGAAATAATACTCTTATCTACTCTGAACACCTTTATTGTATAATTGAAAGTTTCGCGGCCAAATGGACCCATATTTATAACGGCTCATAGTCAATGTCATACGAAATATGTCGCGAGTAATAGTGAGTACAACCGTATGAAGTGCATATAATGTCGTACGAGTATATTTTATACATAATTAATACAAAAAAATTTGAAACAAACCTCAATGTTATTTTTGAAGACTAAAAAAAATTTTTGACAATTATGAAATGAAATGAAAAATATTTATTTGGTGCAAAGCGAAGAGAAACATAACATTAAATATACAAAAAAAAATTGTTACATGTATGGAGTGCGCGCCCCTAAAAATATTTTTTTCAGCAATTTTTCCAGTTAAGTAAAACTAAGTAACAGCACACAAAATACACCTCTGACCTCACTTATGTTAAAAAAAAATTGAGATCCGTCTTATACTTATAGAGTAAAATGGCTGTGATATGACGAAACTATAAGGGTTCCGTTTTTGCCATTTTGGCTACGGAACCCTAAAAAGGTTATATGACATTTTTGTCTCTAAATACGATCCGGAATATAGTTACTGTTAAAATCTTTCCGTTTCCTCGCGGGCACCGTGTATAACGTTATGTGTTCGTTAATCGTGTGAGGGGCAACCCACCCTATTTTTTTGCCTACAATTCTACCAGCGTTTTCCGTTCGGTATGTGCAACCATTACAGATTCTACGAGCAATATAACAATAACAAACACAACAAACGCTTAAGTTATTACATACACAAACGTCAACATCGCGCCGCGTAGTCTGTCTAGACAAGTTATTAATATCTCTAATCGATTTCGGCTTGTGCTGTATTCCCCTTTTCCGAGTAAACGTTCTCAGACCTAAGGTAAAGAGAACTCAAGCTCTGAGTCAACAAGCCTCCTTAACTCAAAAAAAAACTTTTTTAAATATTGTACTTAAGTTTATAATGTATGTGGTAAAAATTTCCATTAAAGAAACTGTTTAAATTATTGTTTCATTCTTATTTTTTACTTTAATTGTCGCGATTACATTATCCAGGCCGGATCTGCTGCCTGCTCTCATAACATGCGGAGCCGAAACATGGCCGCTTTCAGCGCAACATCTGTCTACCACCTCATGCGCTTCGCACCTGAGTTTCTCTTAGGGATCGAATCCGAAGCTAGGTTTTTGTCAGAGAACTGAGCGAATGAGCAAACTTAAGTGGCAATAAGGCACATTATGTCGAAGAAACGATAGCCGTTGTGGCAAGCTGGTTCTTGAAAGGAGACCGCAAGGTTGGACGATGATATCCGTAAAGCAGCGGGTACGGATTGGAGGAGAGCTGAAGATCGAGCTCAGTGCCATCTGAGAGGTCCAACAGTGGACTGATACAGGCTGATGATGGATCTGTTGCCACATCGGTTGCATGAAAGCTCGGCCTAAAACCATTGAATAACAGGAGATGACATCCCTAAGAAATTATTTGTCCCAAAAGTTGTAGTGAAAATCACTACAAGTCTATACTACTGTTTGATTCAGTCAGAGCTGTATCAACCGCCAAACATGGCGCACAACCGCGGTGTCGATTCCGCTTCGAAGACGTGTAAAAGGCGTTAATGCTTCAAATTATTTCGGCATATTGTCAAGTGCTCCGGCCCGACATTGCGATTGTTGTAAATCGTACATAAATAGTGCCGGTTCTCTGTAAGCGGATACAATGACACGTCAGTACCTAGCACGCTACATTTGTAAAGCATGCTTTTTACGGTGCAGCAACAACGGTTTGACAGTTTTAAAGTTTTCAAATTTATTATCGATGGGTGGAATTCGTGGTTGAAGGTATCGCCGACATTGTTACGCCGGTTTTTCTTTTTTCTTTACGAACTGGAGGCAGTTTCTTACTAAAAGTGCGGTTTGATATGACTTTTAAGTAGAGTAGATAGTTTTAAACTGAGCTAAGAGAGAGGCCAACTTCTCTAACGTTTACTTCTTTCATCTTTTTATCTCATTTAGGTAAATTAGCCGAATTTACGGCAATTACTTTTAGATTTAATAACTCATAAATATAACCATCCAAAATATCTACTTTTATATACTTTTATTGCTGAGAATTATCATTATTATTGACTGAAAATGCAAATAATAATAAATCATCTATATACAAAATTGTCTATCGTATTTACAACGCCATAAACACTCCATTCCAGTGCTAAAATTTGTCTCCAAACGATAAAAGTGGGGAGGTTATTACCCGTGATGAATAAAATAAGCACTCAAAGGTGTTAAAACGTTCAAGCAGACTACTCTGCTTATTATATTATATTATACTGCTGCCGTATTCATAACATAACTTCACAGAAATGTAGAATACACTGCGAAAACAGTATTATAAATAATACCGCTATTATGTTCGGATTTAAAGTTTAACTATTGAGTTCATATTTTTTGTTTCAAGTTAAACGAATAATGCAGAAATTGTATAGAAATTTACCTGATAACGCCTAAAAGCGTCTCATATTAAAAACAGTTGTACCCAAGTAACACAGGAAGCATTATAACATATGAATAGTTAATTTATTTCGAACTTAAGGACGGTATAAACTCTTATATACGTTCACCGAGCAACTTGTCGCATTATATGATGCTTTACTCTGTATAACGGTTGTATAATGGCATATGTAAATGCTTTTGTTTACCCATTAGTTTTAGTGCAGCGAACCAAAATGCAACTGTACAGCATTCAGCTGTACAGTTGCGTTTTGGTTTGCTACACTAATGCTTCGGTGTGGTTTAGTGCCTTAGGTTCTACAATAGCATAAATAAATGCTTAATGCTGTTTAAGAGCATGAAAATTTGCCATTATAATGCCACGTAAATGCGCTATACAGCTTTCAGCTATTTTTAATGCCTTAGGGTGTACAATAGCATTTATAAGTAGGTAATACATTCCTAATGCTGTATAATAACAATAAAATAAACCATTATAAAGCCAAGTAATTCACTATAAGGGGCTGTTCATAAATTACGCCATTTCAAATGGGGGGGGGGGCTGGACATCGGATGATGGTAGCATGACGTAGGAGGGGGGGCGGTCATTCCGAAGATCAGATCATGTCTCGCATCTTTAAAAAGTGCTGCAATGTGTAAAAAAAGGAATGAAATTCGTATTCGTGTTTCTATAAACTTTTAATTATATAAAATATTATCTACTAAATAGTTTTTTTATTTTACAATAAACTAAAAACTATTTTTTTTTAATGAAGTCACTTTATTAGGCAGGGGGATTGGATGATTTTAGGGGGGGGGGGGGTAAAAAATCATCAAAATTGATGACGTAATTTATGAATAGCCCCTATACAGATTTTAGCTGTTTTAGTGCCTTAGGGTCTACAATAGCAATTTTAAGTAGTATATAATGCTTAATGTTGTTTAATAGCATAATTATTCACGTATAATGCTGTAGGCATTAATAAGCTTTTTTTAAGGGTCACTGAGCTGCTATTGGCCTAAAAGTTAGCCACGTCAGATATGACACAATAACGAGAGCAGCAAAACCCGTCTGGTTAGATTGCTATACTATTCTTATTGCTAGATCCTGGCATCTGGCAGCTTTTAATGGGTGGAGGTCACAGTGACAGACTAGCAAAATGTTTTAATTGGAAAATAGTAATACCAAACTAGGTAAGAACTGCCGAAGTTTACTCAGTTACACAGGACAGGGCCAATATTTTAAGGGGCTCCCTGGCGCCAACGACCTTAGATCTGATTACCTTAATTTTCTAATGACTTATATGGCTTATCATATTATCAGTAACGGCTTTAAACAATATAGTATCCTATATTCATTGTCTTCGAGATATTTAGCATCAAAAAGTCGAACCGGTTTAGGCTAAAAAAGTGGTTTTATGGTCATACATTTTGTGTTAATTAGTTAAAAATTAAAATCTCTCTTCAGTTTTTAGAGACATCAAAGAGTAGCCCTAATATGTAGATTACGTATATGTAAGATTCTTTACACCATTCGAATATCGATAAAAGTGTTTTTTAGGCCATATTTTAAAAATATCATAAAAAAATAACGGCTCAATTATTTCAAGATCCGGCTCTACAGAATGGAGATGAAAGATTCAAGAACCGATAGTCGTTTGCCTTATAATTCTATCTGTAGTGAATATGTTGGATTTATCAACTCAAAACTGATCAAAAATCGATAAAAAACGTTAGACCAAAAAATATTGTGTATTATTACGGAAACAAAAGCAGTAGGCGACAAACTATGAACTATATTATACATCAGAGATGTAGGCACTTTTGGACCTTATTACAATGTAATACGTACGTCCGTACGGCGGGCCGTCAAGCATCCAATTCATCATCAGCCTATTTTAGTCCACTGCTGGACATAGGCCTCCCCCAATGAGCGCCATAGCGCCCTGTCTTCAGCTTGCCGCATCCAGCATCTGCCTGCAGTCTTTCGCAGATCGTCATCCCACCTTGCCAGAGGGCGTCCTACACTACGTTTGCCGAGTCGCGGTCTCCACTCAAGAACACGTTTACCCCAGCGGTTGTCGGTTCTTCCAATCCAATTATTACATTTTATTTCTTATTACATTGTAATAAGGTCCAAAAGTGCATATATCTCTTTGTAGTCTACTGTACATTTAAGATAAAGCAGAATAACAACTCTTGATTTTGCATATGGCCTAATTCTCGTAGAATCCGGTAATTGAAAGCTATTTAATATTCCAGTAGATTACCTGAAAACAATGAGCGAGTATCCTCTGAAGAGAAGACCAACAAAGAAACTTAGTCATTAAAATAATATTTAAATAGCGTCTCGACTACAACTTGCGGTCCACTTTCACAATACTAAACCGAGGTTTAAGAAATATTAACTGCAGTTTTTAACGGTAGTCTGCAGTGACCAATTGACCCTGCCCATGGACATATAAAATAAGGACGTAATGCCGTGAAGACAAAACTGTGATTCCATAATAAGCCGATTTCCTCGTGTTTACGCGAGACACGCACACATATACACATCGACATATAATATCAAGACGAGTAAAGGCAAGCAAAGTTCATGTGAAAACACGACCCATTTTCATGTTTACAAAACTAAAATGTCTTATATCTTGTTAACCAATCAAGTACTCATTCTTTAAGCATATTTTTTTGTGTTAACCTTAATTCTGCAAAGGTTTCATGCCATTTCACCAATAAGAAAAGTTGCCGTGTTGTGAGTGGTCAAAATCAATTTGACAATGAAGTTTAATTGGACAGGAGACACTCAAATCAAATGACTGAAAATGTCAAATTAACGTATAATAAATACGCCTTAGTTTGACGTGGATGTGTTCACGTAATAAATAATACTTATGCAATCAATTAACAATTTATTTTTAGTGCATTTTTCATTACTTATGTAATATACGTAAATTTAATCGTTCTTGGAATAAGGAATATGAAAGCCTTCTTTCATTCATCTTTCATTTATTTAATTAAAGTGCTTAATTACAATATAGGGACTTACATACTACAAAATAAGCATAAATTAACATAATTTTTTTACAATTTGATAAATCCGTTACATAGGGAGACCCTCTTGGTCTCAAGCAACATAATGTTAAGCAATTAAGGTTCATTATGGCAAAAGAAAAACGATTATTTTTTTACTTTATTTATGACCAGACTAGAAAATAATAGCATACTTTCAATATAAATAGTTAAAATTATCTTTGCTTCCTCGTTTTTTAGAACTAAATAAATAACGGATGAGTTCGTTTATGTGTACTATTTATTTTAGCTTAGGGAAATACAAAGATAAATGGCAAAAAACGGAACCCTTATGGATTCGTCATGTCTGTCTGTCTGTCAGTCCGTATGTCACAGGCATTTTACTCGGAAACTATACGACGTATCTGAATAAAATTTACACATAAGGTGTATTTTGTATGCAGCTACTTAGTTATGTAGTTAAATTTGAAAAAAAAAATATTTTTAGGGGGGCACTCCATACAGGTAACTAAATTAAAAAAAAAAATCCAAATATCAACATGTGACACATCAATCGATAGGTCTTTCAAAATAACATTGAGATTTCTTTGACTATTTTGTGATTAAGTGAATATTTTCTGAAATAATCGCTTCGAAAGTCAGAAAAGTTGTGTAGCCCCCCCCCCCCCGTAACTTTTGAACCGTAAGTTCAAAAAATATGAAAAAAATTGAAGAGATGCGCCTTATCATATACTTTCTACGAAAATTGTTTGTAACATTATCGGTTCAGCCATTTTTGAGTTATCTCCAAAAAACTTCTTCCATAGGCATCAGATACGACCTTTTGGTATTAGTTTGGTTCTTATTCCATTGAAGGTAAGGAACCCACCTATGCGTGGTCCGACACGCACTTGGCCGGTTTTTTTATACTACAACGGTAACAAACAGGCATACGGCTCACCTGATGGTAAGCAGCTACCGTAGCCTATGGACGCCTGTAACTCCAGAGGTGTCTCATGTGCTTTGCCGACGCTTTTATATAAAAGAGGAGTCACTGTGTTGACAGCTAAAGGGACAAGAGGATCCCCCGTCGTCAACACACTGCATCCTCTGAACTCTATGGCAACCTTACTCACCGGCAGGAACACAACACTATGAGTAGGGTTTCGTGCTAATTGGCTGTGGTTTTCTGTAAGGTAGAGGTAGTTCCCCAGTCGGGCTCTGCTCTAGATTTGATAATTAAAGACTATGCTAAGAAGTTATAGCATTCATTATTAATGAAAAATAAGAGTCATACCTACTCGTATTAGCCAGTTGTACTAGAAATGGCACGGCCAGAGTAAGTATAGTAGGTACTAATTCGAAGGGTTTTGTTTTGTCGATTTATAACTACTAGGTAATACTTATAAATGAACATTCATTATACTTTTTATGTTTACTTTTCCAAAACTTATATTGCATAACATCGACCAAGTCCGTAATGTATGAGAATATCTATGCGTGATTTACTTACCGATGAAAAGAAATATCACCATCTTTGGCGCCTGTGTGGCTCCTGCACCAATTCACGGCACAAGCCGGCATTTTAATACCGATATATTATCGAAATTTCATGGACCGAAAAAACTAATATTTTGACGACATGACAATTCCAAAATGTTTGACATGACATAAGGGCACCGCTGTCACAAGCTCCGCCCACTTTGGCACCAGGAAAGTGGAGCACATTTTGAGCGTTGATTACGCTTCCTTACTTATTATTCTTCCAAGCATATACATCGTGGACGAGCGGTGATTAGTTCAAACGTCAAACGTGAGTGTTTGTGCATCGATATCGCAATAAATATTTAGTTTTCTTCATTAACATAGAGTATTAATGTTTGTAATTTCTTCGGGCCGCAATGTATTGTGTATGTACATATGACAAATCATCAATTGTGACGTTTAAGGGCAAAGTAATCATGTAGGTAGTATTACATTACGTGTTGAAATATTTTATATGAAAAATGTCGTAAAATTTTAATACAATATATGAAAGGTTTATTAAGGTCTATACTAACTCATTAGCGTATGCGGTTATATAAAATACACGCTGTAGATAAGCTTTTTTTAACCTTGAGTTCTCTTATACGAGGGGCGTTCAATATATAATGAGAATGACAAGGACGCAAATAGCTTTTGACATATTTTACTTTATTTTTCAATATAGTCACCTTTCAAGAGTTTACACTTATTATATCTCTTTTCTAACATTAATATTCCCTTTTTAAAAAAATCTTCTTCTTGACCCCTTAAAAAATCCTGTACCGCGGCGACCACGGCATCATCATCATCAAATTTCTGACCTCTGAGGTGCTCTTTTAACCGCGGAAATAAATAGAAATCACTAGGAGCGAGGTCTGGTGAATATGGCGGATGCTCCATCAATTCAAAGCCAGCATCTTTGATGGCAGCCATGGCAACTCTTGACCTATGTGCGGGAGCGTTGTCCTGGTGAAACAAAACACCTTTGGAAAGTTTACCTCGGCGTTCCTCGCGTATAACATTGCGTAGTTTTTTTATTTGTTCCGCATATAAATTCCCCGTGATCGTAGCTCCATGATCGAGATATTCAATCATAACAATCCCGTGGCTATCCCAGAAAAGGGAGCCCATGACTTTACCGGCGGATGGAATTGTCTTAAATTTCTTCGGAGTTGGAGATGATGGCCTCTTCCAAGTCATAGATTGTTGCTTGGTTTCTGGGTCGTAATGGTGAAGCCACGTTTCGTCCATTGTTAGAAAACGAGCCAAAAATCGGTCAGGATCTTGCTGTAACAGGTCCAAATATCTCTTTGAAACCCGCAGTCTGGTTTGTTTCTGAGTGTCCGTAAGCATTCTTGGTACCCAGCGTGCTGATACCTTTTTCATGCCCAAGTGGTCATGTATTATATTATGAACACTCCCTACAGAAATTTTGACTTCTTCTGCTATAAAACGAACAGTAACACGACGATCCGTTAAAATTATTTTCTCAACTTTTTTTATCATTTGTTCGGTCACTGTAGTGTTCGGCCGCCCTGAGCGTGGGTCGTCATTGATGTTCGATCTTCCTCTTTTAAACTCGGCACACCACCGTGCAACCGTGGAATAAGGAGGAGCGTGAACCCCTAATGTTTCTTGCAAATCTAAATTAACTTGCTCAGTAGTAAAATTTTTCAAGCAAAGGTATTTAATCACCGCACGAACTTCAATTTTCTCCATTTTCACCATTTGGTTCCGACACAACGAAATGAATGTTCTCTATTTAAAAAAAAACAAACGACTGTCAAGTTATTTTTTTTTATTTTTCATAATAGTTAAATGGGCTATGCCTGCCAGTACTTTTTTATTACGTTGCCAAAGAGTTTATATGTCATTATCATTATATATTGAACGCCCCTCGTAATGTGGGTTTACGCGATCGAGTTTTTCACTAGATACCGTGACAAGAAATAGCTAGTCTAGCTGTCATAATTGACAGCTAGACCTCTCGTCACCACCGCCATGTCTCGTTTACCAATCATGATAAATCATATTTTATTTTATTTTATTATATGGCTTTTACTCCTCGCCGATTTTGGCGAGGTGAATTCTGCCAATGTCGAAGTGTATACTTTTGATTGTATTAGTCTTTAGTAATAATAATAAATAAAAGGAACGTTGTTCGGTTGAGGCCTTGCGGATTGTAAGGTAAGGTAAATCCCTACAAACACGTGGGTGGCCGAGACCCCGGATAACAGTTTGTTCAACTAAAGGGAGGTTACGCGCGTTTTGAGACTAATTTTTCATTAGCTGCACACTTGTTCGTTAGGTCACCGCACAATAAGCTATCAATATTACACACTGAACTACGTAAATGAGCAAACAACGAAAAACCATTCTAAACACGCTGTCAACATCTTGAACTCAAACGGGTATCCCAATCATATTTTTATTTATTGGTGGATTTTGACAGCTGCCGTCAAAAACACCTCTTGCCACGGTGCTGCCATCTAGTGAAAATCTCGTTCGCGGATACCCTCATTACTCATTAAGCGCCGGTTGCACCCAACCGTCTGTTAACGTCAACGTCAAAAAAATCTTGTATGAAAAGTTTGACAGTTTTCTATGGGCTGACAGCTCCGTCGCCATATTTAACGTTGATCAGTTCGTTAGTTATGCATGGTGTAACCCACCCTAACCAAATGCTACCGGCCCTCTGTATTTTTAAATTGCTGTCTTGACGCAGCCCCGAGTCTCATGCACCGGCGAAATGCAAAGCGGCGCATTTGCAATGCAACGCGTTGCACCTTTCAGATTTAAATGTAAAGACTTTGTTTGTTATTGCAGTTTCTATTCAAAACCCTTTCTACAGTGAAATACAGCACTGACAACAACTGCACTTTTCTGATTTGAAAATATGAAAATCTTGTTTGGTTTGCAGTTTTGTTCCAAAGAAAATTTTACCTCAAGATCAATTCTAACTCTAAAACATCTTTAAAATGTGAATTAGTTTTGTAATTGTCATCATACGATTCGAAGTTCGAATATACATCTCGCGCGCTAATAAGAGTGAAGGAAATGGATGGTCTCAAATGTGATGTGGATATGTAAATATTAACTATATTAGCATTTTCCCAAAAACCCAGTCTGCCAGTTCCGACATGGCCGGAAGTGCGCGGCAGACTGGTTAAGATTTACGTTTACGAATTTACGTCACTTTTAAACCAGTCTGCCGGGCACTTCCGGCCATGCAGGAACTGGCAGGTTGAGTTTTTCTGTACGGTCAGCTGCAGAGAAAAGGTACCACCGTGCCCTACAAACTTGTATGGCGGGTGGTACCTTTTCTCTGCAGCTGACTGTACCTACATACAATTTTGCTATTTGTTGCCACAAGTGTCATCTTTGTATCAAATGATGTAGATAAATGCGATTCATTTTTGTGCTTTTAGCCAATTCAATTTTTTTTTCTTATTTTTCGGAACTCAGCATCACTCATGGGGCTTATCTTTGTATCACGTAACGTAGCAGATCTTGCGGTCGCCTCCCGTATTATTAGGTTCACTTCACTGAAGCAACCAGATTACGCCCAAGTAACACATCAAAGCAGTATAACGGCTGTCTTACAGCATATCTGTATGCTTTTAGCATTTTGAGTTCGTTTTATAGTAGCATTATAAACGTTTATAGTTCTGATATAGGTCTTAAATGGGCACAAATTACCCAGCTTGAGATCCTATACAGGTCATTTAATAGCATTACAGGCGCATTATGTCTGCGCTATTAGCATTATCGTTGTAATGGAAAGTGCCAATCGCATTAAAGATGCATTAGTACGCTCTATTAAGTTGCCAACCGCAATAAAGAAGCATAAATACGGCCAAAAAAGCCGCTAATCGCAGTAAAGAACCATTAGTACTCTCGATTAAATTGCCAATCGCAATACAAAAGCATTATACTAGCATAAGAGTGTAGTAAAATAAACCTTACGTCAATGCAAAAATGTCTCTAATGCCGACGGAACAAATGTTATAATACAATGAACGTGGTGATTTAACTACTTTGTCTCGCAATATAAAATGGACGAAGACGGTACAAAAAACTGAATGAGTGACACGTCATATTTGTTTGCGTAACAAAATGTATAAAAGTTTTTGACTCTTTTACGTTATTATATCACTGCGCAATGTAGTTTACTGTAAATGTGTATATAAGTTTCATTGAAAATTTTCACGCGCCTTTGATTTATTGTGGTTTTGCTATAAAATATTATAAAAAGATATGCGTCAAATAAACAAAACAATTGTGTAATCCTCGTATAGAACGAGTTTTGCATTATTAACATAATAGTGTTGGTTGAGCAGTCTTAAATTAAGTTATTTCATTATT
Source organism: Pammene aurita (assembly GCA_947086415.1). Classification (NCBI taxonomy): domain Eukaryota; kingdom Metazoa; phylum Arthropoda; class Insecta; order Lepidoptera; family Tortricidae; genus Pammene; species Pammene aurita. Next base: position 17,047,831 of record OX352314.1, read on the forward strand.
ATATAGGCATTTTCCTTGTATAAATAGGTTCGCATGATTTTATTTTTAGGTTATAAATTATTTACAAAATGGCGTTGGTCTATATAGACGGAGAGCTAGCCACGTCAGTTATGACTCAATAATGAGAGCAACCAAACTCCTCTGGTCAGTTTGGTATACTATGCTTATTTCTAGATCTGGACATTTAGCAGCTTTAAAGTGGTGGAGGTCAAAGAAAACCATTTCAAGAAAACAAGTCCTAGAGATCTGGGTTTGATGCAATATTATGAGAAACTATACAAATACTATACAATAATAAGAGAAATTATACAAAAGTTTATGTTGGGGGAAAGTAGTGCCAAACGATGTATAACTTACACATACGTAATGTACATATTAGGGTTCCTCTTTGATGTCTCTAAAAACTGTAGAGCGATTTTATTTTTTAACTAATTAACACAAAATTTATGACCATAAAACCACTTTTTTAGCCTAAACCGGTTCGACTTTGATGTCAAATATCTGGAAGACAATGAATATTGAAGTAAATATAGGATACTATATTGTTTAAAGCCGTTACGGATAAAATGATAAGCTATATAAATCATTGGAAAACTAAGATAATCAGATCTAAGGTCGTTGGCGCCAGGGAGCCCCTTAAAATATAGGCCGTCCCTTATAACTGAGACAACTTCGGCAGTTTTTACCTAGTTTTTACCTATTTTCCAATTAAAACATTTTGCTAGTCTGTCACTGTGACCTCCACCCATTAAAAGCTGCCAGATGCTAGGATCTAGCAATAAGAGTATAGCAATCTAACCGGACGGGTTTTGTTGCTCTCATTATTGTGTCATATCTGACGTGGCTAGTTCTTAGTCCAATAGCAGCTCAATGACCCTTAACAAAAGCTTATTAATGCCTACAGCATTACACGTGAATAATTATGCTATTAAACAACATTAAGCATTATATACTACTTAAAATTGCTATTGCAGGCCCTAAGGCACTAAAACAGCTAAAATCTGTATAGGGGCTGTTCATGAATTACGTCATCAATTTTTGATGATTTTTTTTAACGGCCCCCTAGCCTAGTCGGTAGTGACCCTGCCTACGAATCAGGAGGTCCTGGGTTCGAATCGTGGTCAGGGCATTGTTCCCGAGTTATGGATGTTTTCTATGTATTTAAGTATTTATATGTATATATCTATTATATATATCGTCGCCTAGTACCCACAACACAAGCCTTATTGAGCTTACTGTGGTACTAGGTTGATTTGTGTAAGGTCCCATAATATTTATTTATTATTTATTTACCCCCCACCCCCTAAAATAATCCAACCCTCCCCCTGCCGAATAAAGTGACGTCATTAAAAAAATGCGTTTTCAGCTTAATTGTAAAATAAAAAACTATTTAGTACATGATATTTTTTAGAAAAGTTTATAAGAAACACTAATTTCATTCCTTTTTTTACACATTGAAGCACTTTTTAAAGATGCGAGAGATGATGTGATCTTCGGAATGACCCCCCCCTTCCCCTCCTACGTCATGCTACCATCATCCGATGTCCAGACCCTCCCCCCCATTTGAAATGACGTAATTTATGAACAGCCCCTTATAGTGAATTACTTGGCTATATAATGGTTTATATTATAGCTATTATACAGCGTTAGGAATGTATTACCTACTTAAAAAAGCTATTGTACACCCTAAGGCATTAAAATAGCTGAAAGCTGTATAGCGAATTTACGTGGTATTATAATGGCTAATATTCATGCTCTTAAACAGCATTAAGCATTTATTTATGCTATTGTAGAACCTAAGGCACTAAACCACACCGTAGCATTAGTGTAGCAAACCAAAACGCAACTGTACACCTGAATGCTGTACAGTTGCATTTTGGTTCGCTGCACTAAAACTAATGGCTAAACAAAAGCATTTAAATATGCCATTATATAATCGTTATACAGCGTAAAGCATCATATAATGCTATTGTAGAACCTAAAGCACTAAAAACAGCTGAAAGCTGACATACCGGATTTACGTGGCATTATAATGGCTAATATTCATGCTCCTAAACAGCATTAAGCATTTATTTATGCTATTGTAGAACCTAAGGCACTAAACCACACCGAAGCATTAGTGTAGCAAACCAAAATGCAATACATTTTGGTTCGCTGCACTAAAACTAAAGGCTTTAAAAAAGCATTTACATATGCCATTATACGACCGTTACACAGCTTAAAGCATTATAGAATGCTATTGTACAACCTAAAGCACTTAAGTGCTTTTAAACAGCTGAAAGCTGTACAGTTGCGTTGTGGTTTGCTGCACTAAAGCTAAAGGCTTTACAAAAGCATTTAGATATGCCATTATACAACCGTTATACAGCTCAAAGCATCATATAATGCGACAAGTTGCTCGGTGAACGTATATAAGAGCACGGTATACGGTCCTTAAGTTCGAAATAAGTTAACTATTCATATGTTATAATACTTCCTGTGTTACTTGGGCGGCTACCTAAATTACAGGGCCATTCTAAATTCACAAGGGACAAATTGAAAAATCCTACCACCGACTTTAAAATTATTTGTACAAATTGCACCTTATTTCCATTGTCATAAAAGCGACAAATGTATAGATATATTTGAAGTATAGTGGACAAGGTCCGAGAATTTTCGACCGGTGCGCAGTTCATTCCGGCTCGCGTTTTGAATCTTTAACTTAGGCTACGAAGAGTATTGTTGGTGGAAGATAGTCCACTTTGTATGTTATCTTTGGGGTATGTCAGCTAAATTAATAAATAGCAAGCAAAAAAAGGCTAGTAAGCATATTATTTCTTACAGTATTTTTTTCGCCGGACTTCGCCTTGAATTCACACCTACGCGTAAAACTTTGACAACACAGTTTTGAAAGTACGTTTTCTGTAGGTATGTACTCTTGAGAATATGATCATCAGATTATTAGTTAGATTAAAAATATATATATAAATAAATAAATATTATAGGACAATCTTACACAAATCGTAAAACCTAGGCCCACAGTAAGCTCAATAAGGCTTGTGTTATGGGAACTAAACGACGATATATATATAATAGATAAATATGGCTAAATCTTAAATAAATAGAAAACATCCATAACTCAGGAACAAATATGTGTGATAAACACACAAACAAATGCCCTGACCATGATTCGACCACGGGACCTCCTGCTTCGTAGGCAGGGTCACTACCGACTGGGCTAGGAGGCCGTTAAATATGATTGGTTAGCTTTAAAAAATTACCTCCTTTTATTAAATTAAAGTGTAAAAACAAATGTATACAAATTAAAAAAATTACCTTTTTCGCTCCATAAACGACCGGTGTAGTACCATAAACGACCGTAGTACCGGTGCAAGACTGACTAAAGTTGTTGTTGAAACCAACATCTTCTAGCCGCGCGAGATTTTCACACTACACTCGGTCTTGTCTATCAACTTGAACGCTATGCACACTAGAGATGTCTGTCCGTCTAAAATGTCCGTTATTTATTTATATCTCAGCTGCTGTTTTAATCTATTACACGAACAGGAATTGTTTAGTAACGGAGTGCACTCGACATGCCTATTTGCAAATGGCGTCTGTAGGCCGTCGGTCTTAGCCTAATGGTTTCGAACTACATAAAATATCTAGGTATAAGGCTATCTATAGACATATACCACATGCGTTCGAATGTAGTTTCAAAAACATGAAGAGCCAAAATTACCCGAGTAAGGGTGTTTCGCTTTCCTTCAAAAAATTAAGACCTAAAACAAAATGTGCGAATAGCACTTATCCTGGTAAATTTTTAGCCTTGATAATAATCACTTAAACCTTAGCTTATACTCTGACAGGTTACGTATCACCAATATTCCTAATTTTGTTTTTTAAGCTTATAATTGCATTTATATCATGACGAGACCGTACACAAAAGTCCAACATGACGTAAAAGGGATATTCCAATTAATACTGACTGACGCACTTTAATATCGTTTCCGCGTCCCGGAAGCACACAAAGGCAGCTTTCATTGCCAGGAAAGCTCCGTCACTCGCAAAAATGCATTTATAACAGGCGATATGATATATGTATACACCGTGGACCCGACAGATTTTATACCCCTTTGGTTGGTTGGTTTATGCTTCCATCCAGAAAAAAACGAAAACGCGGAGACAGCTCAGTTTATAAAATATTTTTTAACAAAAAAGAACCGACTTCTCTTAGCCTCCACCTTTCTAAAAGCAAATGCTCGAGCTGCTGAAAAAAATACTTAAATCATTACAGGTGTGCCTCCTATAATGGTTGAAGAGTTTCCTCGATTTCTCCAGGATCCCATCATCAGACCTCATCACATGACATGTCGATGGGACCAACTGTATACTCTTTCAAACAAAAAAAGAATTTTCCAAATCGGTCCAGCCGTTTTCGAATAATCGGTGAACATATATAAAAAATAAAATAAAAAATAGCAAAAACAAAGATCCCGACAAAGAACCTCCTCCTTCGAAATCTTAAAGTCGGTTGATAAATAAAAATTATCGAGTCAATCATAAAATGTAAAGGCAAAGTTACCTAAACAACCGAATCGAATGTTATACGCCGCTTACTGTAATTTTGTCAACTTTTCCGTCACAAATACTCAGACAAAAGTTATTGATTTTCCTTTTAGGTAAGTACTAACTGAATGGCAGAATTGAACGGCCTAATGACAACATTCCATTGCGATGTTGATTCGTCCGGAATGCATAACCGAACTAACGAATCGTATTCGCATGTTTGAAATGTTATATGCGTATTCACAATCAGTTTTTCGGTTCACCAAGACCCAAGGTGTATACTTACTACTTTTTCCTTTTGAAAAGCAGCGCAATAAGCTGTTTGAGAACCAATGGTCACTTGAGCGGACTTTGCGCCTGGAAAGCTCCGTGAAAGCTCGATGGACTTAAAGAGCTTTTTGAATAACTTTCACAATATAATAAAAATACACTCAAATGTGTCGCTATCGATTTAAATCACGGCACGACGTAATAGAAAATGTATTGAGAGCAATAGTTGCAAATGCACGACCTTCTATATTCATTTTAGAATTTTATTTTATTTCAAATTATACCTCAAAAATGGAGGACCTCTACGAGCTCAAAGCGGACGCCAGGGATTGGCTTAAGTAAGTATAAGCTTTATTGGATACCTATAACAATTGCTGTTATTTAAAAATGTGAGATCTTAAAGTAGGTTAGATTTGACTTGGCCTTTTTCCTACGCTTACACACAATTACCGAGCTGGATTCCAAATTTCATCCTTCTAGGTCATCTGGAAGTAGGTTAGATTTAGGTACTATATGTCAGTTAGTCAGTCAGTGCTAAAATTTACGACTTTTTGACATTCATATCTTTATAACCGTTTGAGCTAGCTTCATGAAATTTGGGCTTCTAGATGTCCTTATGGATATAATTAAACACACGTAGTTTTATGTGTTTACGTTAAAGAGGTTTTGAGTTATAGAAGGGTCAAAAGTGGCACCAAGTGGTTCGTGTAATATACACTCGGCGCTGGCTAGCCAGTTCCTTTGCTTGAACTTGGCTTGATACGCTGCCGCGTGTCTAGATATAGATTAATAACTTAAGAATTTTTGTACAAACCTATGTTATAACGAGGATAGAAAAAATAAAGCCATACGATAATATAATCAATTCATTTATTTAGCAGCAAGCTCTGCATCCAATACATAATTCGCGAGCAATCCTCCAGCGGGATAAGGCCAGGAAAGGTATTCATTATTCAGTACGTTCGATGGCGCGCGAGGCCGGCAAATAGTGTATTGGAGGTAATTACCGGACGAGGAGACTAAAATGCGTAACTAACAGTGTGTGTGTTTGGTTTTGCCGAATAAGCCCTATTCGAAATCTACAAATTTATATTGACGACCTGTTTGGCCTTTATCGTCAAAAATATTTGTAAGCAAGAAGAAGCTAATTTGGCTATTATTGTTCTAGAGATGATGGATAGGATAGATATCTAGGCAGGCCGATGAGGATAGATTCTATATGAATGTTCCGCCACTGATCGATGGTAACCCTGCCGCAGGTATGTAACGTTATTTGTTATGATGGGCTCATAGGTATTTTTTTTTTCAATATGGAAAGTGGATAACTTGTACAGCCAAACCTCAATTCCAAAATAATCGCCTGGTATTCATATCCGTCCATAATTGTTCGTCTAGTAATCCCAATTTTCCCGGCCTCTGCACTAATACACTATGCATGGACTTAGAAACTAGAATAGAAACCATTAACGAAAACAATGGAAAACTGAGCCAAGTTTGACTTACAGAGGTGTTTCAGTGAAATAGTTATGAAGCGTAAGCCAGGAACCTTCGTGACCATTGCGTCTCAGATGGATAACGTGAAGTGGTAAACCCATTCAGCGCTAATCATGACTAGTTGTCGTCACGCCTCTACGAAGCATTTTCGCACCTTACCCCTATGTAATAAGGTCCAAAAGTGTAAAGATATCTTTGACGTCGACTGTACTCGTATCATGAAGCCTAGATGTAAAAAAAACCTCATCGCATCCCTATTAACTGACTAGTTTTTAATCGGGACGCGATGTTTTAAGTGAGTTAATAGCTGCCGTTCCTCAACCCACCAACGGAGCAGCAGCTGACCTTCACGAGGCTTAACTATACATCGCACCTAACCACTTCCCAAGTTATCGCCCGGGACACGATGACCAACGTAATTTGCGTCTGGCTACGGGTATATTAAGAAAGGCGAGTGGAAGGCGCGTGGCTGGTAATCAAGCCGCCATCAAATATTCAGCGTTCGTTGGCCGCTGACCGACTTCTGCCTTCAAGCTACAGTGTATTTTTGCAGTAACATCTTTGTACTGTAAACTATGACTTTTAAATGAAATTGTCGAAATGTCGTTGAAATGTTGTCGTTACCCTTAGGGCATGTCTACACATTGATTGGTGTTTAGTGCTAGTTCATACATTTGCTACTTGTGTTTAGTGACAAATGTATGTACTAGCACTAAACACTTATCAATGTGTAAATGGGCCATTAGTATAATAGACTCGGAAGCCTCATTGCACACTTGATATGTAATAGATTTCAATACCAATACCATTATAAATAGGTACAGGCTTACGCCGCGCCCCGCCCGCGCGCCCCTGGTTGAATGCCGCGGCGCGCGGGAGTCACGAAGCGTTAACTACATTATACCGAGAGATACCGAGTGCGATAAACTTTAGGGTAAATTTTAGGTTTTATTTCCACGTATTTTTTTAGAAGAGCTCTATACATGCCTTGGCGTGAAAACTGATTCCCTCATTCTGAACTTTTTTTTAGTGCGCCTCCGGCCATTGATTTATTATGTATTCTACTAGATGTGACATCTAGAACAAATTGAGTGCGCCATGTTTGGTGGTTGACACCTGTGACTGAATCAAAGAGTAGTATAGATATAGACTTGTAGTGATTTTCACTACAACTTTTGGGACAAAGTATTTCTTAGGGATGTCATCTCCTGTTACTCAATGCGTCCGGCTTGCGGTTTAAAAAACAATAGTGAATAGACCGAAACGAGCCTAGGTACCAGCCGTAGAACATACTCTACCCAATTTAAGTAAACAAAATGATTGCCTCTGAATTGTTTACGCACTAACAGCACATCTAAGTACCGAATCCCGAAGGGTGTCTGGATTTACTACACTCTCTGTTATTGCATGCTTATTTTATACTGTACCCCTAGTGAAAAACGTCGTAAGTCTCATACATTTGTATGTGACTTGTGCCGTTTTTGAGTAGCACCACAGTACTATTGCACTGTGAATCTTTGCCCGGGCACGAAAGCTGCGCAGCTCGTGTTGAAAATTACAAAACTGTAGTAATGGTTGCATTAAGCCACCTTTGTAAGAGCAGAAATAGCTTAGCGGGTGAGGTGTTCAATATGATCTTCACACGCTCTTATTCTGCTAACAAACAAGGCCTTTCTCAAATGTGACGCAACCAAATACGTCGGCACATGTGCCAGCCTTGTGTAGACTGTCATTTAAATACATGTGGCCGTATTCTAACTTTAAAACACGTTTAGAGAAGGGTATTTATTCTAACATTAAAACATGTCTATACACTTTAATACAACTCCAATGCATTAACCACGCAATACAGCTAGCGCCTAAACGTCTTAATCAGAAATATCAGATTTTGCTTGAAAATTATTCAAATTCAACTCAAATACAACTTCAATATTTGTCGATTATTTGTTGTGAGTGGCAGTTATGTTTGAGATAGATTGTGTTTTTAATGTATGTATATTTTAAAATTAGAATACGGCACACGATCCAACTTCAATACAACTACAATGTATTAAATTAACTAAGCAATACGGCTAGCACCTAAACGTCTGAATCAGAAATATCAGAATTTGCTTGAAAATTATTCCGATACAACTCCAATAGGTACAACTTCAATATCTGCTGCTGACTGTACAGAAAAGGTAAAACATAAACTCTTCAGGCAGACGCGGTACAGTCACCATCAGATATATCGGAGCGGCCAAGGTGGTCACAAACATCTGAACAACTCCTCTATTGTTAATGCCATAAAGTGCATGTTGCGATATTTTTGAGTACCTTGGCCGTCCCGGTATATTTGAGTGCGACATTACATACCGATGCCGGCGACCTATAAGTACGGACCCGTTAGTGACTAGTAAAGAACTAGGCTAAAATAATTTTGCATACCTTAACAGGGATTTTAATACACAATTTATTAAAAATATATATTTCTTAGTACGATTAATTAATAAGTGTGCCTTAGGCCGATTTTTTTTGTAGGTATTTATATGGCCGTCATGTCATTATAATACATTTTGATAAACCAAGAAGTATTTTCATAATGATTAGATTAAGATCAACAAAATTCAAACGTAAACCTTTCTCAAAGCAATTAGTGTGGACTTCTTAAACGAGTCTTCGATATTACGATTATAATTCCAAAAACTCAAAAAGGTTAATTTCCCAACAAATACTAAATAAAACAACGCACAACACCCCAAAGGTAACCGCGTAACTTCGTTAAATAAACGAGCCCTCCCCCCTCTTTCCTTACCCCCTTTCAACCCCTAACCACAAAGGTGGGATGAATTTTTAACACCGGATGCGTTCCTACTATTGTAGCGCAGTACGGCGGGTTGTTGAATATTTGACAACGTACAGAACATTATTAAAGAATGTAATATGCTCGGACCCAGAAGGTCTGACATATACATGTAAGTACCTACAAGGTGTAAAAAAAAATACGGGTGATCCGTTTAAGGTCATAATTGGTATCGTATTGCAACTAAGAAAAAATGGGAGAAAAAAATTTTGGACGCAAAAAAAAAAAATTCTGTATGAGGCCCGTCGTCCCAGCTGGCCAACGGCATACAACACCGAATATTGTTTTGCGTGAATATTTTTTTTAATACAATTGCTCAAAAAGTTTACTTTATGTAGCTGCAAATCGTGCGTAAAGTTTGATTTTATGCACTAGTGCTAAAAAGTAATCTGATCTGCAAATCGTGCGTAAAGTTTGATTTTACGCACGATTTGCAGATCAGAACTTTAAATAAATGAGTATTATGCGAGACCCGCTTATAAATGACCCACCTGAACTACGCGCGATTGGGCATAAAGGAGTATTATGCGAGACCCAATAGTATTACTTGAACAACGCGCGATTAAATGAAGCTGTCTTTCGTACACTGACAGAATATAAATGTAATTTTATTTCATTGTAGTTTTTTCGCAATTGTATTAAAAAACGTTGTTCGACACACGTGCAGAAGTGTCATTATAACTCGTCCCGAGTCTTGACCCTCGCCTCTCGGCTCGGGCCAAGTAACCTCGGTACTCGTGCAAAATGACATACTTCTCGCACTTGTATCGAAAACTACTATTTTAATTTTCTTAATTAGAAAACAATACCAATTATACCCTTAAACGGATCACCAACATTTTTGTTACACCTTGTTTTTTACCTAGCAAAATACAGTAGCAGTATCTTAGGGTAAAAATTGAACGGCCGCTCGATCGGCGACCAGCGGAGCGTGGCACCGCGTCCATACTGTCCATAGCAAACAAATTAAGGTATTGGAGTGGGCCTCGTCTCTTGTACTTCCTACTCTAGTAAGTAATTAGATTGTGTAAGAATAGATGATGTAGATGATGAGAGACCGACGCGCTCAGCGTTGCGTAGAGCTTACTAATGATTTGAAGCCTAACTGAGGTCACTCTAACACGTTTCAATTTGTTTGGTATGGACGCGTATCCAGACGCGTAGTCGGTCGCCGCCACACAGTTTGCCTCCTTACAAGCTTTATAGGTATTTATCGAAAATTCCCACTCAATTCCCACTTCAAGAACCATAAGCATTGCTAAAATAGAAAATGTAGCCATAAAAACCTAGAACATTATAAAATTTCACGGTTGAACTCACGTGCAATGTATTTCGATACTACGCGCTACTATATGTTTCGCATTTTATAAAATTTCACGGTTGAACTCGCGTGTTTTTCTCATCTTTAAGTACTAAATGTTCCTACGAGGAACCGCTCACCGATCTTCATGTTCGTGGTAACGTCATATCGCACGCAGTGACAAAACACAAAAGAAATACCGTAATCTTAAAAAAAAAAGTAAAATTCATTAACAGGCTTGTGTCATAAAAAAATTATTAGTCCTTCAGTTAAACTAGGAAGAAATATTGGATACGTAATTAATTTTTTTTAAAATGAAATAGAAAATGATGGAGATATGGCCCTTCAAAGTTTCGCGTAAGCGTAACCTCACACCATACCGTGCTACTTTTTAGCTTTAATGAGTATCTTTGTTGAATTTAAACTTTCGTGAGACATGTTAACACTACTATCACTTAGTGCGGTTGTACTCACGTGTGTGTTTAGTCACTAACGATATGTTTCGGAGAGCTTAGGTCTCCGTCCTCAAGCACTAAGAGTGCTAGGCGAATTGATCGGCGACCCGTTGTTGCGGGGCCGCGCCATCGACACAACACCGAAACATGTTGCGAGTAGTGACTAAACACAAGTGAGTACAGTCGCATGAAGTGATAATAATGTCTTTGTAATTTTTTTTTTGATTGACAGAAGAAGAAATACGTAACTAATACTTTTTGATAATCTTATTGACGGAGCATTTTTTTTCCAGGATCACTCTATTAGTTTTTAACCCAGAACTTGACCTGCTGTGCCCAAATCTCGTGCGGTGTTCCGCTGTTCGGCCGTTAACACTCACAGTAACTCACCGAACAATCCGGCCGTGTTCGGGATTAGGCTCACTTACCTGAAACAAGAAAGTTAATCATTAACATCTTCCAGGAGGCCGTGAAGTTTTATAAACTTTAGTCCTTTTCTACAAATAAACACAAGAAGCCAGTAGGTATTTGTAGATTATTTCAAGGGGTTAAATGTTTTATAAGCTCGAATGTAACAGTGGTTACCTGTAGACACCAGACATTAGTCAAAAGAATCATAAATACCTAGACAGCTTGGTTCATTCCCGGGACTCAAACTATCTTCATACCAAATTTCATCTAAATGGTTCAGCGGTTTAAGCGTGAAGAGGTAACAGACAGACAGACACACTTTCGCATTTATAATATTAGTACGGACAGTATGAATATGGATGGATACATTAAAAACAATCTATCTAAAATATAACTCACACAAACAAATAATCAGCCAATATTTAAGTGGTTTTGAAGTTGTTTCGGAATAATTATCAAGCAAATTCTGATATTTCTTATTGAAACGTTTAGGCCCCAGCTGTATTGCGTAGTTAATATTGAAGTTGGATCGTGTATAAACGTGTTTTAAAGTTAGAATACGGCTCTAGGTAGAAATTCTTTTAACACACCTAACGCCTAAACGTCTGAATCAGAAATAACATAATTTGCTTGAAAGTTAATCCGACGCAACTTCAATATTGGTTGATTATTTGTTGTGTGTTGGAGTTATGTTCGATTTATTTTAATTATTAGTATTGTTTATGTATTTTGAAATTAGAATACAGAACCTAGGCAACTATGTAACTAAACTCCACTTGATACACTATTTATTGGGCAATCCGTCGGGCTCTATTTTATTTACGCGCGCCTCAATGCCTCGCGAACGATCGACAGGTGTTACCCTATGAATAAAAAATAAAAATGGCCACGATCCATCCCCGTAGGCAATTCGGCGGAAACATTACATAGATAAAAAAACAAAACAAACAAAAACAAAGGTTTTACAAAGGTTGTCTGGAAGAAATCGCTCATTAGCGATAAGAGCGCCTGTTGTTACCTCTACCTAAATTTATCTAATTGTAAAATTTGTGCTTGTAACTGTATGAGGTGTGCAATAAAGAGTATTTATTATTATTATTATTATTATAAAAACAGTATGCAGTTAATCGGCAGTTTACCTAACAACTACCTAATCAGAAATGCAAAAATAGCAATACACTTGCAGAATGGACATTGGATAATAACTTCTTATTATTCTTATTATTATTCTTCAATGGAGTCCAACAACGCAAAGTCTGCAAGGCAATACGTCGATCTCGAAACGTTGAAAAGTAAGTATTTACCTAACTATTAAGTTTTTGTACGCGACAGTGACTTTCAATAGTTAGATTTATTATTTTAGCTACACCAATATCATAGATCCTCTATTCCGCGTTCGGAAACCGTATGTAATTACCACCATTATTGCAACCAGTAACGTAACATCAGTGTATTTTATCTGTGACAGTGTGGTATAAACGTAAAATTCATTACCTACGGTAACGTAATTAAAATCTGCCCTCCTCTCCCACCGCCGGCACGCGCCCGCCCGACCGCCGGCACAATCGAGTTGGTCATGGCGGTGCAATGGCGGTCATTCTAATGGTTTCCGAACACTTCATTTAGGATTTATAATATGTGTGTAGATAAAGCAGTGTATGCAACTGTACGTAATTAGGCCTTATTACGTTACGTAAACTACTATTATTTTTAAGTGATAACTGATTACAGTACTGTAAATTGTTATATATTGCATCGGCTGTGCAAAACGGCAGCTGGCGTATATTTTTAACGGCAATATAGCGGATTGCCTCGCATTGTGCCTTTGTCGCGAAAAGTTAACAATCGCGCTGAGCCGATATATTCATAGGAAATGCAGCGTTTTATTATATATTTATCGGTGTATTGTTTGACACATCGGTTATTTTTAGGAAACAAATACATTTTTTGTCGTTTGTTTTTGTTTTTACAGTCAGTGTTATAATATTTATTATAAAATGTGTTTGATGTTAATAATCATACAAAATGATGACCAAGTTATGTGACGTTGCTTACAATATGTTTTCTAAGTACGACAGTAGAACCACTTGCAACTTTTGGTTCCAAAACTTTCGCCTCCAAGATAACGCCAACCAACTGGTATTTTACTTGTTTGTATTATTCGTCTCAATGTAATCTTATGCGTCATAATAATACATGTAGAGATTGTGGAGTGTAGAATGGGATCATTGGGATCGGATGGAATTCCTTTGATTGTTTTTCAGTGAAAGAAGCGCAAGTTAAGGTTAAACGAAATTTATACTTAAGCTTAAGCTTTTAAATCAAAATAGTGTATATCACGCGTTACCTGAGATTTTAAACGATGTCAATACGACAAAAACACGCTTGAATATTATATTAACAACAATGTCTAAATTTACATGCCGCAACGCATTATTGTTACAAAATTTAAACGTTATCGAGAATAATTTGTACATATTTTATACCAGAATATAGATTAAATAATTTAGAATCTTGCGGCATGTAAGACGCCATCATTAGTGTCCTACACGACATTCAGAGTGGCATTCAATGTGCAGCACGCGGCGCAGCGGCAACATATGCAAGATATTGTTGCAAAATTGCTTGTACGACATCTAATATCGTTGAAACACTATCATTTTAAGTGGCGAAGCGATTTGTTATTAAAACATTTGCATAACATAATGCGACAAGTGGCATTATTAAATTTGAAAGACCTATCAATTTTATTATTTGTCAACAGAAGTTGCTAAGTGAGCTGAGTATTTAAAATAATATAGATAGCACAACTTGATTCTCTCTCCCTTCCTACTAGCCGGCTTGGAGTCCGCTTGACAACCTAAACCCATTGGCGTAGGCCCTAGATTTTACGAAAGAGACTGCCACCTGATCTTTCAACCTAGAGAGGAAACAGGCCTTATCGGGTAATCCCGATGGTTCGATTTCCTTTTACCGAAAAGCGACTGGTAAATATCAAACGATATTACGTACATAAGTTTCGAAAAACTCAGTGGTACGGTCAGCTGCAGAGAAAAAGGCCACCGCTGCATACAAAGTTTGTATGTAGGGGGGTCTTTTTCTCTGCAGCTTACTGTACGAGCCGAGATTTGAATCCGGAGGCCTGGATTGAAAGTCGGACGTCTTACCGCCAGGCTACCAGTGCTTTTTTATGGCACAACTTATTGAAAAAGTTATAATGATCGAGAAGTGATGTTGAACTCCTCACCCGCTTATTAAACTGAGAAAAAAAGGCATTTATTGGACCAAAATAATAATTTACTATATTTATTATATTATTAGGAGCCTGTAATGTCCCACTGCTGGGCAAAGGCCTCCCCCCGGTTTTTCCAATCCTCCCGATTCTGTGCAGCATCCGGCCATTTGTGTAAAAAAATTCTAAAGCAAAGATTCGAGGGTTGCGAGGTAAAACCCGAAAAGTAGAACTAATTTTTCATTTAAATAAGCACCTAACGTATGTCAGCTAATTGTTATTTTTTCACAAACCTATTAGCTCGAGTTATATTAATGCTTGCATAAATATTTGTGACGTTTTCAAGTTAAAGGTACATCATTGTCGGTTGTCATTAAGGCGTTACTGCCATAAAAATAATTTGGTAATAAATTCTTTAAACAGCCGACAATGATGTACCTTTGACTTGAAAACGTCACATTTCTTTAAAAAGATCAGCACGGACTATAATCTATCCTACACTAACAAATCCGACTTAAAACGAGGATATCCCTCACCATAATTAACCCCCAGAAAGTCTTGAGCTATCCCCGAAGAGACTATATATCTCTCAAAGGCGATCGAGCCTTAATCATCCAATGCTATTCCCACCGCTTACTAACAGAAGCCAAGGGTTTTTTTCGGTTGTTAACCGTGGTACCACGGCTTTTGTACCACAGGGGGACCAAGGGTAATTATTTTCCCCGTAGACCTACTGCACCAAAATGGGTTTATCTTTACGTTAGCGATGTAGACCGCGGGGCTCCTATTTCTGTGCGGTTTGGCCTTCGGCCATTAGAAGATAACTAACGAACCTAACCTACCTATAAGTGGTCATTTTGCGTTCTAGACCTTACTGGGAAAATAGGGGTGGGTCTACGGGGAAAATAATTACCCGTGGTCCCCCTGTGGTACAAAAGCCGTGGTACCACGGTTAACAACCTGTTTTTTTAAGGGAACCAGGATATGCCCGAAGCGTCGCGTCGATCGTCAAAGGGTGAAAAGGGAAGGTGTGCACCGAGTTCGCTGGCATAGTTACGTCTGCATTTGTTATGTTTTCAAGTCAAAGGTACATGATTGTCGGTTGTCCATAAGGCGTTGCTGCCCTAAAAAGTCATTTAGAAATAAACTTTATTAACAACCGACGATAATGTACCTTTGATTTAAGAACATCACATATTTTTCACATAAACACCGCACCGGACGCCCCGTCCGAGCATCCATTCAGTTTACACATTATCTCCTTTTATCTTGTACTTCTTTCTCGACAGAGCTTCACTTTGTATGCTCTATAAACGACCAGATTTAACTAACCACTTGCCTGCAAATTGATAGCAGCCCTTAAGATATTTTTTCACTTCGGCGAATACTATGCTCGATTAAAATTTACTTTCGTTCCGAAGTTTTTTCCTCCTCCTCCTTGTGTTGTATTCCTCAGTGTTATTTATTTATTTAATCTTTATTGCACAATACAAGATGGTACAAATGGCGGACTTAATGCCATATGGCATTCTCTACCAGTCAACCAATGGGCTAAACAGAAAGGTTAAGTAGGTGCAGGGTCCATTAAATGTGACAGAATTAATAAGCGAAAAAAAAAAAACTAACAATAATACTATTGAGGGTCGTGACCTCGCTTCTGCATCACTTTCTCTCGTACGATCTTTCGCAACAAATTATGTCTCTGTCGGTGTGGAGGGCGTTGTGAAAAGTAGAGTCCAGAGTATTGCGGATCTGGTCAGACCAACGTATTGGGCTGCCTCCACGAAGTCTTTTCCCATCTACTTTGCAAATCAACTCCTTCAAAATTTCTTAGTCAATGGAATATAAAAGACGTAAGACCCTAAATAAGGAAGCGAAGGGTCGATTGAAACTTTAACCACTTAATTTTTCTCAAGCCTTTTGTCTTTTTTATCGATAAAAGGGTGTGAAAAGTTAACAATAAGTTGTTGGGGTAAGATTAATGTTATCGACTTTTCAAGCTTATAAAGTGACTAAGTTGATATAGTAGGTATAATGGTCTCAAATAATAAAGCAAAATAGAAACGATAACTTTCTGCAAGTCGTAAACAAATACCTACTAGTTAAATGAGAACAAATGCCATGTAATCACGGGTGCGTAACTATAATAATGATGTGTAAGAGAGAGAAACTTGAGAAACTCAGATTGGTTAATGTTTAGGCACGGGTCATGCGTTTTCGTGGTATACTGTCACCCCATACCATCGCCTCCCTAGGGAGCTAGTGCAGCAGCAACAGTAACATGCAGCAGGAGACCTCCCTGGCATAACCTGGGAACCACAATGCCGCTGAAAGGCCAACAGTGCCCTCAAAACCGTAGAGAGGCCACCGTCACAACAAAGCCAGTCATCGGCTGATGAACCCTCACCTATTAAGGTAATTAAAGCCGCGTCCTATGTTACAGGCGGCGAATTGAGACCGTCAAAAATCCTATCAGGATGGAAAGACTACTCATACCCCAGAAAGGGGGCTATGAAAGAAGTTCGAGTGAGTCCCCTAAGTGGGAATGCGGGGAAGCAACGTTGTGATTTTGGTCAAAAATGATCAAAAAGGCATCATATTGTGGCAGGGAAATATCAGAAGATTCGTTTCGAATGCAGCTCCGGAAGTGACTCCATGATCGATTCTTGGCATCGATCAGACTATTCGGTCTATTCGGTCAGGAATGCGCGGCTCACCCGTTTGGCGGGCGGCGCGCGCGACGACAGACGATCGACCGATCGACAATTTAATCGATGGATTATAATATAATACATTATAGTTTATTTTAGAATGTAACGAGGGCTACTTTTTTATTACACCGTGTAGGCATACTACAAAAATGTAATGAAATGAAAATAGTAGTTTTCAATACAAGTTCGAGAAGTATGTCACTTTGCACGAGTACCGAGGTTACTTGACCCGAGCCGATAGGCGAGGGTCAAGACTCGGGACGAGTGAAAATGACACTTCCGCGCGTGTGTCGAAGAACGTTTTTTAATACAATTGCGAAAAAACTACAATGAAATAAAATTACTTTTATATTCTGTCAGTGTACGAAAGACAGCTTCATTCAATCGCGCGTTGTTCAAGTAATACTATTGGGTCTCGCATAATATTCCTTTATGCCCAATCGCGCGTAGTTCAGGTTCAGGTGGGTCATTTATAAGCGGGTCTCGCATAATACTCATTTATTTAAAATTATGATCGCAAATCGTGCGTAAACTTTACGCACGATTTGCAGATCAGATTACTTTTTAGCACTAGTGCATAAAATCAAATTTTACGCACGATTTGCAGCTACATAAACTAAACTTTTTGAGCAATTGTATTAAAAATATTTAGGCAGGACCGGTCATTGTGGCACTCTTTGGGGGAGGCCTATGTCCAGCAGTGGACGTCTTTCGGCTGATATGATGATGCTGATGATGATGAACCTTTTTTGTGGTGTTATTGAGTATCTGGAACTCTTTTTCAAATCATTTTATAAAATTAAAGACTTCACATTTATTGTGCAATAAATTATAGTATTTTTTTCTTACGTATTGCTCACTAGATTTTTATGATGACATTTTACTAGTATGTATCACAATTTTGAAATATATCCAGAGGTTAAATTAACGCTAAAGTTGTCTTCTTATTCATTAAAAATATAATTTGTTTAAATTAATAAAACACGACGAGAAAAATCTGACATCTAAACAATGATTTGAGGTTAACTTATAAATGGCGCGCAATTTTATTTTTTGGATGTGCGTGCAGCTTGAGGCAAAGGCGCGGGCGTATAATGCCAAACAGCCAATATTAAAACAGACAATTCTTGTTTTAAACACGAATTATTGTGTATTACGAGTAATATAATATGTTGAAATGATTCTTATTCACAATCAGGATTGTATAATTTATCGTAAATGTGTATATTGATAATATACTAGCTTTTTCCCGCGGCTTCGTCCGCGTACTAAAAGTACTAAAAAAGGAGGTTCTCAGTTAGACTCGTATGTTTGTATGTAGGAATGTATGTTTGTCCGCGATCATCTTGCGTTTCGCTGAACTGATTTAGAAGCGGTTTTCGGAAAAGTATTCGTTACATTCTGGAGGTTTCGGTATACCACGTTTTGAAGACGGCGGTTCCCTCATTTTTTATTTTAAAGAAATTATTGCAATAATTGTTTAATTGTTACGCCATCAACGACTTCCTACCGAGAGATTATGATTAATACAGATTTCTACTCTTGAATAGAAGCTTTTCCCCGCGACTTCATTTGCGTGGAATTAGTAATCCACCCTCCTTTTTACCCGCTTAAGGAATGACTTCTGGGATAACAACTATTAGATATCCTTCTCCAGAACGCAACATATCTCCACAACAAATCATCTAAATAGGTTCCACGGTTATTAATTTCCCATACAAACTTTCAACCCCCGTTTCACCCCCTAGAGGGTTGATTTTCGAGATAAAAACTATCCTATATTGTTTACCGAGACTCAATCTATATAATATGTACCAAGTTTCATTTCAATCGTCTGTTCAGCGGTTAATAATTCGCCATACAAACTACCAACATGTTTTCTACCCCTCTAAGAGTGATTTTCGGCTTAAAAAATATTCTATATTGTTTCCTGGGACTCAAACTATATCCACAACAAATATATCTAAATCGGTTCGCGGTAAAAAAATCTTCATACAAACCTCCAACCCCCATTTCACCCCCTTAAAGATTGATTTTCGAGATAAAAACTGTCCCATGTCGTTTCCCGGTACACAAACTATCTCTATACCAAGTTTCATCTAAATTGGTTCAACGTTTAAAAATTCCCCATACAAACTATCAACCCCCATTTCACCCCCTTAAGTGTTGATTTCGTAATCAGCGACCCGATAAACCATAGAAACAATACCCATGTTGACATTTAAATTTTGTCACCACATTTCCCCCTTATGGGTTGAATTCTCAAAAAAGCTGAAACACTTGTTTTCTCATTTATCGTTAGGAATACTCCTGTAAAGTTTCGAATAAAATAGTTGAACTAATCTCGTTTCCCATACAAACTTTGAACCCCATTTCCCCCCTTAGGAGGTAAATTTTTAAAAATTATTTCTAAGTGCATCCTTATGCCTTATAAGGAGCCTACGTACCACATTTGGAATCTCTAGAACCAGCGGTTTGGGCTGTGCGTTGATATGTCAGTCAGTTTTTTCTTTTATATATTTAGAAGATTGCTATTTGGCACAAATACTTTCAAGAATTTTCATGTCCACAATATTAAATTTCAAAATCGATGCCATTTTCTTAATTAACGTCCCAAAAAATCACAAAAACGACACCCATATGGATATTTAGACATTTCAACCCCATTGTACCCTAACAGGGGAGATGGTATTTCACGTCCGCCACGTCGGATTTTAAAGTCGTTGTTGTTTTCGTAATCAACGACCCGATAAACCATAGAAACAATACCCATGTTGATTTTCAGACTTTTTGACCACATTTCCCCCTTTTAGGGGTTGAATTCTCAAAAAACCTGCAACACGTATTTACTCATTTATTGTTAGGAATACTTCTGTGAAGTTTCGAATAAAATAGACTAACTAATCTTGTTTCCCCATACAAACTTTGGACCCCCATTTCACCCCCTTAGGGGATGAATTTTGAAAAATCCTTTCTTAGCGCACCTATAGACCTTATAAGGAACCTACGTGCCAAATTTGGAATCTCTAGAACCAGCGGTTTGGACTATGCGTTGATAGATCACTATGTCAGTCAGTCAGTCAGTCAGTCAGTCAGTCAGTCAGTCACCTTTGAGTTATATATATATAGATTTACTTTTTTTTTACTTTTTTAGAATGTAAACTCCTAAAGAGTTAAAAAAAGTAAAGGTAAGCCCGACTAAATTACAACGATTCGTCTGCGTACGTACAACTTGGTACTTGAGTACAAACGTCACTTGATCGGATTATTAAATTATTCCACTAGTTGGATAATTATTGTGAAATGCACGCGTGTTTAATATCTAGGATTATGAGCATAAAAGCGGTGGAATAAGAACCTCGTTACGAGCAGGTATGTTGAAAAAATAGATGTCATATTTAATGATTTATAATTAAAGACGTAATCAGTTGGAAGGCTGGAATTGAAAGATATAGACACTCACGTCATTATCACGCCGTCACGTCCCCTTTTGACCCCTGGTCCCCTGGTTCATCCCTATAGCGCTGCACATACGTAGATTTGACCGATTTAGGCGGCCATAAGTCGAAATATTGAAAAACACCACGTGGATGTACAACTGACTTCCTTATCTTCCTGACATTCCAGGGCATCCATCCCCACCACTTTTGACTCATTAGATAAGGTTTGCGCTAATTACCAGGTCATCAAAATAAGGTTGTCACTTGCAGTGTACGTAACTGTTCGCGATCCCTTCAATTTACTCAGTGTTATAAATTGCACCAAAAAAAACCGGTTTGGTGTAGTGCAGTGAAAAAATGGATTTCAATAATTCAAGTAAGAATCTAATAATTTCATATGAAAATATGATATTTTGTATTACTTTACTTTACTGTATCTAGTACTTTACTGTATGTAGCATTCAAACGGAACACCTTTTTTATGCGACTTTTCCTACATTTTAAATTTCAAAAGCTATTTTGGAATATTTCCAAGCATATCCAAGAAAAAATGGATATGACAATAGTTTGGGCACATCTTTAGCAATATATAAACATTAATTGCCTCTGCTCTAACGTGCGCCTTTCCAAATTAGAGTCAATCGAAGTTGTTCGGGTATAATCAGAAAAAAACTGTACATATTTTTATTTGTAGTATTTTTTTGTTTTTTATTGTTATAGATTCCTCCAATGCCTCTGGTATTAAAGTAGTGACTCGCAAATATTTGTATGAGAAGATGAAAGACCAGAACTATCCAAGTTTTAGTGAAAAACTTAACAATTTAGAAAATTACCTTGTGGAGTATTATGGGCACAGTGAAGAGAGTAAAAAAAGCCTCAAGCATAAGTTTTCACAGCTTAAAGCCCAAATGAAAGATAGATGGACAAAAGCACAAAGAAGTGAAGAAAAGTTCCTGAAAAATTATCAGACTTGGTTAGAAGGAACATTTGAAATTCCAATTGAGAAATCCGATCGGCAAGGACAAGGACGTCCATGTAAATCATTCGAGGATTCGAGTGAACGAACCAAAAGAAGGAAAACGGAAGAGATTCGTGCAACGGTAGACGATGAAATCATAGTTCATGCGGCACAAGTAATATTACAAACAGAAGGAAAAAGAAATGCATCAAAAGTGCTCAGAGAAATAACAAACTGTCCAGAGCAAGCCACCAAATTCAGGAAATCCTGTTCTAAGGAAAAAGCTCTACGTCGAGGAATATGGTTGGCACCCTATGACTCCGACAATGCACAAGATTTTGTTGCATGGTGCAGCCATAATCGAAAACGCATTATTGCCGATTGGACAACTGTCTGAGGAGACGGCAGAAGCCTGAAATAAGCATTTCCGGTCATATAGACTCAACTACGCAAGAAAGTTTTCGAGAGAAGAGTGCAATCTCGACATATGTAACAGACTCTTGCTTACTTCGGATCCTCTTGTGAGCAGCATGAGGACTAATAAAAAAAAGTCACATAAAGCTTTTTCAAGAGAAGCAATCGAACTGTTGCTGCCTGGCAGTATTTGATATATATACGAAAATGTGTATTAATATTATATTATATTGTATGCTTTTATATATTTATGTATTTTTTTGTAATGTAGAAACGTTTTTTTAATAAAATCATTATATTTTCTTGCATTTTTATGAAAAAAAAATTATATTGTATTATTTTTGATGATGATGATGATGATTTTTGATAATAATAAATGTTTTCATGAATATATATCATATTTTTACTATATACCTCTATTTAAACAAGATAAGAAACGAAAATGTTTTTGGCCGCCTAAAACGGTCATATCTACGTATGTGCGCTGGTAGCCTGGCGGTAAGACGTCCCACTTTCAATCCGGAGGTCTCGGGTTCAAACCCCGGCTAGTACCGCTGAGTTATTCGGAACTTACATATGTTCGAAATGTCATTTGATATTTACCAGTCGTTTTTCGGTGAAGGTAGACATCGTAAGGAAACCGGACCTAATAAGACCTAGTTTCTCCACTTCCCCTCTGGGTTGGAAGGTCTCGTAAAAACTAGTGCCTACGCCAATTCATTTATTATTTAATTACACAGCATGACAGTTATAAGCACTGTGAAATTACAATTTAAGGCTAAAGAACAAAATAATTCATGGAATTAGGTTGCCAAGCGGATCCCAGACTCAATTGAACCGTAGCAAAAAGCCGGGACAAACGCTAAGAGGAGGATGAGTTTGTTACTTAGAGCATAATGATAATACCAAGATTGAACGGGATGGTCTTATTAAACTTACAATAGGTATGACAGAAAAGGCGCTATGTCGTATCACGTTGTGATTATTGCTTACTTCCATTGATGAGACAGAAAAAATCATATTCGAGGGTTGCGAGGTGAAACCCGATAACTCGAGCTAATAGGTTTTTGAAAATAGAACAATAAGCTGACATAGGTTAGGTGCTTATTTAACGCATTACACAACAGCCAAACAAGACATCCGCGCCAGGCCACAAAAATTTCGTCATATAAAGAGACAGACAGACACACTTTCGCATTTATAATATTACTAGCCCAAACATCCGCGATTTCGTCTGCGTGGGATCTACATTCGCCATAAGGAATTAATAAAACTCCTAGTAAAATCTAAAAGCAAATATTAATTTAGCGCATATGCTATTTCATATCAACAGTGAGCAACATTTCCATACAAACTTCCACTTCCTTTGACCCCCTTAACACATTCATTGCCACCCAGCCAAACAAGACATCCGCGCCAGGCCACAAAAAATTCGTCATATAAAGCTGTAGTACCACGATCCCGACTATCGGGTCGTCCGGCCTGGGAACGAAATCATAAAATACCCGGGTCATAAATAGTCGGGTTTTCGGCACTGAATGTATTAAATCAAAAATTATTTCTACTTATCGGGTTTCACCTCGCAACCCTCGAATTATAGCCTTTTTCTTCTATTTTTTGTTATTATATTAATCCCTTTTTATCAACTTTTCTTTCAACAAAAAAATTTTTTAATCTTTTCTGCTACTAAGCTTTTTTTTTTAAATGTGTACCCGATAAATCTTGAAGCAAATCAAATTATGTTGTTCAATATTTTTTAATTTGCAATTTTAAGTAGTTATTTTTCTATACATACTCGTAAACTGAAAATAGATGTCATATACGTCAGAAAAAGTGACCAAACCCTCCGGTGTCCGAGGCCAGATTTGAACTGGCGTCTTCAGCTTTCGTGGCTGACGTCCTGACCACTAGACCACCCGGTCACGGTGGAACTTGACAAATTTTCTCATGTATATGCAATCTCTGAATTTGAAACGGCTAGGCGCCGTTGACCATACTCTAAAGGCATGTGCAGTACGTGCTTGCACCTCCTATCCGAATCACTTTACGTGATTCTCCTCCACCGACACCGGAGGGTTTGGTCACTTTTTCTGAAGTATATGACATCTATTTTCTGTGTACCGATAATCAAAATGGGGAAAAAATATCGTTATTTTCCTTAATTAATATTTATTCTACTTCTATATATTACAAAAACAAAGGGTAAGCATTTTAATATAACAAATTATTCGAACAACTAAAATAAAACTAAACACTATAGCACAATAAAACTACACACAAGAAAATTTAAACGAGCACTGAAAACTACACCTAAGCCCAATACACCATTAATCAATTATATCTCCCAGACATCCACCCCGTGACCCTCCAGATGCAAAGGTGCTTCTATATATTATATAAAAGCTTTTTCTCGGCGTTCTTAAATAAACTTACACTAATTTTCTAACTTTGGAGATTTAACAAACAGTAACTGACCCCAACCCAACCCAACGCAATGTATGCTTTTAGTTCATGTGCCATAAATCTTTCATAATCCTGAACTAAGTATCATTAATCTTTTATCATCTATAAAAAATGATAAAGCGCTTCTATAAAGGTATCGACAACACTTACGTAAGGGAGCGAAAGTGTAGGGATACTAGAAATGACCTTTAAAATATTGAAATTATTGAAAGCTGGTTACATTAAATCCTATCATATACAAAAATTACCTATAGGTACAGTCACCGGCAATAGTATCTTCCTAAACGAAAAAAATATGTGACTGGCTCTTATGGCCCTACAAATAAGAGCGTGTCATATATATTTGCGGCCTTCATGTAGGATGATACTATTGCCGGTGACTTACGTATTTTTGCACACTCTTAAAGTGAATAATTTAAAAGGGGACAGTTGACTCGAAATATGTAGTACTATAAAAATAAACGTAACTGTCATTCATAAAAAGCATTCGATTTTTATAATGTGACTTCAAAGTTACCTGGTTTTTTGTACACGTAAATACACAGCTTCATACTACATCACTACAAAGATACCTCGCTTTTTATCGTTATAGACGGAGAGCTAGCCACGTCAGATTTGATGCAATAATGAGAGCAACGAAACCCCTCTAGTGAGTTTGCTATACTATGCTTGTTTATAGAGCCGGACATCTGGCAGCTGCAAAGTGGAGGAGGTAAAAGAATGCAAACAATCTAAAAAAAAAAACAGTATAACAGTTACTCCGTGATGATGGTGCATGCAACTGCGCCGAAATATCGGGTGCTCATAAACACAAATATACATGCCAAATATCCCGTTTCAAATAATATTTATAATGTGAATGACCATGTGAGCTTGAAATCATATATTATAATGCAATTTATTGTTAGTCGCCTACTGTTTTTGTTTGCGCAATAATACACAATGTTTTTTTGTTCTCATGTTAAAATATAAGCCTTGCTCTTTATAAATGACACAAATTCGGCAGTTACGAGTATTACCTATTTTGGTATTACTTTTTTTTTACTTAATAAAATTGTTGGTTTGTCACTCTGACCTCCACCCATTAAAAGCTGCCAGCTTCCCGGATCTAGCAATAAGGATGGTAAAGTAGTATAACTAGACAGGTTGCATTGCTCTCATAATTGTGTCATATCTACCATAGCCGGCTCGTAGTCCATTACCTATCTTTACGAAATCTAAATCCCCAATCGGTAATCGAACCCGACACTTACACAATCGCTCTAGGCGTCTGCTTATCGTCCAATATAGTTTTAATTGTGCGCTATTTCGGTCACTTTGAGCGATCGAGAGCTTCTGTTTAGTGTACGGTATGTTTAGGTTTTTTTACGGGTCGCTGACCTGTTATTGTCGATCTTTTAATAGGTTTAGGTCTGCACTCAAAGATCAATCGACTCGATTTGATAATCGTGTATTGTAATATGATACGACCGCGATAATTCAGAGGCATTCTACAAACTGTCCCGAGTTAAGTCTATGAATATTGTTAGGACCGTTTTTACACTAGCTTTTTTAACACAATAAATAAAGGAAACGCTTTTGAACAGGACAATGGAAAAAAATAGTTTTTTCAGCTGGAGATTTTTTCTTGTTGACACTTCAAAGTCTTATCGGCGCATTTTTTAAACCATAATTCAATAAAAGAGATTAAGTAATAAACAATATTTAGTTATTTATTTATATAAATAAATAAAAAATCTTTTATTATCTGAAAGTAACAAAAATGTGCTGAAGCCCTGACTTCTGTGCTAGGTCGGAACCTGTGTTACAGAGGTCAAATATTCCAACAACCTAGTAGTCCTTTATTTAAACCGCCTTTAGGCATCCAGGAAAATTAAAATACACCTGTAAACTACAAATCGAGCCAACTTTAAAAAATCCAATCTGAAACTCCGACGTAAAACTTTTTATTTTACAAATCCTAAAATCATGAATGACCAACGAAACTATTCCACCGGGGCCAACAAGACTCACTTATTCATTTCGTACGCCATGTTGTACAAATTGCTTTTTTACACAAACATAAACAAAGTCAGACGTAAATCAAACGGCGTCATTAAATATAAGACCTACCGGTGTTGAGCACAGTCCGTAGTAGATAAACAGTAATACACTCAATAATCTGGTTTACTGATACTTAAAGAGAATGTATAAATACTTAGAGGATCACAGTCTAACAACTTATTGACGCTCCAAGTTTGATAGCTTTACTAGATGGCGCTGTACAGCCTCATACATTATGCAGTAACTCTGGTTCAGATGGCGCTTCAGCGCTTCTATCAAACTTAAAGCCTGAATAAGTTCTTAGACTGTGCTCCACTATTTATACATTCTCTTTGCTAATAATATAACAAATCATTTCTCCATCCCTTTTTGCACACCTAAAAAAAAACATTATAGTTAATAGTTAATAGTAAGTTTCACAGTAACTTTATGACGTTATTCATAAATATCGTTGCCGTTGATATTCGTTGTCTCTATTCTTCATGTAGTTAGTAAGAGACAAAACTTACCAAAGGTTTGTTAACTTTTACGAATAAGGGGTCAAATAGTTTGCATCTCTTTTAATGTGGGCTGTACTGAAATATATCACTTTTACATTTTTTTAAACACTTTAGTCATGAAAATTTTGATAGCAAGGACTTCCAAAAACATATATTTGGTTCGTTAGTAGTTGGTTACTATAAAAATGAAGCAAAACATTGCCTTTTAGACTAACTAGAACGGCAGAAGGGTCGGTTGCACCAAATCGGCTGTCGCCATAATTCCGTTCACACGTAATGGAGAAGGCTGTTTAAACGAATTCTAGATGACGCTCGCTACGATGGTCCTTTTTTGTATGAGATTTGACATATTCCATAGAAAAACAAATTGACAGTTGCCTTCCCCATTGTATGAAAAGTTCTCTGCTGAGCTACGCTATCCATTTTGAATTGTGGTTGGTGTACCTGGCCCCAAGATTATGGCTTGTAAGCTCGAGTATCGAATGTGCCTACTGTCGTCGCTCTGTCTCCTGTGTGACATACATAACCGGTACCGAGTGATGTTTGTTTTGACTGCTCCAACTAGTGTTTTGTAAAACAACTTCTGTCAGGAACTAAAGGCGGCGGGCACAAGCACAACTCACAAGTTTAATTGGGCAACTAGAGTTGAAGCAACTTATGAGAGAGAAGTAAGCCACTCTGAATCATAATCTGATTAAAATAAAGTTTTAGTTCCGGAAAGTTAAGGCAACCTATATATTTTTTTAAATAGCAATTTTTTTCCACCTTTTATACTGACACGGATAATAAAAAGAAATCACTTTGTATGGATTTTGTATCGAACTAGTGGCCTGGGGGTAATTTAAGACGTCAGATTTTCAATCCGAAGGTCGCGGGTTCAAACCCCGGCTCGTACCACTGAGTTTTCGGAACTTATGTACGAAATATCATTTGATATTTACCAGTCGCTTTTCGGTGAATAAAAACATTGTGAGGAAATCGGATCTAATCCCAAAGGGTTGAAAGGTCAGATCGTCATCGTAAAAACTATTGCCTACGCCAATTCCTGGGATTAGGTTGCCGAGCGGACCCCAGGTAGAGCAAAAAGCTGGGACGAACGCTAGGATGAAGAAGAAGACTTTGTAAGGATTTTGTATGCGAAATGGTCAACGTTGTCCGATTATTTTATTGCTATCCTGTAAGGTTACCAAAAAATCTACTATCTCTAAAATAATTAGTTCCTATTTAGCAAGGATGATTAAGACATAGATGGACAATGCCTATACAAAATCGCGTTCCTCGAACCTTCAGGCTATAAGTCTGTTTTCGGTACAATGTGCCACAGCGCCATCTGTTGAGTCTGGAGTCGAGTTATTCTGTCAGCGTTAATCGCCGGACAAAATATTAGAAACTAGAATTTATTTATTTAATCTTAATTGCACAAAATAAGATGGTACTAATGGCGGACTTAATGCCATAAGGCATTCTCTACCAGTCAACCAATAGGCTTAACAGAAAGGTTAAGTAGGAATTTAGTGTTTGTGGTGACCGATAGATGACGCTAGTGCTTTAGCCTGTAATAAGGGAACGCGATTTTGTATAGGCATTGTCAATCCATGTCTTAATCATCCTTGCTATTTAGAAAATATTATATTTGCCAATAAATAGACATAATAGACGAATAAAACAATACAGTAGTTTATTTAGCTACTAAGCAATATCGATTAAAATAACCGCATTCGTTTCATAAGGAAATGACAGAGATTGCCATTTACATTGATTGCATTAAACCCACACTATTTTCCGTCTCATTGCAAAATCTCACTTGCCACGTTTCAAATAAGGTTCACATTTAACAAGAGCCAGGCAAGATAAGTCGTTTTCCTTTCAAAAGTAAAGGATACGTGATCGGAGGACGCGTCGCGCTTTGAGGACTTATTGCGATTTATAGTAACATTGCAAGTTTAAACTGTCATCGTTTGTTAAAGTGCAAAGCCACTTGTAGTCCAGTCAACAAGGGATAAGCGGTTATTACATTAATTCGTCCGGGTGTGTAAGCGAGACAGCTGGTCCTGCTCGCACAACCGGAGCGGCAAGTGGGTGTACAGTCACCGGCAATAGTATCTTCCTACACGAAGGCCGCAAAAATATGTGACACGATCTTATTTGTAGGGCCATAAGAGCGTGTCACATATTTTTGCGGCCTTCGTGTAGGAAGATACTATTTCTGGTGACTGTACGTCTGATGTGAAGACCTTATAAAGGGACAAGATTAGGACAAGAATGATTACCTTGTAGATGTCCGTTAGTAAACTGAACAAAAATACTTTTTACTTTTATGTTTATTCTAATGCACATATAATTACTACTAGTGTGGGAAATCTACCGGGTCGTTGTATGGAGACCTCGCATTAATTCCTCAGTCGATTATACTTTTGCTAGGATGTAGTATATAGGTCATAACAAACACAAAACACTATTTGTCCAAAAAAAAAAGTATGTCAGTTTTGGTATTTTTACAAAAATGTACAAAAAGCTTAATACTTTGTACTGGATTTTTTCTCAGGGTATATTTTTTTCGCTAAACAAATTATTTTCATTACTGACAGATACTGTCAAAAGTTAAAAAAAAAATTCATATAAAACTGTCACTTTTCTTCAAAAGTAATTGGTAACACTCGTCATTTTGTTTGGAAAAATTTTCAGTCAGGTTTGTAACAGTGGGTGTTACGTTAATCTTATTTTAGCATAATATTTATGAATATCAAAAAAATAATTCTACAAATAAAATTGTTATTACAGTATATTTCATAAACTTTATGGAAAATTCCTCAGCCTGGTTTCGTTTTTTATTCACGTAAGGTAGTCAATTCAACAGCCACAACCGAAATTTCCAAAAAATATTCCACATACAATGCGTCAAATCTCGAAATGAAAAATTTGTCTAGCCTTTTAAAGCGAGTGAGCACGCAGTAATATGTCGTCGTGCTTCAGCTATTGAGTCCAGTTTAGCATGCGCGGCTACGACTCAGCTATGCTTGCGTCATAGTGAAAAAAGTGGAGTAAGTTACTTCAATTATATAATTGTCTAATTTCATATTTGTACTTAACTCGTATCATTATAATTTTAATAAATATTTTGATGGCGTATTATTAATTAAACAATTTAGTATTTAATTGACGCATCAGAGTATCATTGCCTCACTAAATAGAACACCATCACCACTACTCGCCAACAGATGACGCTTGTAGTGTCATAATCATAATGCACACAATGCAGCCGCATGCACCGATACAACTACGCTTCGACACTAGTCACGCCGCCTACCAATAAATGGTACATTGATCGAGTTATATAGATGCCGCTAACGTTTGTTCAACGCAGAAACATGACCCTCGGCGCATTGACGAGGACTTTTTGAGAAACTCCCTACCGGTCTCAAGGTACGCATGCTATATGCCTCAACCAAGTTTGAGCATTTTAGTGTTGTGACACTAAGCCACTAGGCCAGTAATTTGTCCTAAAGGCACACCCTTAGGACACACCCTTAGGACAAATTACTGGCCTGGTACATATCTACCTAGCTGGGTAGTACTCGGCAAGTAATCACTAGAGATACCGGGATATTGCGGTATGTTTTAATTTTCAGTGGCTTTATAGTCTAAGAGTTAACCCTAGAAGTTAGAAGTGTTCAAAATTTGGAGCTTGTGGGATTGCTAGAAGTATTTTAGATATACGATGATCGTAATCAGTGAGTCAGTGACAAAATTAAGGAATTTTGACTTGCAATAGTTCTTAAAGTATATAGTGAAATTCAATGATATTGGGATCTTCCTTGTGTTATGGCCTCTTTGTTACAGAAATTTCAGCCTTTTAGCTTTATCGATAACAGAATTAGAGGGGGGTCGAAAATGGCCTGAATGGCTTCGGAAAAAGGATGGTTCGGCCGTGCCTTTGTTTTGCTCGACTTGGCAGGGGAACTGCCGTGCCCACGGATCTGGTACGCGCGACTTTTTGTCGTCGCCCCCCGCCTCCCCACTAGAGCGATAACCATAGATTTCTTCATAACGGGTATATCAAGACATATGCGAAACAGCGCATTTGCCAGATGACTTAAAACTTTTTATTTTACCCAAATTTAAACATAAGTTGTACTTATAAATGACGCTTAAATAAGATTTATGTATGTTGTGTAATTCACCTGTGATAACTGTATTTTTTCTCTGTGTGTAATATTTAATTATTTCTTTTGTTATAAGTCGAAATACGAGTAGATGTCATATGCTTTAGAAAAAGTGACCAAGTCCTCCGGTATCCGAGGCAAGGCCAGCAGGCAGCATCTTTTTTTTTGGCATCTACCTATGGTTGATATAACTATAAACATTATTAGACATTCAATGACATAACATGCAATATAATCAACATTATTGTACGCCAAACACTGGCCATTGTCATGTGTTGTTTCGTAGGTACAATAAATTATTTGTATCTGTATGGATCGAAGCGAATACTTACTCCGAAGACCGGATAACCACTTATCCACATAGTCTCCGCTGGCAATCTACTGGCAGTAGGATGTCGGGTCGCCCCCCCAAACCCGCAATACAAAGAGGCGATAAGTTGAGACAGATGTAGCCTAAGCCGGTCTCGGCTAGAAGTTGCCGTTTAAGATCGTGGCAAGTGCAAAACTTTTATGCGAGCCCTATGTCCCTAATGAGAGACAACAGGAACAAATTTTCGTCACCACAGTTACATTAGTGACCAATTGAATAAATCTTTTTGTAAAAATCTGTTTCAACTTAAAGAAAATCACAATTTACAAAAATTTACAAAATAGTTTTATTTGTTCCATATGACTAGACCCCGTTTTCAGTGGTGAAATTTTAATGAAAATGCTAGGGTTGGCATAGCACATTTTAATATTCTTAACATGACGTATATATATTTTGATGTAAGCTACATACTTATTTTATTTATACAGGGTGGAAAGATAAGTCGGTCCTTGGAGGGAAACTACCTTAAAACCTTGAGATAGCTCAATTCGCTTAAAGGAAACATTATTTTATTTTTCTTAAAAACTAAAACTGCATTCACAGTTTTTTTTCTTAATTTTCATACTAATTGTATGAAAAATATTATTATTATTATTTATGTGGTCTCTTGTGCCCTAAACTTGGTTGGTATTTAGAAGTTTTTATCCTCGTTGGAAACAGGATCGATTGGCATCAATTGTCATGAAAATTATTTATGGCAAAATTTACAAAAAAAATACTTTTTTTGAAAACTGTACCCTTTTCCAAAAATTTGTAAATGCAGTTATGTCCCTTTAAAGAAATTAAAGAATGTTTCCTTTCAGTGAATTGAGCTATCTCAACATTTTAAGGTAGTTTTCCTCCAGGGCCCGATTTATCTTTCCACCCTGTATATTAAGGCAAAGAACTTTAACGAGGTTTAATTTGGTATATAACTCCATAATAGTTACTTAATTGTATTTTTTTCGGCAATTATGATTGATGTCATATTAATCACTTAATTGTTTATTCAGTAAAAGTATGGATTTCCTTGGATTCTTGCTAAATTTTCTCAGTTTCTCAGTCTCAGCGACACGGAAATGGTTACTAAATTTAGTATAACTGTGCAATAGATACCAATTTTTTCGAATAATTAAGCCTGGTAAGCGTCCCTATTAGATTATAGTTTTCTAATAAATAAATAAATTTGTTTTTTTCAGTAATATGATACAATTGTGCAAATGCATATACATTTTAAAGTAAGATGACTAAGATTCGTGTTAAAACGTGTTAAATCGTATATATATGACGGTTCCTAGGATGAAATGGTCACAGTATTCAAAACAATTATGACAAGTGGAAAAAGATGGCCAAAAAATGAATTGTATTGCACAAGCGATAACCAGACATCAGAGTTACGGAAAATGTTACCTAATGAAAATACCACCTCAACGAATGTAACCTTTTTGTCATGGAGCGGTGATATAATTGAATATTTTTTTTATATGTCACATGTTGTACTCGAAATAAAATATTGTGTGACAACCCTATGATTCGATATCATTAGATTTTCACCACTGATAACGGAGTCTGCATATGACACATCTACACAACACGCATGCATTTTAAAAATGTGTCAAATATATTACAACTGGCGTACTCTCTATTTACACTGTGACTAGGCGTTTAGCACCACTACAAATTATATCAATTAAGATAAAATTACTCACAGTATGGGGGTATTAATGTAGTGTTAATGTATATTTTAGTAACGTGCAAAACCATAAAAGTAAACTTTTCCTTTGAGTTTATTAAAGAAGATAACGAGAACGCTGCGCATGGCCCCTCGCAACCCCGCTCCCCGCAATGCACGTGCGCATTCCACTAACGAGTGAAATATTAGGTATCTTTATTTGTGACATGATAAAACTTTTTAATACGCAGGATATTTTTTTGGAATTTGTACAGTCGCAAGAAAACTCTTAAAGGAAATATAATTTAAAAAAAATATTGACGGAGCAATATTCTACTGCGAATACTAAGCAAATTTTTATACTGAAAAAGTTTGATGATGAAATTTTTGGATTTTTTTTTTGTCATACGTAGAATACATACATTTAATGTCACTTCAGTAAAAAAAAGATGGAGCAAATTTCCGATGTGAGTTACACTAAAAAAATATTTTTTATAAAAAGATAGGTTCAGTTATGGATTTTTTAATATATTTTTAACATTGGTTACATACA
Source organism: Pammene aurita (assembly GCA_947086415.1). NCBI lineage: Eukaryota > Metazoa > Arthropoda > Insecta > Lepidoptera > Tortricidae > Pammene > Pammene aurita. The sequence continues at coordinate 17,081,649 of OX352314.1, forward strand.
TCAAGTCAATATTTCTAGTGCAATAAAATTTGACTGAGCATTTTTCCACACGTAAATATAGACGATATAAGTTTAGATAAAAAAACCTAAGAAGGACAATAGTTTTTTTTTGAAAAATATATATATACCATCTACTTCTGACACTTTATCATGCCGTAAAGTTTTTTTGGACTGAGGAGTTAATGCGAGGTCAACCCCTCTATTGCCTGGCCTATACATAAAAAGCTTACAACACCATCTAAGCGAGGTAGCAATAAAGGCTGTTTCAACTAATGCGATATTATGAGTCCTTTTTCTATATTTTTCTTAGTAAGTACCATTGCAATAGTTCAACTGTTCGAATTCAAAAATATCTGTGATAAACACACAAATAGATGCCCTGACCAGGATTCAAACCCGGGACCTCCTACTTCATAAGCAGGGTCTCTACCGACTATGCTACGAGGCCGTCAAATTATACTTATGTATGTTTTCAAATTAAGATATGCTGAACAAGTGTGAGCCTCATCCATTGGGGTAACTTATAAGTCGCAGGGATATGAAATAAAAAAAGGACACAAGCTCATAGCAGTAAATACTTATATAGCTCAACGCTGTACGCTCACGGAGAACTTACAAGAATTAAAGGATACGTTTATGCGTATTTCTAGAACCACTGACATTGTAGCCTAAGTACAGAATCGGAATTAGCATGGCAGGATTGAATATTTTTATATCGACTACTTAATTCAATAAATAATAACCTTAAGGGGCTGACAACAGCTAAATTCACTCTCTATCTTTTCCAACGCGAGTGAAAGAGAAACACTGTGTTACGATTTGTATGGGAGCTTATTGCAAATTTAGCAAAATGATGAATTAAAAAAAAAACTACGCATTAATTGAAAAATATAAAACAACGAAGTTTTTAGTATTAGTGTGGTGGAGTTTTGTGCCTAGTTACAGACGTAAAAGTCAAGAAACTAAAGACATACAACCGTTTAAAGCTAATTTTAAGATGTAACTTTGGAATTCTTTTCTATCGAGCCGATTTCGTCCAATCGTGTATCGACATTTCCGGAGTTCTTCCAAATATCACGAATATTAACATATATATTTTTTTACTTTCTCAAAACAAGTAGTTATAGCTAAAAACCTGTTTGAGTAAAGTCAATTTGAAGGTAATCGGGTGTTGTAAGCCTCTTAAGGCCCTACTTTGACTGCAAAATACCTATTCCTAAACCACGCCTACGGGGCCCCACCCTTCAAATTAACACGCACACATAAAAAGGTCCGCCGCGCTTGGAAAAATAAAGCTCCATCTAGCGTAATACTTGTTAACTACCACTGGATTCAATCGGCCACAAAGTTAATATGAACCAAGCACCGCCAGATGGCGCTGTTCTTAAAATGTTTATTGTTCTGTCCTATTTAAGTATTATTTAAATGTAATAATAATATAGTTCCTGTTGTCATAAAAATCTATAGGACTACGTGCTTATACTTATTTTAGTTTTTCGGAAGAAATTAGCTGCATAATGATTTAAAAAAGGAATTATCTTCTTAACCCCATATTTCTAAGTATTGTTTTGATAAGTACCGATAAAACATAATAAAAACCTTAAAAATAACTTAAGAACAAGTTTAGCAAGATAGTTTCTAGATTTTGAAGGAGGAGATTCTCAATTCATCGGGTTTTTTTTTATGCTCACCGATCATTCGAAGACGGCTGTTCCGATTTAGGAAATTGTTGTTGTGTTTTAAAGAGTTATACTCTACGATCCCATTGTCACCAGGTCAGGTTCTGATTATGGGATTCTGGACAAATCGAGGTAAATCTTGAAATATTATATGCACACCTATGATGATTTTAGTGTTTTTTTACAGTAGCCCGGGAATTTGCTTTTAGAAAGGTGGAGAATAAGTGAAGTCTGTTCTTTTTTGTTTAAAATTATTTTTTATTATATTTGAAATGGCTAAACTGATTCTGATGCGGTTTTCAGAAAAGTATTTGTTATAGTCTGGAAAATGTTTTTAGTATAGGGTCAGATGGTCGTCAGTGGGACACTTTTCTTTTGTGGCCATAACCAATGATCATAAGAGGTTATATCAAGAAGGATAGCATTCTTAATTTAATGTAGTTTTTGTTTGGTTTTGATTTTTTTCAGTTTTTATTGAATCATATTTGTCAGTCGCGACAAATCCCACTAACATCATACAAGAAACATCATTTAAAAGCTTAGCAAGATATTTAGGGTGGATCATTCCACCTCCATCCCCCACTACTTAGCCAGGCCGTTGGGTTATTTTTCTGACAGATATAGTAAGATTAAAATCGAAACAATACGAACCGTATACAGATATCAAGCAGTTGAAAGAAAAACTCACGCGGGTGAAGTCACAGGTAAAATTTGTTTCTGATTATTTTTTACTAATAACAAGTAGATATTATATATAATAACATGTTAAAAAAGACAAGAAACAAGAAATATTAATACCTTATTTCTCTTCAATAATCAATATTAAAAAAATAATGATGAAACCACAATACAACTAAAATGCCATTATTATCGATCTTTATACGTTATAAGTAACAACTAGAGTACTTACATTAATAATATTTTCAATGCCCGTCATAAACTGAACAAGAACAAAATAAATGTAAAGTTTATATAATAATAAAGCCAAAGAGATAAGATTTTTCAACCTTACTTACCTACTATTTCTACCCTGATGGAATTTTCTACTTCCATAAAAATATAAAAATATGAGTTTATAAAAGGTGAAATCTGGGTCGTGATCCTGAACCACTTTTTCTGACTTTGTAACTGATCACCATAATGTATATTATTACATATTATTATATCAAGATCTTTGAATATTTTTCCACGAAAATTATTTTGAACATTATCGGTTCAGACGTTTTTGAAATATCTCCAAAAACACTACGTACATAGGCAGATACGACCTTGCAATATTATTTTTTTCGATAGCCGGTACGGAACTCTCCACTATGCGTGGTCCGACTCGCACTTAGCCAGTTTTTTCAGAATCGACACGCTCGAAACGTCAGGAAAATAATAAAAGTAAGGTGTACGTGATTAAGTCACGTTTTTGTCAAAATCATGCCAATATGAATGAACTTTACATCAATGTCATCAATAAAATTCACAACAGGGTCTCACAAGGACATAAGGCTTTATTTAGGACCGAGCTTGATGTTTTAAATCCATTATCGATTGTGAGCTGATGACTTGATGACTTATTAGATTATTTATTTATTTATGTTAAGGAGAACCAACAGCTTTTAAGTCACAGTTATACAATTAAATATACACAGAAAGCCAATTAAAGGAACTCAAAAGTAATAACAATATAGTCTAAATTAAACTAATGCTAGGCTACTAACGCATACACACATGCGAACAAGAAGAGAAAACTCGATAACATACTAATTCTAATATAAAAGTATGAAAACATTAGTTCTATTAGTATTATTGATTATCATCATCTTATTAGGCCCGATGTGCAGGAGCGTTGAATACCGAAATACTTTCATTTCAACAGAAAATACAAATTTTAACGAGCCAGTTGGATATGGACTACAATATGAAGAAAGAAACCAATAGAAGAAGCGAGAACATAACAGACATAATGAAATAGATAAAAGTGGCGTTTGAAAGTAGGTACACTGTCTTGTCTGTGTATTTACTTTATTATTGAAGTCAGTCGGTGCCAAACTAAAATTTTAGGACAACGAAGAACACTGCAGTTGCAAATACATGGTTTACTCATTATTTTATTTTTTATTTTTTTAATACCACGACGGTGGCAAACAAGCATACGGCCCGCCTGATGGTAAGCAGTTACCGTAGCCTATGGACGCCTGCAACCCCAGAGGATTCACATGCGCGTTGCCTACCCTTTAAGAACATATACACTCCTTTTATGAAGAACCTCATACTGTAGCCCGCTGGGAAAACCTCGGCAGGGAGTTCATTCCACAGTCGCAGCGTTCGTGGGAGGAAATTCCTCTTAAACCATACAGTGCGCGACCTATTAGGCTCCGGGGTGTGAGGATGAACACCCTGCCGGCGGCGAGCGGTGCGGTGATAAAAAGCTGCCGATTAATTAAGTTCTTTCACTAATTTCCCGCTCCAAAGAGACAGTGAAGTGGTTTGGCAGTGGCACCGACTTCAAAAAATAAATTATAAATTTTCTTGCTATTATGTATTAATTACTTTCTGGCAGAAATTTGCTTTACAGGGTAAAAATAGAGACGGGATAGGGACTGGATAAAGATAGGGGTGAGATACTTATATAAAAAATATTTTGAGCTCTTCAGATCATTGCTCTTTAGAAGACGGTTCCCATTTTTAAAAAAGAAATTAAATTAAAGTATCATTTTAGTTTCAGTTTTTTTTTTGTTTTTTTTTTTACAAGTTTTTGTGTTGTTTATTTATTTAAACTTTTTATTTTTTTATTTCATATTTTTTTGTGATATGTACTTAGTCGGTTCATAAGTTCTGTCACTAGGATTTGGACTGGTAAAATAGGAACTGTTAGAGGTTGCTTACTATTTCAATATATGGTTAAAAAGTCTATTTAACACTGGTTAATTTTCGATATTATTTAAGGCAAATAGTTGTGGCAGTTTTACACAATTCCCTGTAACATTCGAAAAAGCGCAATAAAAACCACGTCAAAAACACGCGCCCTGTTCGAGTTGATTTTGACCATAATTATTTTTATTCAATTTTAAGAGGCTTCAGTCTTGCATACTGCATTAGCTTGATCGTTTACCTTCATTTTAATATATAATTAACATGGATCTGACTGACAAGAAGGCTAGTATACACAATTTTGGAAGACTACCTTGAGTATGGCATCAAAATCATCGTGTTTTGCTCAAAACTGAAAAATACGTTGAGGTTCAGGAGAAGAATAGCTGAAGCACAGACTTGTAAGTCAACTAAATATTGGTTTTGAAATATGCCTTAATCATCTACTTTCATAAAAATAACAATTTGTAACTCTGGGCAACTATAGCAATGATCTTAACTAACTTTTGTGAAGTACAATTTTCATAAATCATCGGCGTGTTTGGGACTGACAACAATCTTCAAGTTTACAAGGATCTATAAAATACGCGATCTTGATTATAAGTTAATCATATTATATTTTAATCTGTATGAAATAAGCTTTCTAATCAGGTCTATTTTTTTAAATAAAAGCTTTGTATTATATGTTATCACTTAAAACCTTTGTGACAGAACTTAAGGACCGACTAGGTATATTAGGTAAGTACTTCGTTTATTTTACAACAACAATTATATACTTAAAACTAGTTAAAACACATAAAATTAATATGCTATCCTTTTTGATAGCAACCACCTAATGTATGATCATATTGATCATTGGTTTCGGACTACTAAAAAAAAGTGTTATACTGTCGACCACCTGACCTTATACCAAAATCTTGTCCAGAATGTAACAAATACTTTTCTGAAAACTGCATCAAAACCGGTTTAGCATACTTACATACATACAGACATATGTACATACATACAAACATATGGGTCAGTCGTTTTGACATGATATGACATATTAGTTTAACTCGATCATAAATAGCATATAAATTTTATGTGTTTTAAGTATATATTGTTGTAAAATAAACGAAGTTGAAGTCACTAAAAAGTATAAAATAAAAAACATCACAAAATTTTGTAAAAAAAATTAACTAAAGCTAAAACGATAATTTAGTAGTACATACATACCTGTATCGTTTAATAACGGATCCATGCGGACGACATCGTAGGTATCAATAATAATAAATAATAATAATAACGTAGGGGGTCAAAAAGTGGCAAAAGTTCTCTTACATAAAATAAATAATTGTTATTGCAAAAATAAATAATCGTAAATTATTGCTTACTTACTTTTTTGGTAAAATTTTTGCTAAACGATTATACAAGTAACTTCCTTACGAGTACCTACTTTGATAGACTGCTAAATAAAATCATAACCCTTCCTTTTAGCTTCGCTGTAGTCGGGAAAAAAAGGAAGGCTAAATGATTGATTCTTCTATCCATAGCTTCAGAACCTACCAGTACTACTACCTAGACAGTTACGAGTAATACATATATACCAAGACCTAGTAGGCATTTATCCTGCGACACGAAGAAGTCACTTGTTATGTTATAGGTACCTGATATAAAGTTACTACTCGTACATACCTAGTAGATAGGCATTTATGTTGCCACACTGACGGGTTATTATTATTTTTAATATCATCAAAATTATTTTATTTTATGTTCATACATGTTTTAATGATGTAGGTAAGTAATCAATTACCTACACTAGCATCCACATCATTATTCTAATACCTACCTAACGCAAGCGAACATTAGGCGTCCTCCACACTGCTGCGGTTTCCGCATGCGGCGCTGGTGCGCGAGCGAGATAGCGTTCTGCGTGTGTATAGCGATATCACGCTTGCACATCGTCGCCCCATGCGGTTTCGGCGCCAGTGTGATATACTTAGAGAGAGCGAGATAGATAGTACCTAATATCTGGCACGCACTCGTACTTACGCAGTCCTGCTAAGGGAACTAAGTGTTATCCAAACCCGAGGTTGCAGGTTCGAACCCGGGCGAGTACTAATGATTTTTTGGCTTATGTATTTTTTTACATCTTATTTTAGGCTATTTAATAATTTATTTATGGTTTCATCAAATTTATACCTCTACAAAAAAAAACGAAAAATAGAATGAAAAACAAAAAAAAACAAAAATCTGTATTACCTAGGTATGTAATATTGATACATCACATCATTGACATAATTTGTGTTGATTTGCTAGACATCATATAAAATGAAAAAATTGCATAAATATGTATGTATATTGCTTATTTTATTTATAAAGTTGTTTATAAAATATTACCAAACTTTAGATATTTCTACGACTATAATTGCTTAAAAAACTGAAGTTTTATATTTAGACTGAACATATTTTTTTAATAAAAAAATGAAAAAAGTTTTCAATTCCGAGATTTGATCCACCGACACCGGATTGTTTCTTTATTCACTTACTACCAAAGCCACGAACCACAAGGCTACCATTACATTGAAATTGATAACGAAATTTTCCATCCTTTTGTAATTGTTAGATGTGGGTGAAGCAACCAAAATACGCACACAAGCGTATCGTATAGTCGCGTAAAAATCGCCCAATTTTAGAAGACCTCCGGATCCATTCGTAATGAACGGAGCTGTAGGTCATCGTTTATTTGATATTTAATTTTTACGTAAATCAGACGGGAGCACAAGCGGCAAACGTCTGCCCTCTGTGACATTCGCCGGCGTTATGGGCTGGCCTCGCGTAAAAGACGGATTTATGACTTCGGCGCGTGAGGAAAAGAGAAGCGGAACGTGGAATGGTGGGCGTTTGAAATTGAATTTGTGAAATCAAAAATGGTAACAAATATTTGGATTTTATTATGAATACGATACGTTTTCGTTTAAGAGATATTAGAATACATGAAAACCTTTACATTAAAGTAAATAAGACTGCATAAAGATGTTTTGTTTAGTTGAACCAAGGAAAAAAAGAAAACTGAAGACGTAACTTTGGATTTATTTTCTATCGAGGAAAGTTTAAGCATTCGTGTATCGGGTTAGTAATCTGTTATATCACATAGTCAAGAAACATATATCCGAAAATCATATCTGTTAGTTTCCGATGCTTGCCACTATGACGTTTTAAAGATCGGGTTATTTTTCAAAATAGGGCCTTAAGTGGATTATCACACTGGGGCCGAAACCGGATGGGGCGACGGTGTGCAAGCGTGACAGCGCTATACACATCTAGAGCGCTATCTCGCTCGTGCACCGGCGCTGCATGCGGTAACCGCAGCAGTGTGAAAGCCGCCTAAGAAGCAGTCGTTGAACACTAAAGTCGGACCATACTAACTCTGCACCAAATTTTCATGCTCAATGTGGGACGACATAGTCGAACCTTTATGACAGCCGTCGACGTTTTGTCACTGCAGTCTATGTAGAGTTAGCGTAATCAAACCATAGTACAATTAACTTTGCTAAATTCCCGCTTTGTGTTAAAACCCCATTTTTTGTATACGAATTTTTTTTTACCTTATTTGAAAAGTTGCCTTTAAAGAAGTACATCTAGCACGGCGCCGTTCCTTAACAAGTTTTAATAGAAAGCCCGGTAGAAAGCATGAAAATTGTCATGCATGTAGCTTATAGACGGAGAGCTAGCCACGTCAGATATGACACAATAATGAGAGCGACGAAAGCCATCTCGTTAGTTTGCTATACTATGCTTATTTCTAGATCCGGACATCTAGCAGCACCAGCTAAAGTGGTGGAGGTCCAATAATGAAAATAACTTGAAGAAAACAAAGCCTAGAGTTCTGGTTTTAATGGAGTATTATGAGAAATTGTATAAATAATTAGATGATATCATTATCAAAACTTTCTGATGAGGGAAAGTAGTCCAAAATGACGTTTAATGTAATTCATAGTTTATTGCCTACTGTTTCTGCTTCCGAAATAATATGCAATGTATTTTTGTTCTAATGTTAAAATATAGGCCCTATCCTTTATATCTGAGACAACTTCGGCAGTTTTTACCTATTTTGGTATTGCTATTTTCCAATTTAAAACATTTTGCTAGTCTGTCACTTGGACCTCCACCCATTAAAAGCTGCCAGATGCCCGGGTCTAGCAATAAGGATAGTATAGCAATCGAACCAGATGGGTTTTGTTGCTCTCATTATTGTGTCATATCTGACGTGGTCAGCTCTTAGTCCATTACGGCGGCACAAAAAAGTAGAAACACCTCGTTAAAATGTCGTTTCTTCGCTTCCACCCATTTTGTGTCCCCAACTCAAACTAATAGCAACAGAACAATGAATAAAGGAAGACATTTCCGATTCAAATATAATGGATTCTCATTTCTTCCATGAAATCGAATTTTCTTAATATTCGCTGGATAGATTACTGATATTAGACGATAAGTCTTCTAAGAGTGGTTTTTAACGATGGAAAATTTATACGCTTATTTATGAGACTGATTACACTCGTATTTCAAATCTCACGGAGATCATAAATAAACCTGACACGATATGTTTTCTTTTAAATCCTTCCATGACAATTTGACAGTACGGGGATTTCAATACAAACTTACAAACTGTATGTCAAGTTACAATTCTAGTAGTAGTAGTAGTATAATACTATATTGTACAAGAAAGAAAAATACAACAGAAAGAATACATAATATTCGTACAAAGGCGGACTTATCCCTTAAGGGATCTCTTCCATTCAAACTTTGAGCAGTTGAGGGAGAATTAGAACTGGTAGACATACCTAGCTGTACAAAACGGCAATCATTCACCATTCTTTCCGTAGGATTTAAAATATGGGGTCAGTGTCAGTGAGGGCAAGATTTAAAATGCTTTATCGGAGTTTTTAAAACATATTCAGTGTCTTTTTTCGCGGGATCAAGCTCAGAAAATAATGTCTCACAAATTACAGTCTTCATTTAAAATTTTCATTTAGATTTAAATTCTCCCTTCCCATCTGTTGACTTATTTTTTGAAAAGTATCTTTAAACCTCGAGTTTAAGACGTTCTGTGAACACCGCTCAGTCGAAAACGGAAAACTTTTATAACGAGGTGATAATGATCAATAGATAAATGGTGGCTCGCAAGGCGCCTGTAATCGGGATATCGATGGCTGGCTGACCGGGGAAACTACGTAGGGTTGCCTCACATACGTAATTTTTTATTTTAATGAAAAACAAACAAAAGTAAAACTACATTTGTGCCTTTAATTAAAGGTTCGCCAAACTGCGATGAATCTTAATCTATGCAAATGAATACAAATCTATGAAAAGAAAATGTTAACAGCATTAAATACATTTAAGAAAGAACTATCAACTATTTAGTTGGTTTTTACTGCTGGTATCTATGAGTACTTCTATTAATTTTAAATTCTCCTATGTAATCTCTGACTCCTTTAAGCGCAATTCATGTAGCGAGCGAGACAATTCCCGGCGTTTACATCTCTTTCTGAGTAATTTAATGCACAAACTGAAATGAAATTGACTGTTTCGCACCATTTTCGTCTATCAAGGTAGTATAAGGTAACAAAACCACATTCAGGTAATCGCTCCGAAATTTCATCTCGCATTTCCGCTCTCTTTTTCTTCCTTCATTGAAGAGGATTTATGTTCAATGGCTGACAAAACGTAACGTCCGGGTGAAAAAAATACGAATCACTGTTTTGATAATGTAATAATAAACGGTCTCGCCATATAAGCTGTTTACAAGCTTATCTTTTCTCAAAGATAAGATCTACCACATAATAATCAAGTTCTGATTCTGTAACGCGCGTCTGAGTCAAGAATTTTCGCAACGAATTGCGACAACCCTAAGCGTCCTCTGGGAGAAAACTTCAAATCGCCTAACTCTAATCGGTCTGACACCGTCCGGGTTCCATCAGGGTTTCTGCAGACTCACTATATTCTCTATTTTACTTTATTTAGGTACATAAGTAGAAGATATCTTCTCTCACTGAGGCGGCCATTTATTATCATTTAAATCAAGATTTTTGCAACCAAATTGCGACAACCCTAAGCGTCACCTGGGTGAAAAATACAAATATGATGCCCCTCTCTAATCGGTCTCATACCGCCCGGGTTCCATCACGGTTTCTGCAGACTCACCACATTTTCTATTTTACTTTATTTAGGTACTTATCTTCTCTCACTGAGGCGGCCACTTATTTTCATTTGGATCAAGATTTTTGCAACCAAATTGCGACAAGCGACAACCCTAAGCGTCCTCTGGGAGAAAAATACAAATCGCCTCGTTGTTAATGCCCTCTCTAATCAGTCTTACTCAACAAAACCCGGGTTCCATCACGGTTTCCGCAAACTCACCATATTTTCTACTTTACTTTATTTAGGTACTTATACTTTCTCACGTAGGCGGTCAATTATTATCATTTGAATAAAGATGTTTTGCAACCAAATTGCGACAACCCTAAGCGTCCTCTGGGAGAACTAGAACAAAACAAATGGCCTGGTTGTTAATGTCCCTCTCTAATCGGTCTCACACAGCTCGGGTTCCATCACGGATTCTGCGCACTCACCATACTCTCTATTTCTTATCTTCTATAAATCGTGGTTTCTCTTTCGGTCGAGTTTACGGGGTAACGGGTCTTGCTTTAACAATGTTTACATGCCGGAATAATATCTTTTGTTGTTTTTTTTTTTATACCAAATCGGTTACTGAACCCTATGGATGCCTGTACCTCCAGGGTGTGTTACCGCTCCGTAAAATCTAAACTTTGCAAAATGAAGCCTTCTAAAATCCGTGATTGTTTTTGGGAAAACGTTTCCAGATGTTTTTGTTGTATTACACCTACCGCAGTATAATATGTATTGTCAAACTAATATTTCGCTAGAGTTCATCATATAACTGTTATATATATAATTTACAGTGAATAACATTTTATTTCACACACTACAACGCCGAAGAATTAAATTGGCCTTCTGCTTTTGAAGGTGTCTACGTCTGTAACACGATCCCGCTGAAAATTGAAGTGAGCTGGCGCAAGCTTGCTTATTTTGACAATATTGCCAATATTCGTGTGAACTTGTATCTCATATTTTTATTTTGAACGGGTCGGGACTTTATTTAGAATCTTTTCAGAGTTTGATATTGTAAAAGAAGTGAATTCTACCACTACAAATGTTTGAGCAATAAAGGTTTGTTAACTTAACAGAAAAGTACTTATATATGCACATAATTATACCTATTTAACTTTTTCGTAGTCCTATCCGACGTCCGATATTGGATTAGACAATGAGAAAACGCTCGGACAGTGGTCAGAGTGGGATACCCATACTTATTATAAATGCGTAAGTATGTCCTGACGGTAATCTTCACGCTTAAACCGCTGACACGATTTGGTATGAAGATAGTTTAAGTCCCGGGGAAGGAGAAAGGATAGTGTTTATCCCAGAAGTCATCCCTTAACACATACAGTGCCGAAAACCCGACTATCGGGTATTTTATGATTTCGTTCCCAGGCCGGACGACCCGATAGTCGGGATCGTGGTACTACAGCTTTATATGACGAATTTTTTGTGGCCTGGCGCGGATGTCTTGTTTGGCTGGGTGGCAATGAATGTGTTAAGGGGGTCAAAGGAAGTGGAAGTTTGTATGGAAATGTTGCTCACTGTTGATATGAAATAGCATATGCGCTAAATTAATATTTGCTTTTAGATTTTACTAGGAGTTTTATTAATTCCTTATGGCGAATGTAGATCCCACGCAGACGAAATCGCGGATGTTTGGGCTAGTAATATTATAAATGCGAAAGTGTGTCTGTCTGTCTCTTCACGCTGAAACCGCTGAACTGATTTAGATGCAATTTGGTATGAAAATTTGAAGATAGTTTAAGTCCCGGGGAAGGTCATTCATACGATAGTTTTCATCCCAGAAATCATCCCAAAAGGGGGTGGAAGTTTGTATAGCATTGTTGTTCACTGTTGACTTCAAATAGCATATATGCTAAATTAATATTTTATTTGCCCTTAGATTTTATTAAGGCGTTTTATTAATTCCATATATTCCACGCAGACGAAGTCGCGGGCAAAAGTGTTTATATATTTGCGCCTTATTAAAAAGAAGTTCATGTACGAATGTACGTGAACCAAATGCATCCAGTTAAATTCTTAAATAGGGACGTTTCGGGCGTCACGTATCTCATTCGGTACGTGGCCCTCACGCAGGTGTTTACAATAAGCGCCCCGGATTGCCAGTTGCTGAATCTTATTATACTTGAAAGGTCTATTTAAATACAGCCTTAGCTAAATTTACTGAGATATCTTAGCTTAAGGTCTAAGAATAGGTGTCATTATAAACAATGTAACAGTTACACCATACTCCTGTTTTAACGCTAAAGTTAGACGGTCGCCAACAAGGCTGCCGACGGTCCAAGGTCACTCTGACCTTGGTTGGTGCTTCATTCAGTTTTGCTGGAAACAACTGTCTACACGGTCTGTCGAGACCAAGGTCGCTCTGTCGGAGGAGCTTGTTGGCGACCGTCTAGCAGACGGTTATAGCTACAAAGCGATTGATGGCCTGCAGCAGTCGCCTTTGCTTTGGCATGCGGTTGGATGTTTCAGAAGATAATTGGCGACGATTCCGCATACGGTGATAAATAATCAACTTACCTGAAACAAATGAAAACATCATAAGTTTAAACTAGTAACTTTAATAAAAACCGGCCAAGTGCGTGTCGGACCACGCATAATGGAGGGTTCCGTAGCTTCAATGGAATAAAAACCAAACTAATACCAAAAGGTCGTATCTGATGCCTATGGAAGAAGTTTTTTGAAGGTAACTCGAAAAGACAGCTCTTAGTCCATCAGTCATACTACCTAACTGTTTCAGTAATTAAAAGAAACCGGCCAAGAGCGTGTCGGGCCACGCTCAGTGTAGGGTTCCGTACTTTTCCGTTCGTTACAGTAAGTGTCCCCACTTAAGAGTTAAAACAACACCGCCATGTATGATATGATATGAGCGTTCCACGTACAGCGACATCTATCGGCAAATTAAGTAAACTATTGCGCGCGAGATTAAAGTATGGAAGATGATTTTTATGGGATAATTCATTATTGCGTGAACCGATTTTCACCGTTTTTACTTTATTGATTAACGTGCTTTCAAACGTTATTTCATTGTGATTTTGTAGAAATTACAGGTACAATAAACACCTGCTTATACGGTTAAATTACAAACTTAGTTTCTTTAGTTCTTAGTAAATTATTCAACCTATCAAGTTCAAAATAATTTTCCTAGAAAGTTTTTATAAAGTTCTACTTTGAGATTTTTTTCATATTTTTAAAACTTATGGTTCAAAAGTTAGAGAGGGGGGACACATTTATTTTTACTTCTGGAGCGATTATTTCCGAAAATATTTACATTATCAAAAAATGATTTTAGTAAACCCCTATTCATTTTTAAATACCTATCCAACAATATATCACACGTTAGGGTTGAAATGAAAAAATAAATCACTCCCCACTTTACGTATAGGGGAGGTACCCTAATAAAACATTTTTTTCCACTTTTTATTTTACCACTTTGTCGGCGTGATTGATATACATATTAGTACCAAATTTCAGCTTTCTAGTGCTAACGGTCACTGAGATTATCCGCGGACGGACGGACGGACGGACGGGCAGACATGGCGAAACTATAAGGGTTCCTAGTTGACTACGGAACCCTAAAAAACCACTTTAAATATCATTAAAAAAATCTTGACAAGTGAAGTCATAATATATTTCATTCTGTATAATCTTATGATGCCTAAATAAAAGAATTTTACTACAACTGATTATTTCTAGGTTTTTCTTGTTTGTTCAATATTACTGTTTTACATGAGACTCGTACCCCACCTGTACAGCTACATAAACAAAATGGCGGTCGTTCACCCCCTTAACGACGTACAAGTACATACACTGACGTGATAAAGAATTAACGCGTCCGCCCCGCCCACCGCCGCTGGTATGTTTTACTAATTCAAAAATTGCCCCTTTACCGGAACGGTTTCAATGATCGATAACTAGCCAGGTTCCATTATGGTCGGCGTTTAACTATTTTTAGTTTTTCGACCGATTCATAGTGGAAAATTATAGTACTGTATGCTGCTTCATAAAATAAAAACATATTTTTTTAAAGAATCGCGTTTGTAGGGCTTCCACTTGGTTGACGGACACAACACAAGATGACTAACAGTCTTTCAAATATAGCAGAGAAAATAAATACGTTCTATGGTCTGTAGTGATTGCCTATCCAAGATTATGGTACGTAAAGGAAAACAGTGAAAAACACCTTTACTAGAAGGCCAATACGCACGTTCTGAGCGTTATCGCTAGCTGTCAGTGTCAAGCATGTAAAGACCTCGATACACAATGGCCCATCATGGGCCAGTCTAAGGGACACAGCTATACGACGGAAGGAGATCGCAATATCGTTAGCTCCCTCTAACGCATAGCTGCGTCCCTTAGACTGGCCCATGATGGGCCATTGTGTACTGGCAGCTTAAGGTCTTTCCACTGGGGTGGAGTTGAGGGGAAACACCATTAGGCTGCCTTTCCGCTGAGGCGGGGTTGTGTGGAGGATCATGCTGGTTGATTCCCGCAGGTCCCTCTCATCTCCACCTGAGTGAAAAGGCAGCCTAAGACAAACACATTGCAGCGACATTTGTCACTAGAGTTACACGAGCGTCGTCTGAGCGATTATTATAGGCATTGCAAGCTATTGTATGAAAATGATCTACGATTACACGAAAAAAACGCTTGACGCGCACCTGTATAGACACTTCCACCCAGCCGTAAAATACGATGCGATCATACTTGCGACTTGCGACCTCGACTGTACGACCATACTTACTTTTAGCCGTGACTTCGTCTGCGTGGTATTAACATCCGCCATAAAGAATTAATGAAATGTCTTAGTAAAATCTCATAGCAAATATTCAATTAGAGCACATGCTATTTTACGTCTACAGTGGGCAACAATTCCATATAAGCTTCCATCTCCCTTTTCACCCCCTTAAAGGATGATTTCTGGGTTAAAAACTATCCTATGTCCTTCGCCGGGACTAAACTATCTTCATACCAAATTCGATCTAAATCGGTTGAGCGGTTTAAGTGTGAAAAGGTAACAGACAGACACACTTTCGCATTTATAATATTATAGTATGGACTTAAACGCTCTAAATTATCGCTCGTCGCTGGTAGCGTGGAAACGCGCTAAACCATTTTTCGTGGCCAAAACATTAGGCGTGTAATGAAAATGAAGGCGCAACACAAAAATGACCTTGTTAACTCCAGCCGTGCGTTCATTATTTTTGAGCATCATCATCATCATCATCATCAGCCTATTTTAGTCCACTGCTGGACATAGGCCTCCCCCAATGAGCGCCATAGCGCCCTGTCTTCAGCTTGCCGCATCCAGCATCTGCCTGCAGTCTTTCGCAGATCGTCATCCCACCTTGCCAGAGGGCGTCCTACACTACGTTTGCCGAGTCGCGGTCTCCACTCAAGAACACGTTTACCCCAGCGGTTGTCGGTTCTTCGCGAGATATGGCCGGCCCACTGCCACTTCAGCTTGCTAATTCTTTGAGCTATGTCGATAACTTTGGTTCTCTGTCGGATGTATTCGTTACGAATCTTATCCTTCAGAGAAACTCCGAGCATAGCTCTTTCCATAGCTCGCTGAGCGACTTTGAACTGGTGGACCAGCCCTACCGTGAGTGTCCACGTCTCAGCTCCGTAGGTCATTACGGGTAGGACGCACTGATTAAAAACTTTCGTTTTCAAGCATTGCGGTATGGATGACGAGAAGACTCGGCGTAGTTTTTGAGCATGGCATTCTCTTTTATTTCCACCGTGAAATAAAAAGTAATGTCTTGATTTTGTATAAATACATTTTTGGCCGCGAGCCGCCTCGTCGTGTTTCCCGTGCAAAAGATTTAAGAAGAATAGATGCGGAAAAATTGGTCTAAGAGCTGGCCACGTCAGATATGACACAATAATGAGAGCAATGAAACATGTCTTGTTAGACTGCTTTACCATCATTATTGCTAGAGCCGGGCATCTGGCAGCTTTTAATGGGTGGAGGTTAGAGTGACAGACCAACAAAGTTTTTAAGTTAGAAAAAAGTAATACTAAAATAGGTAAAAACTGCCAATGTTGTGTCATTTATAGAGGACAGGGCCTATATTTTAACATTAGATTAAAAACAATTGTCTATTATTGCGGAAATAAAAACAGTAGGAGACTAACAAAAAATTGCATTATACATTATTTGGCACTACTTTCCCCCAACAGAAACTTCTGGATAAACTGGATGATAAAATCTAATCAATTACATAATATTCAACAATATCGTATCAAACCCAGAACTCTAGGACTTGTTTTCTTCAAGTTATTTGCATTCTTTGACCTCCACCACTTTACAGCTGCCAGATGTCCGGATCTAGAAATAAGCATAGTATAGCAAACTGACTAGAGGGGTTTCGTTGCTCTCATTATTGTGTCATATATGACGTGGCCAGCTCTCCGTCTAAATATGTATGGCTCAAATAGCTCATATATTCATAGAACCCAAAGAGTGTGTTAACGATGGGGAGTTAGGAAACCATCGAGTCCCTTTAACCGTAAACTTAGTGAAACCTCCTTTATATTAAAGGGTCAGCAACGCGCACGTAACACCTCTGGATTTGCAGACTTCCATAGGCTACGGTGCTGCCTCCCATCAGGTGGCCCGTATGCTTGTTTACCACTGTCGTGGTATAAAAAGACGGCGCTCTTTTCACTCGCACGGTCAATTATGATTGAAGGTTGAGCCTCAGCAAAAACTTACATACCTACCTATCTGTATATATCTTAATAACTAGTGATTATTTTATCACTAGTTTGCTGTTCTTTCTCAAGCACCAATGGAGCGGCAGCTGACCTTCACGAGACCTCATTCTACATTGTCCTTAACCAATTCCCAAGTTATCGCTTGTGACGCGATTGGTCATGAAATTTTATTCCTGGCTTACAGACCATTATAGATACCATATCTAAATATTCCAAGGTCCCGTTATTGCCAGTTTCAGTGGACCCTATTGTTATTGTGCGTCGTAACCGAGTATGTTCTCTTATTGCAAACATCCGTGGATATATCTCAAGATTTCTTGTATCTATTCCCGTGTTTACTTTGGCCCTTATTGTGTGATGTCGGCTGCCAATCTCTTCGGGTTGGTTGGGCTGTGTAATTAATGGTGGATATGTTGAATTAGGAATATTGGACTTTTCTCGTACCTTCAACACTTTTCTGGAGGTTTTAGGAAATACTGTACATTTCTAAAACATAAGGGGAAAAGTTGTATGAAATAGTCAGGGTTACGTAGTGTCACTTGCACTTTTTATTCGAAGACCCAAACATTCTAGAAAAAACACTACAGCTTAAACCTTTTTGTAACACCATAGAAGATATATACAGCATCAATGCAAGACCCTCTATAGAAGGCTGTTTTATATTCCCTATAACATATGTATGTAGTTCAGACCTATCGCGACCCGCAATTTATTTCGCTTTCGATCGTTTTACCCCCTTTGTCCACATATATTTTGTTAAGGGGGAGACAGCATAGTTTTCGTGATAAGGGGATACTCGACCCGGTCCATTTGTAACGCGGACTAAACGGAGTTTCATAAATATCGCATCCCGAATACTCTCGCGTGACGAGTTCAGAGTGTAAATAAAACAGGATGACATTTTGAATACGAGTTGATTTCATACTGACATCATTCGGAGTGCATCTAGGCCTTCTAGCTCGTACTAAGGTTTATTCGTGCGATCGAGATGCGCTGGGCGTGATGTCACTACCTATTAGAACAATTTGTAAAGTTCAGACAAAAATTAAAAAGACAAAATACCTTTATTCATTAACACTTCCCGCGCCGCAGTTTGTTACGCGCTACCTCAAAGAGTTCTTACACAGTGGCTGTCTATATTATTTATAGTCTCTGGCGCTACGCTCGTAGATATTTTCAGCGTTTTCCCGCTTTGAAGAGGAAAGTGGGCACGAACAAAGAGTCCGCCTAGCTTAAAATCTAAATATTACAGATTCCTCTTTTTTTATTAACCCCAATATCCTCTTTTTTTATTAACATGAGATTTATACAAATTGCGATTCTGACATTTGACGTCATAAATCGTATATGACGTATCGTATTGACAATAATCAATATCATTTCATATCTTTGACTTCTATTCTATATCCAATTTTTTTATCAATAGACATGAAATTTTTTTAACATGTAAAAAAATACACCTATTTAATGAAAAATACAAAAACAATATTAAAGAAATTTACAATTAAAGCAATAAAATCTATAATCTTGACTTGAACTTGATAGAATATGTTCGAGTCTAACAAGTTTTGTAGTGAAATTGGAATTCTTTTCTGGTTAGACTACAGCATGTTCGGAAAATCGCGCCGTCACGTGCTAATACGGATCGTTTGTTGCCTTTTTGGGCCCGCGGAATGTGCGTCGTCACACAATGGAGGGTCGAGGTGACGTCACGAGTATCCTATACGTCACTGATGGGCTTTGAACTTATTTGAACCCCTATAGTGGGGGAACCCAAGAGGAGATTTTTGGAGTTACTCGAGTGCGCAGATTAAGATATACCTAGTGATATCTTGCAACTCGTGGAGATCTCCCTCAAACAGTTTTAGCCGAAGCCTTTGGTGGGTTGGTTAGTGGGCAGTTAAAAAAAATATTGGTGGATTGTGGATTCGATCATTTTGTTTTAAGTTGATCCTTTGATTGTGCTAGTACATAATCTGACATTTGTCTTTAGGAATTTTCTTAATCTGACGGATTCAGTTTTAATTTTGAGGTTATTGTATGAAGGATATCGTAAATTTCAATCCCATCATCCATTTTGTCAGATTATATCATAGATCATAGGATTATCTGAAGCGCTCGAGCAAGTGTATGTGTGAACTTTTGTTTGTTTAAAATCTTTGAAAGCCTATAGAAGCTACCCTCACCGATGAAAGTATATACATTACGTAAACTTTATTTCTTTTTACAACGTAGTCTCAAAACGGTCTAGGTCCTGACGACGCTCGAGTGACTCCAAACTTAGCATCATGGGCTCTCCTATTGCTAGAATAATGACGTTGTCGCGCGCGACTACATACTTCGAGTCACACTTAAAGCTTGGAATCGCGCGCGACAATGTCAATCATGCTAATAGGGCTGGCTGGTGCTAACCTGTGATAATAAACAGTAAATTGAATGACTTCAAAATAATTATAGGTCATTTTGGTCAGTGTTAAGAACCTAAATGTCTTTTACGTCACACCTGGCCATAACGCGAGTTTTGCCGCACGCTACGCGTACGGTAAAACTCGCATAATGTTCAGGTAGAGACGTAAAATTGTGTACTGACCACGGTCAGTAAAAAAGAAAGCCCTCTATCGCATATTTACAACCCTCGCCTGCGGCTCGGGTCACAAAAATACCTGCGCTTTCGGGCTTTCTTTCTTTTACAGTCCTTGGTAAGTAATGTACTATTGTTGGCAGTATATTTAACGAACTTATTAAAAATTTTGGTGGATTACGAGGGTTGCTACTTATATATCCGGAAACAAAAAAACAAACAAACGTACACGGCTGAAAATGGTTTTATTGTTTTTCAAAGTATTCCCCTTGATGATCTATGCACTTTTGCATTCGCGTGAACCAATTTTTAAAGCACTTCTGCCACTCCGCCTGAGGTACCTCCATAACGTGTTGTTTGAATGCGTCGACAGCATCTTCAGCGGTCGAAAATCGTTGACCGCGTAATTTATTCTTTATATTGGGAAATAAATAAATATCGTTGGGTGCCAAGTCAGGGCTGTACGGCGGATGACCCGTTAATTCCACATTTTGACCCTCCAAAAATAGAGTTGTTTCGCGTGACGTATGACAGCTGGCATTGTCATGATGAAGAATGATTCTTCGTCGCTGGTTAGTTTTACGAATTTGTTCAAATACTTCCGGTAAGAAAATGGTCGTGTACCACTCTGAATTAACCGTTCTACGGTTTTCTAGTGGCACTGTAGCTACATGGCCATTAATACCGAAGAAGCAGGCCACCATTTGTTTCAATGTACTTTTTGCACGAGTAACTTTCGTAGGGTTCGGCTCATTTTGAAACACCCATACCGTTGACTGTTGCTTCGTTTCGGGATCGTATGCATAGATCCAGGATTCGTCACCTGTATAGATGTTATAAACGGCTTTTGAGTCACCATGGTTATATTTTTTTAACATTTTATTGCACCATTCGACGCGAGCATCTTTTTGCTCTTTTGTTAAGTTGTGGGGTATCCAACGCGAACAAATTTTTTTTACAGCCAAATAATTATGTAATATGCTATTAATGCTGGTCATAGAAATACCCAGAGTCGCCTCTATCTCGCGGTACGTAACATGTCGGTCGTCCATTATAAGTTTTCGCACAGCCTCGATATTTTGTTGTACAACGACCGATTTCGGGCGACCTGCCTTAACTTCGTCCGTAAGCATACTACGTCCGCGATTGAACTCACTAAACCAGTGATACACAGTAGTTTTAGATGGGGCTTCATCACCAAAAGTTGAAGTTAGTTGATCTATGCACTGTTGTTGCGTTAAACCACGCCGAAAATCATAATAAATCATAGCACGAATATTTTCACGAGTGAGTTCCATTCTTGCTGCGAGATGACATTTAAAACCCGTCAAAAACAAAACACGAGCGTTAATAAGAAAGAAAAAATATACCGGCCAGTACTTAAAAAAGTTCAAATTTTACCATGGAGGTCAAATATGCTATTTAAGAAGATTGTAATCCCGGTTTCCGGATATATAAATAGCAGCCCTTGTATTTATTGGTACCGTTTGCTGACGGCTATCCACATTTTTTTTTAATTCGTATTGTATGCACTCCTGTGTACACTGCGATTATCTTTAGTTTACGATGGACACATGATTTTTATACATTTGATTTTCTACCTTGTTGTCCTGATCACAAAGTCAACATTAAAAGCATTACACTATTGGGTGCCGTGTTTTAAATATCGATTTTATTTTGTTCGTGATAAGGTAGAATTTCAAACGGATAAAAACTATCTGTCAAGTTTTAACTAGCTTTGCAATACCTGTAGAAGCTTGAATGAAGAATGTATTTAGCTAGTGAGCTAAAATAATAGCTGCTAGCAAAATTATTAAAAGCTACAGAGTTTGCATGAAGCACGGGATGAACTCATGTCCAATAAGGCATAGATACAGTGAGAAATGTTTTTCCATGACAAAGTGTTTATGCCACTGATTTAAGATTGATATTTGCCTGGCCTGTTAAAAAAACCTATAAAGAGGATGTATTCTCCATATGATATAATCCTTTCGGCTGTAGTCATTATATCTATCAAGAAAATACCTGGACCGTAATTCAGAAAAAAAACTTAATCCCCTAAGCCCTTACAACGTATTTACGTCGACGTCAGGGGTAAATAAACATAGCGGCTTAAACAGCTTTACCCCGCTAAGCCAAAACGTCAATCTCTATACATGCTACATCATGACTTACGACATTTTGGTTTAACAAGACAACTTAGGGCTGTCGAGTCCCTAAACTGCTACTCTGGAAAAGATAACGCCATGTCACCTCTGGAATTAACTAGCGCGATTTCCGTACTTTTTTTTTAAATGTTTTACCGCCTTAAAGCCATCGTATGAGTATATAATACCCATATGACACGGGTGTAGCAGAAGCACGGCTTCTTTTACTCGCTGATATATTTTTATATTTTTTATTTATTTAATAAATCTTACATCTATCATTACAGTTGCCCAATACGATAGTGTAGGCCTTCAAAAAGTTTAACATAGTGATAAGTATATAGTAAAAATTTAATAACAATTTCAATTTCAAAATGTACAGTAACATAACAAACAAATATATAGTGACTTTAACTTTTTCACAAAACCATTTCATTACTTTAACACTAGAACTATACACCATTATTCGCCAGATTTTTTTAATAACACGACGGTGGCAAACAAGCATACGGCCCGCCTGATGGTAAGCATCTACCGTAGCCTATGGACACCTGCATTTTCTGTAGGGTGAAAGTTCTTCCCCCGTCGGGTTCTGCTCCAGATTTGAGCGAGATGACATTCGCTGTGCTGTGCCCTACCACATATAGCGAGATGACATTCTCAGTATCCATTCCTCTCTTATGGACGTACTTTAAGAACATACCCGTGTCCGGATGTAGTTTAAGGACATACCCGGGTCCAAACGATTAAACGCTTTTATTTCCTTATGTGCATTTTTAATACCGATTTGCTAAACGACCTTGTGTATGCTCGTTCATTTATATCACTCTCGATGACAGCTTTCTCCACTAGTTTTTTCGCAAATTTATGCAACAGTGGTAAATTTCTGTAGTTCCTTATAAAAAACAACATTATTTTATATATGCCATTGGTAATTAGTCAGCAAAACCCAAATAAATGTCCGAGTCCGCGACCAAAGCGCATAAATCCATCCATCCGGAACGGGACGCAGTAACATTGTATCTAATGCGCAGTTACCCGTCTACTTGATATACGGACTGACACACACACTGATTTACAACGGGACATTAGGATATATCGAAATATCAATAATTTCTGAGCCTCTCAATAATTTAAAAGCGCTGGTGGCCTGACGGTAAGACCTCAGACTTTCAATCCGAAGGTCGCGGGTTCAAACCCCGGATTGTACCACTGAGTTTTTCGAAACTTATGCACGAAATATCATTTGATATTTACCAGTCACTTTTCGGTGAAGACAACATCGTGAGGTAACCGGATCTAATCCCAAAAGGCCTAGTTTCCCGTCTGGGTTGAAAGGTCAAATGGCAGTCGCTTTCAAAAAAGTAGTGCCTACGCCAATTCCTGGGATTGCCGAGCGGACCCCAGACAGAGCAAAAAGCTAGGACAAACGCTAGGAAGAAGAAGAATAACTTCTGAGCCTCTTAGTATTTAGTCCTTAGTATTACTGAAAATTATAAAAAATAAATACAAATATTCTTTTTTGCATGTGTCAATAAAATAATACAAACCATAAAAAATAGAAGCAGACGATAATCAGTATTCAGTCATATCACTAGAGAGTAATCTCTTCCAGAAAACCTTTGGGTAGCGGGAAACTAGTAAAAAACTGAGAAAAACAAAATATTAAGACTCCGATAATATGGTGTAAAAAAATAAGCAATAGACTAATAAACTAAATATGTATTGTATGGATTATAATGTTAGGAATTAAAACAAAATCTAAAAACATCTTAAACATTCGAATGAGATTAAAACAATAATCGTAAATCATCGAGCTAATAAAGTACTAATAAAATAAGATTCATCGTTGAATAGAGAAAGCTTTTACAAAACTGTAGAGGAAACCATTAATGGCATTCATCATTCGATAAAAATGTATACATATATCAAATAGAAAATATTATATTTCAACGGCAGTCTTATATTTTGCCATTTTTTAATATACCGAGTCTTTCTACAATATGGCAATGTGTAATAGTAAATTACAGCAGAGGCTGGGAAAAAAGGTATTTCTGGCCAAGTAGGTAGTATAGGGATACAAGGCAGGTGATCCGCTTTCACGCCGAGGCATGTATAGTGCTTTTAAAAATATGCGCAAGAATAAGAAGTCCAGTACAAATTATTCATTTCTCAAGCTATCAAACAGCGTGTTTCGTAAGATATTTGTCAAGCTATCAAACAGCGTGTTTTGTAAGATATTTGTCAAGCTATCAAACAGCGTGTTTTGTAAGATATTTGTCAAGCTATCAAACACCGTGTTTTGTAAGAAATTTGTCAAGCTATCAAACAGCGTGTTTTGTAAGATATTTCTCAAGCTATCAAACAGCGTGTTTCGTAAGATATTTGTCGAGCTATCAAACAGCGTGTTTCGTAAGATATTTATCAAGCTATGAAACAGCGTGTTTTGTAAGATATTTGTCAAGCTATCAAACAGCGTGTTTTGTAAGATATTTGTCAAGTTATCAAACAGCGTGTTTTGTAAGATCTTTCTCAAGCTATCAAACAGCGTGTTTTGTAAGATATTTGTCAAGCTATCAAACACCGTGTTTTGTAAGATATTTCTCAAGCTATCAAACACCGTGTTTTGTAAGATATTTCTCAAGCTATCGAACACCATGTTTTGTAACATATTTATCAAGCTATCAAACACCGTGTTTTGTAAGATATTTCTCAAGCTATCGAACACCGTGTTTTGTAAGATATGTCTCAAGCTATCGAACACCGTGTTTTGTAAGATATTTCTCAAGCTATCAAACACCGTGTTTTGTAAGTTTAAAATTTCGACCATGCGTTATGCGCTGCTGACTGTGCAAAACTCATCACCAAATTTTGAAAATCAACATTGAACATTTTAGTTGATTTCAAAGAGGATGCAGTGTTGACGACCCTATGTATCTTTAGCCGTCAACATAGTGAATCCACCTTTATATTAAAGGGTCAGCAACGCGTGTGTGATACGTCTGAAGTTGCAGGCGTCCACAGGCTACGCTAACTACTTACCATCAGGCGACCCGTAAGCTTGTATGGCATCGTTGTGGTTTCAAAAGTTTTGTTTTCACATTTACATCGTTAAACTAGACAATACACAGCAGTCAAACGGCCAGTTATTCGGTCCGTTAGTTCAATACGTTAATCGTAGTTTTACGAGGGGCACGTTCGCTACATTAACTTTTTATCGTTTTTATTGTCTGTTTAGTTTAGATGATGATGCTGTATGCGGTTTATTGTATAGTCAACAAAATTTAGAGCCAGTGGCACGAACCACACTAGCTTGACGAGCTGATCAACGTTAAATATGGCGGAGCAGCTGTCACCTCATAGAAAACTGTTAAACTTATCATGCAAGTAAATTTTACCGAAGACGATGACGTTAACTGAGGGTTTGATGCAACCGGCTCTAAGTGGCTACTATGGGACAAGTCGTCCCGGCTGGCAAACCCTCCATACAAAACCAATTTCTTTTTTGCGAGAAAATGCTTTTTTCTTAGTTTTTCATTATTAGAATACGATACCAATTATGCCCTTAAACGGATCACCAGAATTTTTGTTTAACCTTGTATTGTATGTGCGTAAAGAAAAGTGTTGCGTTTTACATGGGAACTATGAATTTTACGACACTTCTCTTCTGGCAAAATACTATAATTTGACAGACGTAATGAGATTGTTTTTTTTTTATTTTTTATTAATGGCTTTTACTCCTCGCCTATTTTAGCGAGGTGAATCCTGCCAATGTCAGGGTGTACTTATGATTTTATTAATTGTTGTAAAATAAAATAAAAGCAACGTTGTTCGGTTAAGGCCTTGTTGATTGTAAAGTGATAGCCTCCTTACAAACACGTGGGTGTCCGGGACCCCGGATAACCGTTTGTTTAACTAAAGGGTGGTTACTCGCGTTTTGGTACTAATTTTTCATTAGCTGCACACTTGTTCGTTAGGTCACCGCACAATAAGCTATCAATATTACACACTGAACTACGTAAATGAGCAAAAAACAAAAAACTATTCCAAAGACGACGCAGCCATCTTGAAGCTCAAAACGGTTATCAATGTCAATGAGTTTGTTTGAGTTCTTTATTTAATTTCACTAATAGGGACCGTTAGCGACGTCAGCTCATATTCAAGTGCATGTGCACCGGTATATGAGCTGACTAGCCAAAACCGTCCGCCTTTAGTCCCGCTGTGTTGTACTGTCTACTCGTGGTGAAGACAATATGTTAATTCTTACTTGTATATTCTTTCCATCCGTCACCCTAGGTATAGAGGACACTACCATTAGCTAAACACTTTAATGAACTTCTTCATAGTTAAGATGTAATTCCACTTGCGCTATGTAACCTTTTCATTTTAACAACCGCTCAATGTCAACAACGCTTGGGAGCAAAAAAATGTCGCAAACAGCCAAATTGCAGAAACGTATATCACAAACTTATAAATGCATCAGGCTAAACCATTTTCTATCGCATCCTCACACCAACTGCAAGTTAAACGTAAATGCGACCTCCGGTAAAAGTAAGTTGGTCCGTCGTCTCGTGGGGATGTATTCTCAGATCGCACGATAATTAGACACGCCCATCATCGGCATCAGGCGACGGGGGTTGATTAATTGTCCTATTTTTTGGAGAAAAACTTCGTTAAATTCTGATTGAGCGATCGTTGAGTCTGCGCTACGTTGACTCGGGTAATGTTGAGGTCGCGTACCTAGTCGAATGCTCAAACATCCAGTGTTTTATATGTAGAAAAAAACTTTCCTATAACATTACAAGTATATAATAGCTTTTTCGCTGGTTTTCGCTACCAATTTTGCAAATACATTCGATAGTTAAAGTACATACGAGTATCACACCTCGGACCCCGCGTAGGTAGGTAACATGACGCAATTTTTTTTATACCACGACGTTGGCAAACAAGCATACGGCCCGACTGATGGCAAGCAGCTACCGTAGCCTATGGACGCCTGCAAGTAAAGAAGTGTCACAAGCGCGTTACCGACCCTTTACAAAAAGGAGGATTCACTATGTTGACGACTAAAGGATCAAGATGCTCCCTCGTCGTCAACGTCATATTTTCTTGATATGTGTGTTCGAAGCACGAAAATCGAACCGTGTAAATGCCCCTTTATCATTACTCATTTCGAGGCCATTTTACGCTGGTTAAGAAGAAAGCAACTAGAATTCACTCTGCGGTGATGAAACTGCTTTTTACCGCGATTATGTAGATGGCCAGTTAGAAAAAGAAAAACATGTTAGTGAGGCGGAAAATTAAGACTTAATCTAACGAAAAGATTGCGATAAAGATCGTTACTTCTGCCGTATTTAAGACTCATTTTCAGCCGACTTCAAGATTTCGAAGGAGGAGGTTATCAATTCGTCGGGATCTTTGTTTTAGATATTATTTTTTTATGTATATTCACCGATTATTCGAAAAGGGCTGGACCGATTTGGAAAATTATTTTTGTGTGAAAGACTTTCACAGTTGGTCCCATTGTAACCAGGTCAGGATCTGATGATGGGATCGTGGAAAAATCGAGGGAACTCTTCAACTATTATAGGCACAACTATAGTGGTTTTAATATTTTTTACAGTGGCTCGGGCTTTTTACGTTTGGAAAGGTGGAGTCTAAGTGCAGTCGGTTCTTTTTTGTTTCAAATTATCTAAAGAACGCTGCTGACGCATATAGGCCGATTCATGAAAGCTGGCGCGAAATTTGAATCGAACTGTCAACATTTTTATAGACATTCAGTGCCAGGTACTGTATTCTTATTTTAAAATACATCAACAATACATCATAAACACAATCTATCACCAACATAACTCCAACACACAACAAATAATTTAACGGCCTCCTAGCCCAGTCGGTTAGTGACACTGCCTACGAAGCAGGAGGTCCCGGGTTCGAATCCTGGTAAGGGCATTTGTGTGTTTATCACAGATACTTGTACCTGAGTTATGGATGTTTTCTATGTATTTAAGTATTTATCAATATCTATCTATTATATACTAGCTTTTGCCCGCGGCTTCGCTCGCGTTAAATTCGGGTAACACGGTTCCCCTTTGCCCCCCGGAATGCTCCATACAAACTTCCACCCCCCATTTTAGGGAAGTGGGGGGTTAGAAAGAGACAAAAAGTAGCCTATGTCACTCTCCATCCCTTCAACTATCTCCACTTAAAAAATCACGTCAATTCGTCGCCCCGTTTTGCCGTGAAAGACGGACAAACAAACAAACAAACAAACATACACTTTCCCATTTATAATATTAGTATGGATATCGTCGTCTAGTACCCACAACACAAGCCTTATTGAGCTTACTGTGGGACTAGGTCGATTTGTGTAAGATTGTCCTATAATATTTATTATTATTGTTTATTATAATCAACCAATATTGAAATCGTATTGGAGTTGCATCGGAATAATTTTCAGACGTTTAGGCGTTAGCTGTACTGCGTAGTATGCATTGGAGTTGTAAATTAACTTCTTTTGGTTTCAAACAACATTTTATTTTATTCATGTTAAGTAATCTCTTTTCGATAACCATTGGACATGCAATCAACGTCCAGTATTAAAAAAATCTAAGAAGACATTTTCCATTTTTTCGGAGTTTTAAGGAAACAAGATTACCTCTATGCTGTACCTATATTATAACTCTGTTGTTCGTTTGTTGTAGTGTGCAATAATAGTACATTACTTACCAAGGGCCGTAAAAGAAAGAAAGCCCGAAATCGCAGGTATTTGTAACCCGAGCCGCAGGCAAGGGTTGTAAATATGCGATAGAGGGCTTTCTTTTTTACTGCCCGTGGTGAGTACACAATTTTACGTCTCCACCTGGCCATAATGCGAGTTTTACCGTACGCGTAGCGTGCGATAAAACTCACATTATGGCCAGGTGTGACGTAAAGTATTTTTCACTTCTCATGCTCAAAAAGTGTGTCATATTATGCTTACCAAGGCGGACTAAAGTAGTACATTTAGCCTCTAGGGCTAGTATGTATACATATTTATGATTTACAAAACATTTTAAATTGACCAATCGTAACACTTCATCATATTAAATCCACCAATCACAACACACATATCGAAGTTAATCGGAACGCTAGATACTTTTTTGGTGCGTATACTGTGTAAATAATTAGTCCTTAAAAAAACATTGTATTTAATATCAACCAATCAGAATACAGCAATGTTAAAATCGACCAATGAGGAAACGCAATTTATTTCTCAAAACGTGAGGTTTTTCTAGTTCCTACTTCATAATCATTAAATAAGTAATTTTTTGGAAGCGCTTTAAAGCGTGTTTAAACTGTTTAAACGGCTATTAGACATAGCAATTTGTAGGGCCCAATCGGTTGTGTCCAACTCCTGTCGGCCCCAACGCACGTTATTACACTTTCCCTACAAATCGCCCCTACCGACCCTACCTCACCAACAAATCGTCCCTACCGACCCTAGCCCAACGTTTACAGAGATGCCTTCAAAACATCTAAAAAATGTATTTGGTGAAGCACGGTGATAGTACTCATAACAGTATACTCGTACATTAAATAAAATCTGAAACTGTTTTTTTTATTATAGATATTTAAATGACCGCTCGAGCTGCCTGAATCTAAATTCATCTGCCCAACCCTTCTATGATTTAAATACAAAACTAGATAAATATATTAATTACCAGCGAATCTACACAATTTAACTTTTATTTTAAATAAAAAACCAGACGGAATGTGTAGAAAATGGCTCACATTATAAATAAATAAAAAAGGTAAAATAACTCTAACGACCTCCATAAACAGCTGCGGGTATCGGGGCACTGCCGATCGCCCTAGATCGGGACTCTTACTCCCTAAGTACCATTACACCTACCAACCCGACAGGTTGGACCCTCCAAATTGCAATGTCTAATAGCTACTTTAAAGAGGTAATTATACCGTCGTCTGTGGAGTCTATTCGCGGTGTTTATATTTTGTATCTATGTCAAAGAAGTTAAAAAAATTAAAAGACCGTCAAGTTAAACCATAATTTAACCTTAGTTTAGTTATTGTGCGTAAATAATAAGTATTTTTATCTTATTTTCTCGCAATCGAAGTAAAAAATAGTATGCATTACTCTGGTCTAAAAGCCATATTACCACTCGAACAATTTTCCCTCACTTCGTTCGGGAAAATAACCACCTCAAGGTAATATGGCCTACTTTAGACCCTTGTCAAACAATCTACTATTTCACTTCTCATGCTCGTAAAGTTCGACTTTAAGTCGTGCGTGGATGACATAAAATCGCATTTTAAGCTCTAGGGCATAAAGTAAAATTTTCTTCTAAGACTAAGAATGTGGCTGAACAGCCAAACAGAGTCAAAATATATTGCACAATTTAATTGAGCAGTAAAATTTCGTAGAATACTGAAACTTGTTATTTTATTATATTCTTGCTATAATTATTTGAATTGCGTGTTTTCTAGAATTGACTACATGCATGATTTTTTTTTATTTTTTTATTTAACTGTTTACATTGTTTTAACACTAGGAAAAACAAAAATTCGTTTAAAAAGCTTTTCGTTATTTAATAAAAAAAGATTGAAAATCTTGAAAAAGTTTGAGCGGTTGAAACGCTCATAATTTTTGGCGCGAAAATGACAGTGTGATGACGTCACATCTCACAAAATTTTATAGGTTAGTATCAAGTTAGTATGAGATTAGTTCCTACTTCAGTTGGTGTTTCAAATATTTCAAAGTTATTTTCGCTTAAACCATGGATGAAACTAAAAAACCCATATAGGTATACGGGTATTATCTAGTGCCAAAGTGCATGAACAATATAATAAGTGCACCCAATAAGGTGTTTTATATCTGTCGAAAGACGTGAAAACTTGTAAACCATGGTGCAAAATGATGAGAAGACTACGACTTTTTATTGCTGTGAAGATCGCTTCAACGTAAGTAAATACCTATTTATCTTGTATTCAAATATATTTATACCTAGTTAGAGTAATGACGTGTCTACAATTATACATATACCTTAATAACGTTACTTGCAAGTGTAGGTGCACTGGGAACGGTGCGTAACTTAAGAAATCATTATATAATGAATGCTGCGAATGCAGAAGACGCTGGTTCGATCTCAGCCCTCGGTACCGGAGGCCTAGGTCATCTTTTTCCTTTGTAAATTCGCCATGAGGTATATCGGTGTGGTCAAGGTGGTCACAAATATCTGAACAACGCCTATATTGTCAAGGCGATAAAGTGCATGTAGAATGGTGGCGACGGTATATGACATGCCTATATAAGATTATAATTTATATTCTATGTACTGCTGCATTTTTTTTATACCTTGTTAAGGATTACCAACAATGGAGCCAATTTTGGAACAATGTAGGGCCATATTATTACAATATTGTACCAACTACTAACATTAAGAAAGGTTTTCTTTTAAGACTTATTTTCTGGTACAGATTTGTAAAATAAAAATATGTATTCATTTCAGGTCGAAGAGGATACAGAAAATGACATTCAACATAAAATAATGAAGGAAAGTGTGGTAAAAGTTCCACTTCAATTAAAGAAAGGAGTTTTGCTATACTTAAATGCTATAGGCTCCGAGAGCTCCACATGTTGAAGCCCCACGCTACAGTAGACCATAGTTTAATATCTGTAATACGAGTAGATAAGGTAATAATGGTAGGCTGTGGATAAGTTAAGTAAACATGCAGGTTGTGTTTAATAATAAAAAGATTTTTATTTTACATATCTTTTATTTTTATTCAATAATAGGGGTAGTAGGTAGGTACAAGAAAGCAGCTAGAAAGATAGTGTTAGAAATAGTAAGTACTGCACATACATCTTAATTAACATTACTTGAAACTAGCAGAGACTAGTTAATTTATAAAACTAACAATGTCCATTCAATAACTTGCTTGCTCTTGCTTCAGACTTGGCACCTTGGAGCCTCAAAAATTTCTTAGACGTTGCGTCTCTATTTAATACATATACTCTGTAATAGTACTACATATATCCTTGACCTTAATCAATTTAAGGCTAGTACCAACTGATGATAGTTTGGATTTCTTGCAATAATATTTGATGCTAGTTGTTGGTTGGTCCGCTGCACTGGTGTAGCCATGCAATCTTCCTAAAACAATATAATAAACTAATTAATATCTTTCTGTACTATATTGTTGTACGGTTATTACAAATACCTGAATAAACCAGATAAACCAGATAATACCAAATAAAATAATACCAGAGCGACCAAGGTACTTAAAAATATCTTATTATGGACTTTATCAC
This sequence comes from Pammene aurita, assembly GCA_947086415.1. NCBI lineage: Eukaryota > Metazoa > Arthropoda > Insecta > Lepidoptera > Tortricidae > Pammene > Pammene aurita. Next base: position 17,114,136 of record OX352314.1, read on the forward strand.
CGTGACAGGCGTTGTTCAGATATTTGTGACCATCTTGGGTGCTCCAATACATCTGATACTGTACTAGAGTCATAGATTTATTATAAACACTGCCATATGTATGTATATAGCATCAGTAATGCAGACATAAATGGGATTGGACATTTGGCATGTTTAATACAAAAAAATTAACTATGCCCTGGCAAATCAGTTCACATGACAATTATATAATAACTCTAATAATTAGACCATTCATATATCCTTGTTATGTCTGAGGCTGGAATGGACACAAACTCAAAAGCAGCGGTGGGTGACTGCATCAAAATTTAGATTTTAATTAATCTATCTCGGGTAACCTAACCACATTTGCTCACAACACTAAGCCGAACTCCTACTATAAGATGGCTCTAGCCAGTCAGTTACTCTCCTTACAGAAATGAAAATCAAATATGTATCCTTACCCACGTGTGCTGCACAATGTTTTCACTGTTTACAGATTTAACTTTTCCTTCTGTTTTGTTACAGTACAATTTTTAATTTGGTAGCTCCGGGGTGATTCTAGCTTTTACATATACCCATCTCAGCATACTTGCACATAGCCAATGGTCATGTCATGTCTATTGTAACATCATTTCAAGTACCTGTGTTTCACAAAGAAAATAATGATTATAATTATGCAATAACACTTCACATCACAGCTCACAAAACATTACATGCCTGTTACGGTTTTTGGAGTAGGTAAGTAATTTATATAAACGTAGGACAACAGTTTAAGTAGCAGTTTCAAAATAAAGACAAGGTTACTTATAGGTTATTGTTTTGGATTTACATTTTTAATCATTACACATAAGGAGGTAAGTAATAGATTAAAAATTATAATTACCTTGCAGTTTTTGCTACTTTCATGTTGGCAGGCATTAACATTGTTATTATTGGTGAAATACGACGACATCATAAATGCATTATATTCGGCAAATTGTCCAGTTGCGTCTTTACAAATCCGCTATCCGTAGTATCCGTCATTGTACCTGCGTTGTTGTGTATTATATTATTATAAATGAGAAATGGCAGTGCTGCAGTATCTGGGCATGTGCTGGGCATTGATGTATTATGTATCTATCTGGGTATTCTGGGTGTTTTAGTTTATAGGACGATTACCGGCGGGGATAATGACATTGACTTGACTTGACATTAGCACAACTGAAACTGACTGGACTCATAGACTGAGCGAGCGAGCGTTCGTTCAGATACTAAGCTTTAATCTACATATTACAGTGTATAATGCATATTCTAATCATCGGATTACATAATCTACCATTTACCAACCTCATTAAAAAGTATAGTATCATCTTACTTATGCAAACTAGGTTAGTTCTAAATACAACTAGCTTGACGTATTTGTAAGGAACCAATGGAGGACCTTTATTTAAGAGCAAACTTATTGAAACCCAATGGAAACCCAGCATAATGCTTACCTCAAATTCATCTTTAAGTGCCGATATTTGAATTATAACCGCAAAAAGCTGCTAAATCACCACAGAAACAATTTTTAATCAGTTTTCGTCTAAATCCAGTGTCTGCCACGAACAAAATAACAAATCTGTCAAATATGTGACGTCACGAGTACGTTCGACCAATAGCGTTGCGTTTAGATTATTAGGTTTTTGCGCGAAATTTTTACACTTTTTAAGTATTATTTTAAGCAAATAAATGTTAACTAAATTAAAAAAATGTGTTTGTAGAATAATATTATGGCAATAACCATCATAATAAAAAATATTTCGTTAAAATTTAAACTTCATGCATGTACCTAATTAAATAAATGAAATCAAATAAAAGAGTTGATAATAGTTTAGAAATGCCCCGAAATGTTTTTATGACTTGGCAGAAAACAAGTATCTATGTCTAAATTCACATGTTTAAAAATAAAAAAAAAAACAAAAAAATTAATTGGATTGTATTATTTAACGTAATAAAGTTTCCACACAATTGGTGGGACCCAAATTTGTTTTCATTGTAATATTTTTGTTACAACTTGAAATTGTTTTACGATTACCGATAAATAATTTCCTCGCAATTGAAGTGAAAATTAGAGTGTAACCCTCGTCCATAAAACCCATTTTACACTCGACTTTATATCAATCCTCGCTCGCAAGCTCGCTCGGATGGATAAACGCCTCGCGTAAAATCGTACCTTTTATGCACTTGTTGTACAATCTACTATTATTATTATTATTATTTTATACAAGAAAGAAAAAAAAAACAAATAGAACTTGAACTTTCGCATTCTTAGAGTCGTTTCAATTATGAGCGAGCTTTCTCGGGATAAAGCTCAGCGCGTAAACTTGATCGCCATCCATCCGGACGAGATGTACCGAGATAGGTACACGCCACAGTCAACAGCTCACAAACAGTACGTTTTGTAGGTTACTAGCTTCATGGAATAAAGTTTAGCGCTTAAGATTGTCACCCATCCTGAGGGCAGCGGACTATGCTACGAGATAACTTACATGAACAGTCAAAAGGTAACAGTACGTTCATACACAGGCGCATTTTATCCTTTCTTATTATCTTGTCGTATTTACTTATTACTACTCCAGATGATTCACATGCGCGTTGCCTACCGTTTAAGAACCTATACACTCCTTTTTTGAAGAGCCTCATACTGTAGCCCGCTGGGAAAACCTCGGCAGGGAGTTCATTCCACAGCCGCAGCGTTCGTGGGTGGACTTTCTAGGCTCCAGGTTGTGTGAATGAACTAATTAAGATTATTATTAAATTGCTGAATGCTCCAAACTGAAAAACGCAAAAACTGCATCCGGGTCTTTGGAGGCTATTAACATAAAACTTACAATGAACTTTTTTAACGATTTTGGAGCCTACACAAATCCCATGTGTATTTTCTCTTTGGTATACTTCATGATTAAATCCCATGAGTGCTGAAGGAACAAGTTTTGTTTCTTATTTAGCTTACCGCAATAATAATGTTCACTGTGCACGTTCAATTATGCCCAGGGTAACTGGGCGTCGGATTACGACCGTGCATGTGTTCGCTCCGTTACATACAAACTTGCAGATGAAGATGGACTACAGTCCAGTCTAACCAAGGATATTAGCAACTTAGTAGTTCTAGCTAACAAGTTTTTATTCACGGTGTAGTTTTAAAACTAGAGAGAAAATTAGAACCCACAGAGCTGTTTAATCTGTGCAGTCTACACTCCGCTCTTTAGCTCTCTAAAAAGCTTAATATAAGAAGCTTTTTAGAGAGCTAAAGAGCGGAGTGTAGACTGCACAGATTAAACTCTTAAAGCCGCAACCTACTGTAAGTTAATTATAGATTACGTACACTTAAACTAATATGATTTTAGATTAAGGCTGACGCAAATAATATACCTAAAATCATTTCAAATCTGGTACTGTACTCTTACTGTTATTTCAAAGTTGATATTAAGTTTGCACATAATAATTCTAACGAAAAAAACTGAATTTATTATTTACGTTTCACATTGTATCCAAATTGCCTATTGTTTTTCTAATATGTACTGTGAGCTCAACTCGAAGCTAATGGTTTTTCTAATATATACTGTGAGCTCAACTCGAAGCTACGAGTAATTCGAATGCACGTTCAATTAGACCGGACCGGATGACGGCGTCACATTACAGACACCTGCAATGCAATGCAATGCTGGACCTGCATTTCGATTAAGGTTTACTAGACTATTGAACGAAAGGTACAGGAATTGCCTGCCCGTTATGTGCCTCGTGTTACTTGACGTACACGCTTATGCTTCAGCTGTTCAAACGGTACTCGGTCAGAAAATCTCATTAGTACCTCTTCTGTGTTACCTTTTGTATATAAGTCAAAGTAAGAAGTCTAGATTTCGTTTACAACACTTTCGGTTGCAACAAGCACTTTTAAATCGTTGTATAGGTATATCTAAAATGAAAGTAGGCCAGCAAACCTGTGCTCAGACCAGAAGGGAGACCCATAAAGGCCTAGACGACTAACACAGGATAATGTTCTTCCATCAAAAATTTCTAATTATGTATTTGGAATCCCTAATCTCTTAAGAGTGTGCTCACTGTGGCAGACTAGTTAGTTTTACAGATGCTTGCTTTTTAGATATGTTGCAGATGCATAGTATTCATTACACATAATGTAATCTGAAATATATCGGATAGGCTAATTCTCAAAAATGTTTCAATACGCAATCCGACGGTATGACAATACAAGTAGAGGCGCTGTTCAGATATTTGTTCGCAACTTGGCCGCATATATACATAAATCTTACATTTCACAGGGGTCAATAATTTCTCACACCATGTTATAACGATGTGGCTTGGTATCGTTAACTAAATATGTAATATACAAAATGTATAAAATAATATGTTTTGATAATGCGGCAATTTCGTAAAAGAGGTTGTCTATTGTTTGCCCGAAATTTATATAAAATAATACTTATATGCCCGAATTTAATTTGCCCGAATTTCATTTTCCCGAATGGTTTGTTTACCATAAAAATGATGTGACATACTCTTTGTTTACCCGATTATTAGATTTCAGAACGTACGAGTGCCATACGTATTGTTGTCCATATTATTAATTGTAATAATACTATTTAATAGAATATTTAAACGCCATACTAAGTAATGGTTTTCCGAATCCATGCATACAAACAATGCATTTGCTCACTATATTCCTGTAGGCGCTCTAAAATATTTACAAACTAACCTAACCTACTTTCTGGTAGCCGTTCGCTTCTTGGGGGATCTCAGTTCTAACGTAACCTACTTTCTGGTAGCCGTTTTATTTTGTAGGAGATCACAGTTCTAACCTAACCTAACCTACTTTCTGGTAGCCGTTCGATTTTTGGGGGATCACAGTTCTAACCTAACCTAACCTACTTTCTGGTAGCCGTTCGCTTTTTGGGGGATCACAGTTCTTACCTAACCTAACCTACGTTCTGGTTGCCGTTCGCTTTTTGGGGGATCACAGATCTAACCTTACCTAACCTACTTTTTGGTAGCCGTTTTATTTTGTAGGAGATCACAGTTCTAACCTAACCTAGTTTCTGGTAGCCGTTCGCTTTTTGGGGGATCACAGTTCTAACCTAACCTAACCTAACCTACTTTCTGGTAACCATTTAATTTTGAAGGAGATCACAGTTCTAACCTAACCTAACCTACTTTCTGGTAGCCCTTCGCTTTTTGGGGATCACAGTTCTAACCTAACCTACTACTAACCTACTTTCTGGGAAGCAATTTGGATGGCAAATGATATTATGGCTAGTGATAATTATGGCTTACAATGATCATGACAAATGATATTATTGAAATTGATTTTATGGGAAACAAAGTTTCTGGCACGTGACTAATATAGTAAACAATAAGTATGGCATATGTAATTATGGGAAACAATATAATGGCTGTTGACTATTATGGCAAATGAAATTCTGGCAAATGAAATTCTGGCAAGTGAGTGTATACCCGTAAAAGACTCAATTAAGGCATAGGTATAAAAAAGAGGATAGGAGTTAAAATCAAATGTAACGTTTATGTTTCTAATGTATTAATGTATAAATTCACGTATATGTACATTCGATCTCTTCTCGATATAATCGAGAGATTAGACCACTAAATATGATTTCCGTTCAAGTTTAAAGTTTAATAAAACGGACGAAAACAAACCACAACGGTTAAAACTATATTTAGATTTCGATTAAGTTGAAATTCCTATGTGTTACGACAAAGCACTTAGTCTTATTAAACCCTTCAAGATCCCAGATAATTAAATCGTATCATCAAACCCTCAAAGAAACGTAACACAACCTTCATAATAAGAAAATACCAAAGACAAAAGACATAAATCGTAGAACGAATAAATTCACTAAACTTGGTTAGATCAAGACTTCATTATAACAAACAAAGTAGGGTAGATTAGACTCTATTACAAGTGGATAGGATAGGAATTTATGTAAAGCTGATGAGAGGATTTAATTAAAATCTTGCTGAAGATAGAAAACAGGGGCTCGTGTCCATTGTGTGATATTGTAATCTGCTGTGGATTAAATGACGGGTTATGAGTAGTCGCTTTCAATGGTTTTCAAATAGGCAGTCATCTGCCCGTAATCGAAACTGGATTGATTGCAATGAAATCCTAATACGCATTTAGTTTTGTATTTTTAACGTTACGTAAGTTTTATGTCAAAAAAAAACATTTTTGATGCTAGCTTTTATCGTGAACGGTCATTTTTGTTGTAGACGATTCTATGGCCACCTCCGACTATTAGATCAGCTCTCAATGTCATCATAATATTGTTTTGTAACCGGTTCTGTATAGGTATGCAAAATTTCAGCGAAATCGTTACTTAGTCGAGAGACGCTATACAAAATGGACGATTCACCAGCAAAATTTAATTCTTATATTTATCGCTGACTCAGCAAATGTAAAGATAGATGTTCCTACGTCAGCAAATCATGACACCGTAAAAGCTCAATTTCTCTCTCGCTCAGATCAGGTTGAATTCGCTTCATCTAATCTCAGTGAACAGTAGAAGATCGTGCAGCTTGGTCAGCCTTGGTTATTAAAGCAACGACTTCATCTGATCGCGACCCTTATCCATGAGGAAACGAGGAAGAAGAAGAAGGATCTCAGTGGAAGCGCATGCTTAATAGTAGCACTCCGGTGTAGCAAAGTCTGGTGCGGAACGGTCCCGTAAATATTGTCCCTCGGATTCCTTCCCTGCCCACAGCCCGATAGCTCTAACGCTTCAAGAGCATAGAGGAAAAGGCAGGATTAAAAAAAGACGTAACACAATGCACCCGCGTCCCATAGGAATCCTTATCCCCATTTAAGTTTACTTTCATATAAATTTATGAAACATCTCACCGCTTCAGCACGACACTGCAACTCGGTAAGTCGGTAACACACTTACGAGATCCAACGCTGAACTTACCTGTAAAGAAAGTAAGTTAAGTTTTAGTATGAAACACCTTAATTAATATTTTAGTTTAAAGGAGGGTGGGAAAATTGAGATATGTCACTGGATAGCTTATTCTAAGTTCTAAAACTTTTACTATGACAGGTAGCCCCAAATCTTTGTGTAAAAAAAGTTAACGAGGCATAAAAGTAGTTTCAGCTGAAACGTTACTATGTAGGTTTTTTGATACTAAGTTCTTGTATCGCTCTACAGATTATGAAGGTCTTATAACTGTCGATGAAGTAGTTTCAGCTGAAACGTTACTATGTAGGTTTTTGATACTAAGTTCTTGTATCGCTCTACAGATTATGAAGGTTTTATAACTGTCGATGATTATGTGTCATGTTTTTGTTTTTTTCATGTTTTTTGTGTCATTCTGGTTCATTTATCACACAGCGATTCGAGATTTTAAAAGTTGTAGAATATGAAAAAAGCTTTCCAATGGCTTGTCATTATTGGTTTCTAGGCCAGAGTCCATATAAATCTGCCCATCCTCCTTTGAAGATAAATGTAACATTACTTGTGTCAATTGAGATAAGTTTTGTGGGATCAGGTCGCTGTAATAATATCTTGGACTTGGCACAACAAAAAAGTATATGGTAAGCTATTACGGCTCCACAAATAAGGTGCTGTCAGATAAATATTTTTGCGTTCATGGTTACGCAAATATTATTGCATATAGTAGTTAAACACTTTATTGCACAAAACAAGGACATGACCAACAAAAATATAGTGAATGTGTACAAAAGCGACCATATCCCTTTAAGGAATCGCTTCCATCTAACCTTTAAGCAACTGAGAGAAATCGGTCAGAATGGTACACAAAGATTTGTACATTACTTATTATATTTTAAGAGTCAGAAACTGTTTATTGTTAAGAGTAAGCATTTAATTCTAATGCAAGTAACTATAAAGTGTATTTGAGTCATTGCCAATGGAAAAAAATGGCGGATAGTTCCGAAATGGCCTCGTTTAACGAGTGATTTTTGAGTGATGGAAAAAAGGAGAAGAATAAATAAAAATTTCAAAACTGTCAAAAATTTCAAATACCTATATATCTTTAGTAGTCACTTACTTAAAATAATATTTCAAGTAAGTGACTATAAAGATGGTTTCAATAGGTAGAGGTTTCAAAATTCAAGAGAAGCGGAACGTCCATAAAACATTCCCACCAGCTTGACTACTTTTTTAATAGGTTAAGCAGTTTTCCTAACAGGTCATGCAGAAAAGTAAAGCCAAACTAGCTCCGGTATACCTGGCGTATAATATTCGTATATTTACGCCGCTACTGGTATTGAGTATAACTTTTTAACGTCAATTAACGTGTCAATGAACCTTGAACCGACGGTTGACTAGGCGTAAGTCAAGCATCATACCCTCATCCCCCGCCCATTTCTCTCGGGTACGGGTAACTATCCACCCTAAGCACTTTTGTACAACTAATAACTACAACCATACACATACTCGTAACCGTGTCGACGATCAAAAAATAAGTACCGAGTCCTCAAATATGAAATATTAGGAAATAGAGAGATTCGGCTGCAATTTTTTTGATGACAGCAGAGCACGTGGTGAAGTGGATGTTTATTTACCTATAGTTAGGTTTGATATTACCTGATTAGTTACCCAAGTAACACAGGAAGCATTATAACTAAACATCGGTATCAACGTTCTATTTTCATGGCACCCGGTAGGGATAGCAGAAAAATAAATACATTCGATTATTTAATTATTAATAATATTTATATTCTTTTAAATTTAATTATGATGCAGCTAACTTAAACTTTACTTGAGGCGCAGAAATACTTCGAAATCTTTGCCATCAATAAAAAAAAACGTAAATCTTTTCCATAAACAGTTTGATTGACTCAAAAAAAGTTTCGTAACGCTCTTTCAGAACTTCAAGCAAAAAAATATTTCGAGAAATGTGTGAAAAAAATCCTCTTTCGCCCCGACGAGTGTTAAATAGATGGGGCACATCAGGCACATGGGTAAATGCTGCCTCATATTATCACTATTCACAAACATTATGCTCAAATCAAATTTGTTATCGACGCTTTAAATCCTACTTCGCTTAATATAATCGCTTTAAATAAAGTGCAATATAGCTAAAGTAAAGATTTTTTTCCGCAACCGGGAAACTGAATGTTACTATTCGTGGATATTTAAACACTTTAACATAATTGCTAAGTATGAATAATTGTTTTTAGATCCCAACCTGAGCTCTGTAGGTACAATAAAAACAATTCATTGGTTGCAAAAAAATATATCTAGACACGCGGCAGCAGTTTTTATCAGAATTAAAAAATATTGATTGAATAGTTGAATAACTTTATAAAATGACTGATGTAATGAAAACTGGCCAAGTCAAATCTAACCTACTTTAAGATCTCACATTTTTAAATAACAGCAATTGTTATAGGTATCCAATAAAGCAAAGAAATAGAGTTTAATACTTGTTCATAATGTTATTTTGTTCCTATAAATACATATTTGGATTTTGCGTAGAACTTGGCACTCATTTAGATCTCCATTCTTTTTGCAGCGAAGCCCACAGCCAAGCATAATTTTTGTATTGAACTTGGCTCTCCTTTTTTACATTTCTGTTTTTGGTGGGATTAAAATTACACCAAAAGGACAGATAACTTTATCTAAAATTAAATAATATTTTAAAGAAAATCCGTGTTAATAACACCATACAAATTATAAAAGAACTGTCTAACAGCAAATAAGTTGAAATACCAGCAAGTGTAATAATATTATGTGTGCAATGTGCAATATTTTCATTATTTGACTAACCTTCCCTAACCTCAGTGAGTGTGGAAAGGAAAGGTCTTTTGTTTATTTATCTAATCAAAGGTTAACAGCAAAATCCACGAAACACATTTTTATTTTCGATGGGGCGCACATTTTTGCATCGTCGACTATTTTAAAATGAAAGATTGAAGTTACTCAATTGTATAGAGGCAGCAAGTTATAACACATTCTTCGAACAATTCCTACTGGCTTGCCTATTTTGAGCACTCATAGAAAAAGTATTGTATACAATAGTGACATAATTAAGTATGTCACGATTGTATAAAATACTACACTCGCGAGCAAATAATACAGGTCAGTGACAAAAACCCTCATATTTTGCAAATTAATAGCGGTATGTGCAGGAAACTAACTGTGTATTAAAGAGAATTTAATATCTAATTAAATTGAACCTTCAATGTTCTACAAGAATTCTGGAAAAAGTTTTATTAAAAAAAAAGTCGAATTTGGTACCAAATTCAAATTGAGCTTATTTCACTTTTGATTGTTTTCTCACTTTTGTTTTCAATCTGTCAAAGCAAAATGATAAAAGGCAGTTTTTGTTGACTTTGATGGTCATTATTGAATTACTATCATGTCGCTAACACAAGATGAATGTACACGTATCGTCCTTTGTTACAAGAAGGCAGAAGTCAGAGATATACAGCAAGAAGAACAGACGTGTCACTATCTACGGTGCAGAGGGTCCTCCAACGTTTCCTACAAACTGGCAGGAACCTTCGAAAACCAGGAACCGGCAGGCCGAGATGTACTACGGCTAGAGAAGATCGATTTATTGTAACGACAATGCTCCGAAATCGGCATCTCACTGCAGTTGAAGTCAAAAACCAACTTCGGGAGACCCCAAGAGATGACATCAGCGAGTGGACTGTAAGGCGGCGGCTTCGTGAAGCTAGTTTGACCCCACATAGACCGGCAAATGGCCCAAAACTTGACAGAGGGCATCGAACTGCAAGGAAACTTTACGCACGCGAATACAGGCGATGGGGTGCCGAAGAATAGGCAAGAATTATGTTTTCTGACGAATCCAGATTTATGCTCTATGCACATGACGGGCGGCGAAGAGTTTACAGACGGCCAGGTGAACGTTTTATTCCAGCCTGTTTTGAAGAAAAAGTTGATTTGGCGGTGGGTCTGTTATGGTTTGGGCTGGTATCTCTTCAGAGAGTCGCACGCAATTCGTTTTGATAGAAAATGGAACGTTAACTAGTGCCAGGTATGTGGAAGATTCTTAATGAGCATGTAGGCCCATATTTAATTAATATGGGTGAAAACTCAATGTTCATGCATGACAACGCCAGGCCACACACCGCACAGATTGTGGAAGATTATTTTGAGGAGGTTAGCATCAACACTATGAACTGGCCCTCGAGAAGCCCGGACCTAAATCCGATTGAGCACGTATGGGACGAGCTCGGAAGGCGTGTAAGAAAGCCCCAGCTACACTTAGAGACCTGAAACAGGCGTTAGTGGAAGAATGGGCTAATATCCCGCAAGAACGCATAAGAAACTTAATAAACAGTATGCCCAATCGTTTAGAAGCTGAAAGAAGAGTCCGAGGAGGCAATACGAAGTATTGATATGTTTTACTTTTTTTTGTTTTTAGTTTTGTGTGTGAGGTACCACGGTTGCTTTTTACCTATAATTAATTGATATCGTGTTTACTATGTTAATTAAATAAACAAGTGAATATCATCTCTAACTCTTGACGTTGTTTTATTAACTATGCATTTATCTATAATATACAATTTAATTCAGGCTCCTAGCTTTATTATTTTAGGAGATATTATAGTTTTTCGTACTGACCCGAATTATTTGCACGCGAGTGTATTTAGCGTCTTTCTTTTAGTAAAAAAAAAAGAAATGTTCAAAATACTAGTTGTATTTGTTTGTATTTATTTTTCTGCAAACCGTACTTTGCCATGAAATTTGAACGTTGATACCGATGTTTAATTATAACATATGAATAACTATTAGTTAACTAACTTATTTCGAACTTAAGGACCGTATAAACTCTTATATACGGTAACCGAGCAACTTGTCGCATTATATGATGCTTTGAGCTGTATAACGGTTGTTGTTTAGCTTTAGTGGAGCAAGCCACAACGCAACTGTACAGCTTTCAGCTGTTTTAAGCACTTAAGTGCTTTAGGTTCTACAATAGCATTATATAATGCTTTAAGCTGTATAACGGTTGTATAATGGCATATGTAAATGCTTTTTTAAAGCCTTTAGTTTTAGTGCAGTGAACCAAAATGCAAATGTACAGCTGAATGCTGTACAGTTGCATTTTGGTTTGCTACACTAATGCTTCGGTGTGGTTTGGTGCCTTAGGTTCTACAATAGCATAAATAAATCCTTAATCCTGTTTATGAGCATGAATATTAGCCATTATAATGCCACGTAAGTCCGGTATACAGCTTTCAGCAGTTTTTAGTGCTTTAGGTTCTACAATAGCATTATATGATGCTTTACGCTGTATAACGGTTGTATAATGGCATATGTAAATGCTTTTGTTTAGCCATTAGTTTTAGTGCAGCGAACCAAAATGCAACTGTACAGCATTCAGCTGTACAGTAGCGTTTTGGTTTGCTACACTAATGCTTCGGTGTGGTTTAGTGCCTTAGGTTCTACAATAGCATAAATAAATGCTTAATGCTGTTTAACAGCATGAATATTAGCCATTATAATGCCACGTAAATTCGCTATACAGCTTTCAGATATTTTTAATGCCTAATGCTGTATAAGAGCAATAATATAAACCATTATAAAGCCAAGTAATTCACTATAAGGGGCTGTTCATAAATTACGTCATTTCAAATGGGGGGGAGGTCTGGACAAGGATGATGGTAGCATAACGTAGGGAGGGGGGGGGGCGGTCATTCCGAAGATCACATCATCTCTCGCATCTTTACAAAGTGCTTCAATGTGTAAAAAAAGGAATGAAATTCGTGTTTCTATAAACTTTTAATGCTATAAAATATTATCTACTAAATAGTTTTTTATTTTACAATTAAGCTAAAACCGCATTTTTTTAAAATGACGTCACTTTATTTGGCAGGGGAGGGTTGGATGATTTCAGGGGGGGGGGGGGGGGTAAAATATCATCAAAAATTGATGACGTTATTTATGAACAGCCCCTATACAATTTATTTTATTTTCTGAAGTATATGACATCTATTTTCAGTTTATATATAGTAGTGTAACTACTTAAAAAATTGCAAATCAAAAAAAAAATATTGAACTAAACAATTTGATTTGCTTCAAGATTCAGTATATAATGCTTAATGTTGTTTAATAGCATAATTATTCACGTGTTATGCTGTAGGCATTAATAAGCTTTTTTTAAGGGTCACTGAGCTGCTATTGGACTAAGAGCTAGCCACGTCAGATATGACACAATAATGAGAGCAACAAAACCCGTCTGGTTAGATTGCTATACTATTCTTATTGCTAGATCCTGGCATCTGGCAGCTTTTAATGGGTGGAGGTCCAAGTGACAGACTAGCAAAATGTTTTAATTGGAAAATAGTAAAACCAAACTAGGTAAAAACTGCCGAAGTTGTCTCAGTTATAAAGGACAGGGCCTATATTTTAAGGGGCTCCCTGGCGCCATCGACCTTAGATCTGATTCCCTTAGTTTTCTAATGATTTATTTATATAGCTTATCATATTATCAGTAACGGCTTTAAACAATATAGTATCCTATATTTACTTCAATATTCACTGTCTTCGAGATATTTGACATCAAAGTCGAATCGGTTTAGGGTAAAAAAGTGGTTTTATGGTCATACATTTTGTGTTAATTAGTTAAAAATTAAAATCTCTCTACAGTTTTTAGAGACATCAAAGAGGATAATATGTAGATTACGTATATGTAAGATTCTTTACACCATTCGAATATCGATAAAAGTGTTTTTTTAGACCATATTTTAAAAATATCATAAAAAATAACGGCTCATTTATTTCAAGATCCAGCTCTACAGAATTGAGATAAATAATTCAAGAATCGATAGTCGTTTGCCTTATAATTCTATCTGTATGTTGGAATATCGACTCAAAACTGGTCAAAAATCGATAAAAAACGTTAGACCAAAAAATATTGTGTATTATTACAGAAACAAAAACAGTAGGCGACAAACTATGAACTATATTATACATCGTTTAGCACTAATTTCCCCAAACATTAACTTTTGCATAATTTCTCTTAATATTGTATAGTATTTGTATAGTTTCTCATAATATTGCATCAAACCCAGATCTCTAGGATTTTTTTTCTTGAAATGGTTTGCATTCTTTGACCTCCACCACTTTAAAGCTGCCAGATGTCCAGATCTAGAAATAAGCATAGTATACCAAACTAGAGGGGTTTGGTTGCTCTCATTATCGCTCTCATATCTGACGTGGCTAGCTCTCCATCTATATAGACCAACGCCATTTTGTAAATAATTTATAACCTAAAAATAAAATCATGCAGACCTATTTATACAAGGAAAATACCTATATAATAATGAAATAACTTAATTTAAGACTGCTCAACCAACACTATTATGTTAATAATGCAAAACTCGTTCTATACGAGGATTACACAATTGTTTTGTTTATTTGACGCATATCTTTTTAAAATATTTTATAGCAAAACCACTATAAATCAAAGGCGCGTGAAAATTTTCTATGAAACTTATATCTTGACACACCGGCCGTGGGTTATATTACACGAACCATTTCGGGCCAATTTCGACCACCCTATAACTCAAAACATATTTTATCTACGCATATGAAATTTCGAGTGTCTGTTGACATCCCCTTAATTGTCTAGAATACAAAATTTCATTATTCTACCTATAGCAGTTCTTGAGATATTGACGTCAGAAAATCGCTTTTTTTACTATACACTCACTCACTGACTCACTGACTCATCAAAAACCTAGACCACTTCCAATGGTCGTACTGACTTGAAATTTGGCATGGAGATAGGTCTTAAGGTCAAAGTAAAGGGACAAATCTGAAAACGGCCAAGTGTGAGTCAGTTTTAAAAATAGCGAAGGTGTAACTTTGTTCTACTATGAAGTCATAATGAACTAAATGGGTCTATCTTCCAATGGTCTTACCGACCTGAAATTTGGCTCGAAGGTTCGTCTTTAGGTCGAAATAAAGTAAAAATCTGAAAACGGCCAAGTGTGAGTCAGTTTCGAAAACAACGAATGTGTAATTTTGTTCTACTATAAGTAGGTATGGAGTGGAAATGAGATAAGACTTATTTAAATTTAGGTACATACCAATTTAAGACAATACATGTTTGTCTTAAAGACAAGAACAATAAAATTGTTCACCACTCTGTGTGTGTCTGTTGCGGGAACCGAACCCACGATTTACGAAGTGGAAAGCAGGTCACTAGGTACACTAGGTGCGCTAAATCAGTCAAACAAAAATGAAAAGACTATTTTTTCTCGCATAGTCTAAATAATTTCTAATTTTACAACTAATAAAATCGCAGATTCAAGAACATGGAAATCATATATACTCTAAGATGGAATTATATATACTACTGCCCATCTCACCCTCCGATACGCCACGGGATGAGATGGGATGGTGCACTTCTAGGGCTACATAATAGGCCACCAATTATAATACCTACTGGTAGGTAGGTATTACCAAGTTATTAATTATCTATGTAGGTAGCGTACTTACAAACAGAATAAAGTACGTTATTGATGTATGTAATTATATGTAAGCAGGTACATTTTATAGGTGTAGGGAGCCAGTTTATTTGTAAAAATCACCTATAAATAAATAGTAAAATAGAATTAGACGCTTAGTATAAAGGGTTATAGTATAAAGTACATACCTAAGTGGAATGAGACATTTCCTAAAGCAAAAGTGATAAAAAAATAATAAAGAACCTACACCTAACAAAAATAAATGAAATCCCATCAAAAACATAAATGTGAAAGGCTGCCAAGTTCGATACTATGGGAATGCTTCGCCTATAAAAGAAGTGAGATCTGAATAAGTACCAAGTTCCATAAAAATACCTCAAATCATAAATAGTTATAGGAATGCACACTTGATTTCCAGCAGTTTTTAAGGTACATTTTGAATAAGTATCACGTTACATAATTAATTATTTTAGGTATTTCTACCTAAAATTATAATAGTCAGAGAAACGCACACCGGTTTTTTTAGCAGTTTCCTGATAACATTTATTATTTTCAGTACTTTTTAATTAATGTAACTTGGCAAGTTTTAATAGAAAATTATATACTTGACACATTGCAGTCCAAAGGTGTCGATTCATTGCATTGGAAAGGTGTGTGGTGTGTGAAAACTTGCCAAGTAACATCATTAAAAAGTACTGAAAATATGACATGTCACTCGTTCAGTTTTTTGTACCGTCTTCGTCCATTTTATATTGCGAGACAAAGTAGTTAAATCACAACGTTCATTGTATTATAACATTTGTTCCGTCGGTATTAGAGACGTTTTTGCATTGACGTAAGGTTTATTTTACTACACTCTTATGCTAGTATAATGCTTTTGTATTGCGATTGGCAACTTAATCGAGAGTGCTAATGCTTCTTTACTGCGATTAGCAAGTTTTTTGGCCGTATTAATGCTTCTTTAATGCGGTTGGCAACTTAATAGAGCGTACTAATGCTTCTTTAATGCGATTGGCACTTTCCATGACAACGATAATGCTAATAGCGCAGACATAATGCGCCTGTAATGCTATCAAATAACCTATATAGGATCTCAAGCTGGGTAATTTGTGCCCATTTAAGAGCTATATCAGCACTATAAACGTTTATAATGCTACTATAAAACGAACTCAAAATGCTAAAAGCATACAGATATGCTGTAAGACGGCCGTTATACTGATTTGATGTGTTACTTGGGTAGCGGTCGATTCGTAAAAATAACGGTCGATTTCGCACATATATTTTTATTTTTTCAGAACAAACACACATAAGAGGCAACTTCAAAGTGGTCCGTCTGCGGTGGTACGGACACGTTATGAGGCGACCATCCGAACACATGACCAGAAAAGTACTAGATATAGAAACTAAACCCCGAGGACGAGGAAGACCCCGAATCACATGAATGTCCGTAGTAAATAAGAACCTCAAAGAAGCCCAAGTCAACAAAGAGACGACCCAGGACCGAGCTGCCTGGAGATGCAATACGGAGGGCCAACCCCAAATAAAATGGGAAAGGGCCGGGCAAAGAACAGATCTTTATTTTTTCAGCCGTATCTAGATTTTTACTATCAAGGAGTACATTGAAGGGATAAAAAGAAGCGTAGCGCGTATAAAACTTTGCTAACCTAGGAACAAGGATCTGCATGGAATTAAATTAGGAGCAGCATCTGTATTACCAAGACTTCATTGTGCATGCTAAGCCAAAAGTCAAGTCACAAAAGACGGTCAGATCGAATAAACTCGTCTTTATTCAGCTTTTGTAAAGGACGAGACAACGTCAAATTAAATATTATACATTTTATGAGGTATCGCCGTTGAATATTTAATCCTTGGGATCCAGATACGGCCGTTATCAGCAGGTTTGTATTTTATTATTTACAGTACAGCCTTACAGCTAGGTGCTTATATCTCAAAGTTTTTTGAATAAATAATTTTCATAAGTGGTTCTAAGGTTTTATAATAAGCTTCCAATAGAAATTACCAAATTATCAATCAATAAATTCAATAATTTTGTAAAACGTTAACTTATTTCTAGAGCCTATTATACTCGTAGTATAGAAGACTACATGGATGATAGAACACCGTGGGATTAAATTGCAACTGTTAACAATGTATACTATGGTTTACTAAAAAAATAATTACTTAAATTTTCCTTCTGGCAATGAGATTTTATTTTAGAAACGTTCTAGACTAGTATTTTATTATACATTTTTTTATCGTTTAAGTTTTGACGATCTTATTGTGAAATTATTATCATACATTTTGACATGTAAATATTTTTTTATATAATTGCATCAATATATTTCTCGGTTTATATATTATTGTAACTGATGATTCGAAAGTGCTTGTTGCTATGCCTACTTGAATAAACACATTTTTAACTCTGACTTTGACTTTGACTGAGATAACATATTAAAAGATAAATCCCAAATTACGATAATAACGCCGATTACATATAAATCACGAAAAAGGTCGGTTGGCCTTCACTCAAAGCAGTTACTAGCAGTATTTTTAGGACTTCACGTTATTGTAACTGAAAAGTTCTTAAACCTAAAATCTCCGACTACATAAACTTCACCTATCCCAACCCCGGATTCTTCAATCTAACATACGTTATTTCTAAACTCAGTTCTAAAAAGAATTAAAAGTCTGCTTGCAAGTAAGTTTTTTAGGCCTTTTATTGTCAGAGTACTAGATTGACGAGGGTTCTAGGCCGGTTAGTGAATGAAAAAGGGTGAATGCGTAAGCAAAAACTCTTATCAATAGATATTAGTGATAGAAGGAATTGATGTACGAGTATTTGACAGAGATACAGATAGTCAATTTAGAATTGACGAATGGTTTTTTCTGATTACTGTTTTTATATGACTTTAAGAGGCTGACAACACCCGATGACCTTCAAATTGACTTTACTCAAACAGTGTTTGAGCATAACTCTTTGTTTTGAGAAAGTAAAAAAAATATATGTTATTATTCGTTATATTTTGAAGAACTTCGTTGATTCCGATACACGATTGGACGAAATCGGCTCGATAGAAAATAATTCCAAAGTTACATCTTAAAATTTGCTTTAAACAGTCGTATGTCTTTAGTTTCTTGACTTATACGTTGGTAACTAAGGATAAAATTCCACCGTACTAATACTAAAAACTTCGTTGTTTTATATTTCTCAATTAATGCGTAGTTTTTTTTAATTCATCATTTTGCTAAATTTGCAATGAGCTCCCATACTAATCCTAACACAGTGTTTCTCTTTCACTCGCGCTGAAAAAGATAGGGAGGGAATTTAGCTGTTGTCAGCCCCTTAATAAGCAATTGCAATAATAAGGGGGTCACATGCGCGTTGCCGTCTTTTATTATCAATAATGTTAATATTGCATAGCTCTTGCACAGTACTTATATCAGCTAGAGATATATAATATTGTCGTCAATTTCAAGATTAAACGCCTGCCGTTGCTCAACCCACCAACGGAACGACCGCTGACCTTCACGAGACTTTATAATACATCGCCATTAACCACTTCACAAGTTATCGCCGAGAACGAGATGGAGCGAGATTAGTCATGAAATTTGTTCATGGCTTACGGTGCCTTACTCATATGGCGCAGTCAGTAGGATTGAGAAGAGTACTGGCTTAAGCAATATAGGAATTATCCGTTTAATCTTTCATAAATGAAGGGTACACGGAAATAACATGTCTAGTCACTTTTTTTTCTAAAATGAGATTTTTATATCAAAATGTAGAGCTTGCAATGAACTATTAGTAACAACTTCTGTTACAGATGTAAATTTTAACGTATATCCACTTCTTAACTCATAAAAACCATCTAGTTACGAAAATAGTATGGTTAATTGAATCGTTCCAAATTTTAAAAGCGCTATAACTCAAAATGTTGTCAATGTGACTAGACATGTTCTTTCCGTGTACCCTTCAAATTATGTTTATATTCTTTTACCTTTGATATATGTCCAGGGTGTGAACCCAATATTAACTACAAGGCACAGTATCAAACTGTTATCGCAGCTTGGCGAGTAACATAAAATTGTTAAATGTTTTGTACTTTTAATATAAAAAATAGTATTAATACAAACCTAGTTTTCGGGTGACTTATTTCGAGGACCCAGGTGACAATACGAGTATAGGCCCTGTTCGTTAACCCAAATTGTATACTATTTTTTCAACACGTTCGGTTTGCCATAAAACATTAAATATTGACCCAAGACAATGTAACTGGGATAATGATAACGAGTGACAAGAAAAGGAGATTAACCCGTGTACCCAGGACCCATATAACCAAGACTAATACAGTATATCTATCTATACATCAATGTTTCATTTGCTCAAGATAGTACTTAATAGAGAAGCACGCTATCCGATTAGCAGCCTGATTAACAAGCATCTACCTAACTATGCAATAGTAACCCTTATTTTCTCACATATAACGGTGCAAATGCTATGAACCCCTTTTAAATATACGCCGTTTTTGTTTGCTAGGCAGAGTTATGGCTTAATTTTCGCGCCATTCTTGAAGTCCGAGCAATTCTCTCGTAAAATTGTCTGAAGATTGGATATTTTTCGCTAAGAATCATAATATATGTGTGATTTAAACGTTAGCTGCTTGAGTAATTGACCTTGTTTATATGTTACTGCATCATACAAATATTGTTTTCACTTCTCATGCTCAAAAATTGTGTCATATTATGCTTACCGCGGCGGACTAAACACTGGACTGTATGTTACATTTAGCACCTAGGGAAAATATGTGTACATATTTATGATTTACAAAACATTTCAAATTGACCAATCAGATCACTTCAGCATATATAATCCACAACAGTATAAATGTATGTATGTATGTATGTTTATTATTATAAATATGTATATGTATAAGTTTATGAATATAGCTCAATATGTATGTGTCACGAGTCGACCCGTTGACCACGAACGCTGTAAAGTGTTCGAAACGTCGGGATGTAATTTAAGCTCAGAACACGCGAAATAATCCGTTTTTAGTTGTTTTATTTCATGTATGTGTCAGTTTTTTTTCTCTTAATAATTCTGTCATATTTAATGGACCCTGCACCTACTTAACCTTTCTGTTTAGCCCATCGTGTGACTGGTAGAGAATACCTTATGGCATTAAGTCCGCCATTTGTACCATTTTATATTGTGCAATAAAGATTAAATAAATAAATAAATAATAAATCCACCAATAACAAAGTTAATCGGAACGCTGGATTCTTTTTTGTTGCGTACGAGGGGCGGCTGATAAGTCCTAAGCCTATGGTATTTCGAGGTCGTATATGCGTTTATGGTACTGGCCACTAGAAAGGCCATTTAAAAACAAATTATTATAAACAAAATCATGTAATATTTGTTTGAATTTTTCTTGAGATATTCAACGGCAAAGTTCACCCTGTCTGAATTATCAACAAATATAACGAAAATTGAGCACCGTGCTGTAATGAAGTTCCTTACAAAAAGTGTTAAATCACCGCAATGTATTTTTGAAGAAATGGCTATTATTTATGGTGCCTCTGGGCCTTCTTATGCTACGGTCAAAAAGTGGAGTCGCTTATTTAAACTGGGTAGGGAGTCGATTGAAGATGATCCCCGGTCAGGGAGGCCAATATCGGTGGTGACTGAAGAAAATGTAAGAAAAGTCAGAAAATTGGTATTAGAATACCGGGGAGTTAAAGTTTGGCAAATAGCTGATACTGTAGGCATTACTAAAGAACGGGTTGGGGAGATTTTACATGAACATTTGAACATGACTAAGGTCAGTGCTCGCTGGGTACCGAAAATGCTGACGGCGTTCGATAAAGAACGTCGTGTTGAAACTTCCCAGGCGTTTTTATCTGTGCGGAGATGGTATAGATGAAGTTAATGGCCACTGTGTATTGGGACTGTGATGGCATTCTCTTAATAGATTATTTGGCCAAAGGTTCTACAATAAATGCACTTTATTATGCCAATCTATTGAGACAGGTGCGAGAAGCGGTAGTTGAGAAAAAGAGGGGCAAATTAAGGAAAGGCATTTTGTTTTTGCAAGACAATGCATCCGTTTACACCGCCCGGGTTGCGAGACAGGCTCTGAAGGAAATCGGCTTCGATGAAATGGACTACCCACCCTACAGTCCAGACCTAGCCCCTAGCGAATATTTTCTGTTCAGTAATTTAAAGAGAGAGTTACGGGGAAAGCGATTTGGCAGTGATGAAGAGATGAAGGCGGCTGTGCATGAGCATTTTGAAGGCCAATCTAAAGAATTTATTGTGTCCTCTTTGTCAGCCTCCGGAACACCATGGATGACCAGCATCTTGCGTCGAGATCGCATTTCTATTTGATCGACCTGTTGAGCGATGAGCTCCACCTGCTTCTGGAGTATATTGAGAGAGTTCAAAACTAATGCTTTGAAGCTAGTGAAGTCCGCCGCTACTGCCTCAATACCGCTCCCAGGGTTGCTTGAGCCCGCTTTGTCCAAATTACTCTGCATCTCAGCCATCCTTGCATTGAAGGTTTCAGTGAGCTCCGCAATTGATCCTTGAATTGAGTTGATGTCCGACATAGTGTGTTGATGTTGACAGAAGTAGGTAAAAGTGCAAAAATCAATGTAACTTCCTGGAGAAATGCTTGAATACTACTGGTAGGTAAACTATATTATCTAACCATCAGTTTTATTGTTCCAAATTATCCAAATTACTTTTAATTCTATTTTTTCTAATAAAATATGTGAACAGTGATGTGGTTCGTTTTATTCACCTACCCGAACGCCCTACTTCGTTTTAAGTCACCTACCCGAAAGAAAACATAAGTTATTTTTTATATATTGTTTTTTTCTAACATAGGCTTAGGACTTATCAGCCGCCCCTCGTATACCTACTGTAAATAATATTTAGTATCAACCAAACAGAATACAGCAATATTAAAATCGATCAATCAGGAAACGCAATTAATTTCTCAAAACATGAGGTGTTTTTTAGTTCTTACTTACAGTTCAAAGATTAAAATCTTTTGGAAGCGCTTTGAAGCGCTAATTATACCGTCGTCTGTGGCATTTTTTCGTTGTGTTTACATTTCGTATCTGTGTCAAAACAGTAAATAAATGAAAATTTATATTTTTTTGTTTTTTGCTCATTTGCGTGGTTCAGTGTGTAATATTGATAGCTTATTGTGCGGTGACCTAACAAACAAGTGTACAGCTAATGAAAAATTTGTCCCAAAACGCGAGTAACCATCCTTTAGTTGAACAAACGGTTATCTGGGGTCCCGGCCACCCACGTGTTTGTAAGGAGGCTATCACTTTACAATCATTTTTTCACCTTTGATTAGTCGTTGTGCTTAAATAATAAGTATTTTATTTTATTTTTTATTTTCTCGCAATCGAAGTGAAAAACATTATGTATAACTCTGGTCTAAAAGCCATATTACCACTCGAACAATTTTCCCTTACCTCGTTCAGGAAAATACCTCGATGTTAATATGGCCTACTTTAAACCCTTGTCAAAATTGCTAGATTCTAAAAATTGTATAGTAGATTGCTACTATACAATTTTTAGATTAAGCATTATACTCGTACTTAAAACGTACTTACTTACTGCAGCGGCGCAGCGACCCAAAATGGATCTTGGCCTCCGACACTAAAGATCGCCAGGTTTCTCTGTTTAAAGCCGTCTACGTGTACCAGAAGCATATTCAAACTAGTAGCACAGAAGAGATAATAGTATTTCATCTAGTAGCATAACTACTACGATTTTGTTAAGATGTCGGAATTGTCGGTAGAACTCCTTATGGACTAAGAGCTGGCCACGGCAGGTATGACACAATAATGAGAGCAACGAAATTGATATAGTTAGACTGCTATACTATTGTTATTACCCAATCTGGCAATCTGGCAGCTTTAAGCCGGGGGGTTCAAGAGTAGCAGACCAGAAAAGTTGTTTAAAAATTTAAGGAACGACGCAATACTGAGAGTTCTTGCTTTAGCACGATATCGTGGCATTTGATGTATATAATTGCAATATAACGTGGAAGATGTCTCAGTGGGGGGGAAAAGAGGCAGGTTGAAGTTAAATGCATTTATACCGGACGCCTGCGGTATATTTCATTCTGATCTGTGAAAACTGTTTGTAATTAATCAGGCGCTCGAATAAAACTTATTAGTTGACAGCTTTCCATGCCAAGACGATATTACCGATAGTTATTTTTAAATAGGAAATCGACTTTAACAGCCAGGATTCTCGGTTTAAATTGTTATGAAAAAATATGTGACATATTAGGTTTTGTTCTGATAATGAACTTAGCTTACTAAGCCACATCATAATACAGTTACTCGTCACTAGATTGCGCTAATATCTACTAAACATAGACAGGGTATGACATTTTAATTCCAACTGCTGACCTAGCACGGGTGAGCAGTAGAAAATAAACCAGTATAAGATTGCTGCATTGCTTCGAATCTCGCGGTCATGTTACACTGGTAGTTTGAGCAGTTGGCTCGCCAAGGTGCACACAACTATTAGTGGGAATAACGGCACAACATATGTTGCACATTAGATTGAGCATACAAAACGACTCGCGTGATCACTACATATATTAGCGTTAATAATTTAAGTACAGTCACCATCAGATATATCGAAGCGGCCAAGGTGGTCCCAAATATCTGAACAACGCCTCTATTGTCAAGGCGATAAAGTATAAGTTCAGATATTTTTGAGTACCGTGGCCGCTCCGATATATTTGATGGCGACTGTACCTACTAATTAAAAATAATCTATTGTTTTAAAGAGTAGAAAATTGAGTGCAGGTAGGAAAACGATTTTTAAAAAGGCTATTTTTTTTTTCTGAAAACGATTATCTAAAAATATTAGGCCAGATGCCCCGGTTTGGGCCACTTTAAGGAGAGTTTGTTTATTCAGACGTCCATTTTGTATCAATAAGGAATTATGAAAATATTTAGTCTTTGATTATATTGTGTAGTGACTAAACACAAGTAAGTACAGCCGTTTGAAACTTATACAGTAAAAATCCTAAATCCTAAGGGATATCCCAAAACTAATGTACATTTTATATTGTTTGGTATTTGGTCATAAACTATGCAAAATAACTCTGCAATCGTAACAAATATTACTACAGATAGGTGCATTTAAATATGCACCCAAGAATTTTAGTTATTTATTTAAACTTCATTGCATAGTAAAAATAAGTACAAATGGCGGACTTAATGTCGCAAGGCATTCTCTACCAGTCAACCATAGGGCCAAACAGAAATACGCTAAAGTGGGTGTTGTAAGAGAAAACTTGCTGATTTATCCTATAACTTATTTGTACCTACTTAAATATACTTCGATACATACTACATATAAACTACACAAATACCAATCGTAAGGAAAAGACTCGGGGAATTATTGCAAAAAGGCCAGGTCAGAAGTACTCTAAACCGACGAGCATGTATGAGGAATAGTATGAAAGTGGGTGAAGCGAAAGTAGTTTGTCAGGATCGTAGTAAATGGAAATCCGTGATCTCTGCCTACCCCTCTGGGAAACAGGCGTGAATATATGTATGTATGTATGTAAATACCAATATATATACATACTAATAAACATACATATATATATATATTATCTATATATGTGTCACTTAACTTCAAACTCAGGTAAATCCATTCGACCCTCTCAGCAAGTATCTACCCTTAACCTTTTGTTAATACCAAAATCGCATAATCTGACAGATGGATTTACCTGAGTTTGAAGTTAAGAGACTCATATATAAACGTAAAAGTCATGACTGACTGACTGACTGACTCACTTAAATCAACACCCAGCCCGAACCGTTGGACCAAAGAGCTGAATTTTTCACAATAGGTAGTTTTTATAACTTTAGTATCCACTAAGAAGGGGTTTTTCAAAATTCATCCCCTAAGGGGGTAAAAAGGGGGTTGGAAGTGTGTATGGATGGGGTTTAAAATTTAGAGTTAGAGATTTGAAACTTCGTACGTTTACTAATAATTAAAAAACAATAAAAGTGATTTCAGCGTTTTTTTTAAATTCAACTAACAGGGTAAAAAAGGGGTTGAAAGTTTGTATAGAGATTTTTTTTTTGTGACAGACTTGAAAGTTCGTTTGTAAGCTACTTACTTCAAGGCAAAAAAACTAATTTCAGCGTTTTTCAAAATTTCACCCCAGAGGGGTTGAAACGAGGTTGAAAAGTTTGTATTAAAGGGAGGCCGTAACTACTGAAGCAAGAAAGTTAACATTTGCAGGACGAGTTAAATTTACAATTTGTACAACTAATAAGAAGCGATTTTGAAAAATTCAAGCCCTAAGGGGGTAAAAGTTTGTATCGGTGGGGTTTAAAATTTGGAGTTAGAGATTTGAAACTTCGTACGTTTACTAATCATAATAAAAAAAAAGCAATTTAAGCGTTTTTCAAAATTCAACCTAGAACGGGGCTAAAAAGGGGTTTGTATAGATATTTACTATTTTTTTGGTTTGAGATTTACGAGGAATTATTGATCCTATTTCCGTTCCATTTCCATGTTCCAGAGTGAGCTCTTACAATAGTTTGGTCATCGTATCGCCAAATAAAACCACCACAATTTTTTCCGTAACTTCTTTGTGTACTATACACAAAGAAGTTACGCAAATGATAGGGTACATTAACGTTATTATTTGCATATTAACACTTATTTGTAACTGAAACTATGTCCACCTTACCCGTTTTGTCGCCAAAAGAACTATAAGTATAGATTAAGAAGATGGTTCGGCGATTAACAAAAGTTAGTTAAGAAAATAAAATTGGATATGTAACTCTGTATGAGGAACCGTATTATAAGCGGACGAAGTCCCGGGCGGAAAGCTAGTAATGCATATGCGCAAAGGGGAAAAACTCATTCACGCTGGTCATGATCCAGCAGGTGCTTGTGAAGCAAGCGTTTGAAAACGAACTTGCTTGGGGCTTGTCTTATTGTCAGGGGAAGTGCATTCCAGAGACAAATAGCCTGGACTGTAAAAGAAGAAAAGAGATAACCGCTATGGGGAGGATGTACTAGAAGCTTAAGAGACCGGGAGGAGCGAAGTTCACACCCGGGATGGGGGTAGTCTGGAGCAGAGAGCTCAAACAAAATAGAGAAGAGAGTACAGAGAATTCTAAGAGTCCTGCGTTGACGTGCAGGCAGTCATTGGAGTTGGTAACGATAACCTGAGACGTAATCGAATTTACGCAAGCCGAAAATAAAGCGTTTGCTATTATTTAATATACGATCAAGTCTGTTTAGGGAAGCCTGGGAAATGTTGGTAGTGCACACATCAGCTTAGTCTATAATAGGAAAAATTAAGACCTGATGCACAAGCAGCTTCTTGGTACTCACAGGCAGGAAGTTTTTAAACCTATGCAGAGTCCGTAGTTATCAAAAACACAAAACCTCTCCTTTCAAGGAAACTAACAGTGTTATTGTTACCATTTTTCGAGAGTATTCTAAGCGTATGACAGGGAATCTTCCATACAAAAATAATGTGTCAGCGTGTTTTTAAAATCGAGATATGGCCAAAGTATGAGTATTCCCGCATACGCATGGCGCCAATCTTTCTTATAAAATGAGAAATGAATCGAGTTCATTGAGTAGGCGTTAGGTTTTGTAGTTTCAAATATTGTACATAACCTACAACCCACTGGTGCGACAGGCGGCTCAATATTTAATAAATAAAACAGCATATAGATAACGACTGCCAGCCTTCATAAACGCTATAATGCGGAATCTTAATGAGGTAATCTATGTTGCGCATTGGTAGTACCACCAAGTAAATACTATTTATTTATCTAGAACTTTCTATCATTCTGTCACTTTAAATACTCGCTACTCAAATGCTGCGCAAAGTCGATATTTATATCGATTTAGTTCATGATTAAGGATAAGCATCGACATATAATATTAAAACGAGTAAAGTTAAACAATGCTCATGTGAAAACTTAACCCATTTTCAGGTTTACAAAAATAAAATGTCTCATGTCTTGTTGACCAATAAAATACCCATTTTCGAAGCGTAATTTATTTGTTAATCTTCATTCCTCAAAGGTTTCATGCCATTTCTCTTCAATCTTCCCTACAAAATCAGTGTTTGACAGAACTTTGACATATGAACGGTGGCACATGACGTCTACATTCTACATACAATTTTTCTTGTCGATTATCTAGGGTTGACAAGTACGCGATTAGTTTGATTGCTGGACCTGCCCTAATCTACCTGATACATCAGAAAATTTAATACAAAAATACATAAATGTAAGATTTATTACTTAATTTGCCCAATCTAACCGTTATTTTAACGAAACTACTACTATAAACTACATAAATATTTTATCTTACCTGTGGTTATGCAGCAAATAAACGAAAGGGATTTTGACAACCCCATAAACGTAAGCTGCCACTTCGTTCAGATGTACACCCTTGTTTAAATCTTACTTAATGTATGTACTTAATTAAAATGAATGGGGAAGGCATCTATCACAATGATATTTCCAACATTACTTTTAAATTGATATTTTAAAAAAACCTAGCCTAAGAAGAAAGATAAATAAAGAGAATATAATAATAAAATAAGAAATTACTTTTCTTTTATTGCTGATGGCTATCAGAATCGGTATTCAAGTATTCAATGGTCAAAATATTGCCAGGCATGGCTAAAGGTTAATATTTTTATCGACAAAGTAGGCAGCCATATATCCGTAATTTCCTAATGGTTGTGCGCCCCTTGGCGAGCCAACTTCTCTAACTGCCAGTGTAAAATGACCGCGAGATTCGTAGCAATGCGGCACACTTATACTGGTTAATTATCTACTGCTCACCCGTGCTGGGTCAGCAGTTGGAATTCAAATGTCATACCCTGTCTATGTTTGGTAGATATTAGCGCAATCTAGTGACGAGTAGCTGTATTATGATGTGGCTTTGTAAGCTAAGTCCATTATCAGAACAAAACCTAATATGTGGCATATTTCTTCATAACAATTTAAACCGAGAATCCTGGCTGTTAAAGTCGATTTCCTATTTAGAAATAACTATCGGTAATATCGTCTTGGCATGGAAAGCTGTCAACTAATAAGTTTTATTCGAGCGCCTGATTAATTACAAACAGTTTTCACAGATCAGAAGGAAATAAACCGCAGGCGTCCGGTATAAATGCATTTAACTTCAACCTGCCTCTTTTCCCCCCACTGAGACATCTTCCACGTTATATTCCAATTATATACATCAAATGCCACACACAATATCGTACTAAAGCAAGAACTCTCAGTATTGCGTCGTTCCCTAGATTTTTAAACAACTTTTCTGGTCTGCTACTCTTGAACCCCCCGGCTTAAAGCTGCCAGATTGCCAGTTTAGGTAATAACAATAGTATAGCAGTCTAACTATATCAATTTCGTTGCTCTCATTATTGTGTCATTCCTGCCGTGGCCAGCTCTCCGTCTATTAGTAAGATTCCAACATCTTAAAAAATTACTACTATACTAAAGTACAAATAATACGAAGCTACACAAAATCTTCCAACAAAACACTATCTACAATCGTTCATATAAACTTTCCAATCCTGATTTACCATACTGGCGCCGCCGTCCTTTCAAAACAAAAGACTCACAAACTGAGCTAAGCTATTGGATGCAGTGGATTTGTTCCCAGACAGCGCCAAATGAGATGGTAAGCGGACTCTAGGTGTCACGGATTTACTTCCATAATGGAACTAGAGCTACTATTTGATTCTGAATGAAAACAAATGTGTAGATGAAAGCAGGATAATAAAATGATTGTGACTAGCTCCTAGTTTATATAGTGTGATCTAGAACGACTGTGCGTTCGTAAGGTAGTGACAACCCGTATAAAATGATCCCCTTCCTACTTTAATATACGCGTACCTACATAATGGCGAAGGCTGGTGAAAACTTATTGCAGAGGGTGCTGTTCCAGATTCCATACAACAAGAGAAAGAGACAAAAGAAGAATGGTCCTTAACAATGCACGGAAACTATATATAGTCAGAAGGCTTTTCTTAGGCAAAATTCTTCTCTGTAATTATTCTACAGCACTTTAATTTTAGAGTATTTCGGGAATCTGCGAATTTAGGACCAATTCGAGACGATACAGTGAGTCATTTTCGCTAAAATAAATAAAAACTACTTCCCGCCATACAAATTTAGCTTTTCTAAGGACATCATTGTTGGAAATATCATAGTGAGAGTTGTCTTTCCCATTGATAGCGAAACCTATCCGAAAACTAAAGGCTCGGCCAAACTGCTAGCGTGACGTACCGCTGCGTCCGCGCCGCGTGACGCCGACGCGATGACGCGAGTTTGAACAACTGGGCGCGCGTGAATCGCGCCGGCCTCGCGCTCTCAACACGCCCTCATCGCACGCGCGAACGCGGCGCGGGCGCGCGCGATGCGGGCGTGATTCGCGCCCGATACAGCATGCGCGCAAGGAGGGTCGCTCATTCCTTCCGAAGCCAAGATTTAATTTTTCTATATCCATAATCACAATCACAGTCTATTGCTACGCTCGTACGACGCACCGCGCTGCCTAACGTCCGACTGATGTGACCCAGCGCGGCGCAGCGTGCCGCCGCGTCCCGCCGCGTCCTGCCGCGTCCCGCCGCGCAGCGCTGCGCTCGCGCCGCGTGGACGCGGGGGGCCACGCGGCGCGGGGCACGACACAAGCGGGGCGCGGCGCTGGCGGGACGCAGTCTGTTTGACGTCGCTAACCTGTTAACATGTGCAGCGGTCGCGCGGCGCGACCGCGGCGCGGCGCCTCGCTAGCAGATTGGCCGAGCCTTAATGGTGAATGCCCTTCTCCTTTACATAATGTTTTAGCCGATTTTAAAACATTGAAAGCATAAAAATATGTTTCATCTGCACACTTGTGCTAACCGCGCGTGCTGGATGTACCTATAATTTAACAATAAATGGTTTGATTGATTGATTGATCGATGTTTCCTGCGTATTTACGTAAATTTCTTGATTATTTACCACAAAATTTATAAATTAATCTACAGGTAAGTAGCGAATTGCTGTTACTTGTTAGCTACATTCTAGGTGTTACTATTAGGTAAGGTACATATGTGTATTATAAGTATTACAATGATAATTTATTTACTTACTTACGTGGTTTCCTAGTAATATAAAGTTTAGTTGCCTTGTTTGGGATTAGGTCCGTTTTAATAATTTAATGTTTTACATAACAGTAATTGTAAGTATTGTAACACATTAGACATTTCAACCCCGACATAACACACAGAGACAAGTTGCCTCAGTAGCAAATACGTTTAGAAGTTTATAATTTATAAGTAGCACGTAGATTTTAATCAAATTGGGACTGGTTCCCTCCAGTTGCAGATTTTCCTCTGTTGACAGTAGTCTAATAATAAAGAGGTCGCAGGTGCTGTGAGACGGTCAGCCGTGACATCACGTCCGAGATGGTAATATTGAACGCGCCAAACGTGACGTAATATCTTTGTTGCAAGCAGAAAGGTTTTCAAGCATTAGAAATGCTACTATCCAAAAATTGTTTAAATCCGATTTGATTTTTCACTGATCCCGTGCTATTTTCGTCGTGGTCTCGGATATAGATTGGCTAAAGTCGACATCAACATATTCTAGCTGCGCGAGTTTCGAGTACCCACACTTGGTCTTGTTTTTAAATTGTAACCTTCTTCAACCGACTTCGAAGGAGGAGGTTCTGAATTCGTCGGGATCTTTGTTTTATTTTATGTATCTTCACCGATTATAATAACTTCCATTCTAATAAGGTCAGGATCTGATGATGGGATCCTGGAGGAATTGAGGGAAATCAACAACTATTATAGGCACACCTACAGTGATTTGGGTATTTTTACAGCAGCTCGAGCATTTAGTTTTGGAAAGGTGGAGGCTAAGTGAAGTCAGTTCTTTTTTGTTTAAAATTATTGTGATAGATATAATACGTGATCGATCAAATTTTCGTTTTCGAAGACATTGAAAAATAGTAGAAACAAATATTTGTTCAATTATTTTGAAATTTCATGAACGTTTCATTGAAGCGCATAAAACAGTTTTTTTATATGATTTAAGTTTGAGACGCAATAAATGCATATACACCCCATTCTTAGAAACTAATTTTTATACAAAATCAAACATGTCAGTCAAACGAACGACACTGTGAAACTGACTACTTTACATACGTTAAATCTACTTTATACCGCTTTCAGGGTGACAATTCCATTTGTAGAAGCATCGAGCTGTAAGGTTTAATTAGCTAAATGCCGTGTAAATCCTGACTGACTAGGGGAATTATAAACCTTTTAAAGCAATTAAGAAAATCGGTGAGCATGTGACCAAAACGGGTAATGGTTTGTGATGAAAAATTATCGTTGTTACGCACTTTTATTTAGCTTCACTCTGTATATTTGTTGTTGTTGTCGTTGATTCAAATATTGTAAGTTAAATTGAAACCACTTCCCGGTGTGGTGTCATTTGTTTTACCCCTTTTTACGGTATCACTTAATTCAAATTCAGTAGAGGTACAGCTGGAGCTGTATTCCAACTTAGAAACACGTTTAAACACGATCCAATTTCAATACAACTCCAATGCATTAAGTACGCAATACGGCTAGCGCCTAAACGTCAGAATCAGAAATATCAGAATTTGCTTGAAAATTATTCCGATGCAACGCCAATACAACTTCAATATCGGTTGATTATTTGTTGTGTGTTGGAGTTATATTTGAGATAGATTGTGTTTTTATTGGATTAGGTGTCAAGGGGACAAATGCTAGGAGGAAGAGAAGAGAAGAGATTGTGTTTTTAATGTACTCGTATTGTTTATGTATTTTAAAATTAGAATACGGCACCTGGGGCCCATTTCTCGAAAGCTTGTAACTTGTAATACAAGCGGAAGTCCCTTTCTAGCAAAAGACTATGAAAAGTGACATACGCTTTTATTACAAGTTACAAGCTTTTGAGAAACGGGCCCCTGGTACAGGTACAAGCTCGTTTTATTAAAATATCGCGTATTTAGCTATCATTAGTATAATTACCTATTAAATTCTATAATTTTATCAAGGTGTATTCTCTATTATTTCCTATTTCAAAATCTAGAATTTTAGATGAGGTATATTAAATTCAAATTTTCGTTATAAGGGCGCTTCGTTACAAATGTCTTGCGGCATCCATTATTCAGTTAACAATAAGGTTTTACGCTCAATACCAACAATCACCCGATCGAACCTACAGTTAGCCGAAGATGTATAAACTATAGGCTTTATTCCTTGAAGATAAGGTCTACAATGATGTACCATGATAGCCGTATCGTGACACCGTCCCATTACATCGATGCTTACCGAATTTCTATATTCAAATTCAAATGTGGCCGTACGTCGCAACTGACAATAGAGCGACCGTTGCACCCGCTGCGGATTCCAACTTGCTCGTAGTGTTGTAACGAGCGATTCTAGTCACGGCTGTGAAACGCTTAAAGTTTAATAAGCCTACAAGACTAAACTTTATCACATAATATGTACAAGTACAGAAGATCCTCCTTCCTGAATTAGACATTTAAATTTTTAGATAGATGAAAACGTTAGCTGTCATGCGCTCTTAAAAAAATAAAATAGGGTTTTCTGGCTGAAATGATGTGTCATTGTCGGTAGTCAATAAGACGTTAACTGCCATAAAAAATAATTTAGAAATAAACTCTACTTTTATGTCACTTATTCTCGAACGCACCCATAAGGTGATAAGCGATGTGCCAACCCTTTATACCTCATATGCGGTAAGCGCATCGGGAAAACGTGTACAATGAAGAGAGACATAGTGAAACCACCCTGATTTAATGCTGCATTCTCCATAGTTTGAAATCACACATCAAGCTTTATTCAGATGCCTCAAGGCTTGAATTCTTAAACCAAAAATAGACAATGGCTCTTTCACATCACTTATTCGAGCCCGTAGCTTCAACATTTAAATACTCACACGCGTTTTCACGAACAAGGGGTCTCCGAGCCTTCAGAAGCCTCAAAACCTCAAATAGTCTGCTTTTCGCCACACTATTCGAGCTCATAGCGTTCGATATTCAAATCCTCACGCGCGACTGCACTAATAACGGGTCGGAATCCTTCAGAAGCCTCAAGGCTCGAAGTCTTAAAACCTCAAATAGTCTCGCTTCTCACAGCACGATTCGAGCTCGTAGCGTTCGATATTCAAATCCTCACGCGCGACTGCACAAATAACGGGTCGGAATCCTTCAGAAACCTCAAGGCTCGAAGTCTTAAAACCTCAAATAGTCTTGCTTTTCACAACACTATTCAAGCTCGTAGCGTTCGATATTCAAATCCTCACGCGCGATTGCACGAATAAGGGGTCTTTGTGTTGGGTTTGAACGGAAAAGTTGTGACGAACGGTTCTAGCCAAAGACAATAGTGAAAACAAAATTGCATCGAGTAACAAATTGGTTTCTCGTCTTGCGCGACTTTAAAGCAATCTAATAAGAGTAATAAGAAATACAAAAAGTTGCATATAAAAAAAATCGGTAAACGAATAGAACTTAAGTAGAGAAACAATTTATAAAGTCCTCCATAGCTAATTAAAAATGTTCATGAAGAACTTACGAACCCTTTTAGGGTTCCGTAGCCAAACTGGCAAAAACGGAACCCTTATATAGTTTCGTCATGTCCGTCTGTCCGTCCGTCCGTCCGTATGTCACAGCCATTTTTACTCGGAAACTATGAGACGTATCTTTAACAAATTTTAAAATAAGGTGTACTTTGTGTGCCGCTACTTAGTTCGGTACTGAAATTGCTGAAAAAAACATTTTTAGGGGCGGCACTCCATACATGTAACTAATTGTCAAAAAAAATTTTTCTACCAAATATCAACATGATGCATATCGATCGATAGGTCTTTAAATATAACATTGAGGTTCCTTTGAACATTTTTTGATTAGGTAGATATTTTCAGAAATAATCACTCCGAAAGTCAAAAAAGTTGTGTCCCCCCCCCCCCTGTAACTTTTATGAAAAAATTCAAGAAGATACTATTTTATTTTGAACATTATCAGTTTAGACGTTTTTGATTAATCTCCAAAAAACTACGTACATAAACAGATACGACCTTGCGATATAAATTTTCGATAGCCGGTACGGAACCCTCCATTATGCGTGGTCCGACACGCACTTGGCCGGTTTTTTTAATTAATGCTTAGAATAGTATGTTATTCAATCAAATACAAACACTGAAAACATTGAAAAAATAATCAACCCAGCAGGATTTGAACCTCGCATCGATACGCCTTACCGGGGCTCGATCGCTTTACCAATTAAGCTATGGGTTCAGTTAATTGGTAAAGCGATCGAGCCCCGGTAAGGCGTATCGATGCGAGGTTCAAATCCTGCTGGGTTGATTATTTTTTCAATGTTTTCAGTGTTTGTATTTGATTGAATAACATACTATTGTATGAGTGGAATGCCCCACTTTAAAAAAACATGTAAAATAATTATAATGCTTAGAATATTTTGGTAAAAATATGTCACGTGTAATTTTTTGTCATTCATGGAAACACCAATTGAAACAAAATTAACAAACTATTAATTTATCACAGGTTTTTCATTTAAATTACTTTCTTATAAAGAAGGTACTAAACTTCAAATAAACGAGATTCGCCATTTAAAAACTAAATTATTTATATGATAACGTTTTATCTAATTTTATAGGTAGATTTTAGCTTTCCTTTTTATGTATATTTCGCATATAAAATTTTTAATATTAAATTAAATAAAAACACTAAACTAGATGGTAGTTAGCCAAAATAAACATGACATTGGATTGGGGGCGGGTGCTTATCACTAAAAATAAACAACAGACAGGACAAGCTAAATAAAACTGTTAATGAACATAGGAGTATGGGTCAAAAACTAAGTAGTTGACATTTTGCCTTCGCGTTATCACTTAAAAATAATTTTAGTTGGCTTGTTGGCTATACATTACTCGTGAAATCTATTGAAATGGTTAAGTTTCAAAATTTCAAAATTTTACCATTTTTTAAAGTACGATATTTAAATAAACAATGACACCATTCGATTTTTAACAGTTTACCGTAAAATAAATTGTATGACAGCCATATAACCATATAATAATAAACGCAATATTTCACAGTGAAAATAGCAATAACTTTTCCATACTCTTTTAACGGCCTCCTAGCCTAGTCGGTACGGTAGTGACCCTGCCTATGAAGCAGGAGGTCCCGGGTTCGAATCCTGGTCAGGTCATTCATTTGTGTGTTCCTGAGTTATGGGTGTTTTCTATGTATTTAAGTATTTATCTATATCTATCTATTATATATTTCGTCGTTTAGTACCCACAACACAAGCCTTATTGAGCTTACTGTGGGACTAGGTCAATTTGTGTAAGATTGTCCCATAATAATACTTTAAACAGGGTGACCAATGTAACCGTGACGTCACTGTTACACATCATTTTGTTAGGAGCGTTTTGAGAAAGAAATGAAAATTTCAGAGTTTAAGTCTCATTTCTGACCTTTGAGTTGCTTTAACGCAATTGGCCCCATAAAGACATTTGTGAGGATTCACAACAAAACAAATCGATTGATACTACAGATGAAAAAAAATCATCATGCTTATTACATATAGATAATTTGCTAC